>CM043120.1:50602198-50793209 GCA_023701765.1 Hylyphantes graminicola
GAACCATCGAAACCATTTAAATGCAATTTTGATGTAATTAACTTAGATATTGTTAAGTCAACAAAAAAATGTGCTTCTACACTACTTTAAAATTATGAACTGCTCCTCTGTGTCTTGCATCAATACCGCTCATCCTTAAGACGCACTGTCAGCCCCATAGAGCTAATGCAATAGTTTTGAAATCCCAACTTTTGCAAAAGATTTGCTTTGCCAGATTATCCCATTTTCACCAGGTAAGGGAATCGACATACAGTGGTGGCCAAAAGTGTGGACACTTTTTGAAAGTTTCATATTTTCAAACTTTGTGTGATTACAGAATATATTAATTGTATATCAAATTAAAAAATTGTAATATCAAATTAAGAGTAATTTAATCTTTATGAGGACCACTGTGTGCAGATCGCTGAAGCCGTCTATGAGACATTTGGTCCCATATAATCTATATCCATGGAAGCAACATCATCAAAGTAATTTCATGTAGAATTAAAAATAAATACAGTATTACAATATCTGTATTACGAATAAGTAATGCAACTAATAGTATGATCTGTCTTAGTTTTGCAAGTAATTGAACCACCAACTTGTACTGCAATTTCAGCACAAGAGAATCCATTGATTTTGCTTGTTTGTTCAACTAAAATGAGCATAACTTTATTTGTAATACAGATAATTTAATTCTGTTTTTTAATGAAATTCTACATTAAATTACCTTTAATTTAATATTTAAATGTTTGTATTTAAGCAAAATTTAATAGTGCAAGAGCACATTTAACAGTTGAAACACATGAAACTTTCAAAAAGTGTCCACACTTTTGGCCACCACTGTAACATCCATTCAAAACAAAATTAAAAATAAAATAACACACGGTTATTTAATTATCAATTGATAAAGTTTTAAATAGTGTCGCCATCTGCTGTTAATTTTTGGCATTTTAAAACTTCAAAAATATACAATTAAATAGCTATATAACATTTTCGTTTCAAATTTGTTTTGTTTCGATGTTATGTTGATTCCCATACATAGGGAAGAAGGACTAACGTGATAAAGCAATACTTCCGAGGAAGTTGTGATTCCAAAACTAATGCATTTTCTTTATGGAACTGACAATCCCTCCGAAACCAAATTGCACTTCGGCTGTCGACAGAAATCACTTACCCTTACGTTATCTTACGAGCAATGCTTGTTTACTCCTCTAATGACGAAACCTAGTATGTTTCCGCCATAAAAATGCAAGCCTATACTTTATACCTTTAAACTACACACTGGAGAAAATGTTAACACTTACGATATTTTGATTGTAAAATACGTTTTGAAAACAGCAATTTGACTTATTCGATGAGGAATTTGTGTGCTTGTTTTTAAGCTGAAGAGAATTCTTGAGAGCAAATTCAATTTGAGAAATCGATTTCAGTAGTAGTCGATAATCTTACTGGTCAGCTTATCCCTAGAAATACAAACCTATTTAACGTAAAAATTCGACGTCTCCTGTTTGTAGCTCAAAGGTCAAAAACGATTTCTTAAATCTCTCTAAAAATTTTAATAAAATCTTAACCTAAATTAATTTGTTTCAATTATGCAGAATAAAATATATTCGCAACTGCACAATGTTGTTTGATTGCCTGAAGCTCAACAAAGTTTATGGACCCCGCAAGCCTAACCACGGCGGCGCACTCAAGCAAATGACTAAGCCTAACGAGGCTTAGAGGCACAGTGTACGACAGACAGATCTACATCTTTTAAATTTGGGCCCGGTAAACTGAAAAAAGTTTGTGCATTGAAACGGCCAGCAAAGAAACGTACGCTGTTGAGACAACTTCTCTTCAGATCAAAGATGATATCATCAGAAGATATATGTCCGATTATATATTTTTTTGTGGCAGTCAACGGTCCACTGGAAATGGAAGTTTCCTTTGTCAAATATCTGTCGGCGATACTCCTTCTTTGGTATGGTATGGTATGGTACAGCTGCGGAAATAAAAAAAGTACCACTAGTGATTATTTCTGCCGTTAGTCACCCTATAGAATCGGATCTTTTTGAAATTGTAAACAATTAACATTCTGAGTTAATTGCATGGCACAAATTTTGCATAAGGGGTCTTCTTCATATTAAAAATGTTACTAACTTTAAAATTTCCAATAGTAACACCCCTTTTTGAGTCCATATTTCAAATCTATGACCTATGTTAATACGAAATGCCAAATTTTGTAAGTTTTTAAGCATTATTAGGAGAGTTAGAGACGTGCAAAGTTTAGGTCCCATAATGTTAAATGAGTTGCACATAAAAAACTATCCCAATCTATAAATAATTAAGATAATGAAACTATTTTTTTACTGAAAAGAAATTATAATAACCCAAACAAAATGCATTCAATATTGGGGTATTTAAAACAATTTTTATATTTTTTATTAATTTTTTTTAAAAATATGAATAGAAACCCCTTAATATTTTTACAGAAATACATTCAAGACAGGAAGTTTAAGCGAAATCCCAATTTTTAAAATTTTATTCATAATTTGCTGAGTAAATCCCAAAATATTTTTAATTACCCTTTAGGGGACTGTGTATAAGATTACGTGTAATTGATAAATAAAGACGGCTTTGCATGCATGCTTGCTTGTCGTTTAGAGATGGTCCCCAAAAGATCCACAGGTGATTCGATTGAATAACTCATCGAATATTCATTTAAATGTAACAAAAACTTAGATTTAAGGGTTTTCGAGAGTGCTTAACATTTCTAAGTTATTAAAATTGGGTGTTGCTATTGGAAATTTCAAAGTTCGTAACATTTTTAATATGAAGACGGCCCCTTATGCAAATTTTGTGTCATGCAATTAACTCAGAACGTTAATTGTTCACAATCTCAAAAAGGTCCGATTCTATAGGGTGACCAATGGCTGAAATAATCACTAGTGGTACTTTTTTTATTTCCGCAGCTGTACATATATATTCCAGCTTGTGTGCTTGTTCAGAGAACCGCTTATAAGCTTTCGTCAAGTGGGACAAACACAGAAAGAATTTTTACAGTCACAAAGAAAGGAATAACACATAGACAAATAACAACATTTATTGACGGTCACAAACATCCATGCTTGACCGAGATTCGGACTCGACCACAGCAGCTCCAAAGGCTACAGTCCTAACGATTGCGCCACCGGGGCGGCATTCTTTACAGGACTGGACAGTTTTGTGGATGACAATTTAATAATATAATTTTTGACAATTTCTTAAAAACGGAAAAAAAAAGTCTTTCACAAAAAGTTTCCAAAGTAGTGAAATACTACACCGCGTTGCAAAATGATAGAACCACTTTGTTTCTTCTGAGTAAAAACTATATAACATATTCTTGAATAAGTTTGTAATACTTCCAGAAACTAGAATAGTATAATTAAGTAGAATGCAGGATATCAAGTTGTGAGAAGGTTTGAGTTTGGCTTAATAAGCAAATGTTTAAAACAAATGGAGCTTTACTGTTGCAAAATGATAGCACCACTCTTACTTTTACGCAAACAGGAGAAATTGCATGTGTTGAAGCTTCTCACGGAGGATAGAAATAGGCAACCGGGAACTTTTCTAGCCATAAAAGCTTTGTTTTGATCGATTTAAACTAATCTTGCTTGCATTTTTTGTGAATAAGTCAAATCAATAGATTTGAAAAGGTGTTATTAAGTATGGGTAGGAAAAAGCAGTTATCAGATTCTGAAAAGGGGCAAATTGCAGCTTTAAACCAAGCAGGATTGTCGTCACGGAATATAGCAAGACATATTGGACGTTCACCAAGCGTGGTTAATAATTTTCTTCATCTTAGATCAAAATATTGGAAGAAGAAATCAACTGGACCACCTCGGAAGCTAACGACTCGGCAAGAAAAATCAGTTGTAAAGAAACTAAAATTCGGGGAAACATTGACCAGATTATCACGAGACCCCACAATCAACGTTCACAAGTCTACTTTATCAAGAGTGGTTAGGCGGAACGAACATCTTGTGTGCAGGAAAAAGAAAACACAGCCAAGACCTACAGGGCGACACCAGCAAAAAAATTATGCAATGGACAAAAGAATATATGACTTGGAAGGAACAGTAGCTTCAATAGTATTCAGTGACGAAACAAAATTCAACTTGGATGGTCCTGGCGGATGGGAGTACTATTAGAGGGATCTCCGAAATGAAGAAAGTGTTTTCTCTAAGAGACAGTGGGGGGAAGGGGGACGATCGCGAATGGTTTGGGCTGGTTTTGGAAGTGCAGGGCAGACCAATAATGTGTTCCCCTCTGGTCGAATGAAGGAAGTCTACCAATACATGTTGGAAGACAATTTGTTGACATTTGGAGAAAAAATTGGTTGTCCATTTTGGAAATTTCAAAATCATAATGCCAGTATTTATGTTGCCAACACATCTTGGGATTGTTTCCTAGATAACAGAGTGCAGGTAATTTACTGGTCAGCTTGTTCTCATGATTTAAACCCAATAGAGAACGTTTGGGGTAGGCTAAGCAGGGCCGTATACGCAAGCGGAAAGCAATATACAAAGGTTCAAGAATTGAACGACGCCATTATAACAGAATGTTAAAATATTAATGCAGATGTACTCCAACGTCTTGTCAAAAGCATGCCTGATCGAATTTTCGAAGTTATAGCCAAAAAGGTTTCTTTTATAACGTATTAGCTATGACTGGTCCTATCATTTTGCAACATAATATATGCATTTTTATTTCATTACACGAAAAGTTAAACTTGTATTAAGTTTTTATTCTGTTATTTTCATTCTTATTACGTATATTTTCAATTAAAGAAATTATTTTAATGATTTCTTTCAATTATTATATGCTAGGTTGAAAATACATGGTGGTTCTATCATTATGCAACGCAGTGTAAGTCAAAAGTTGAAAAGTTCTAAAAATACTTTAAATAAAGAGTCACAACTTCTTTTCTAATACGTTTGTTTATTGAAAATGTCACTTTAGTCTTTTTTTTTTTTAAAGGTATGTGGGATGAAAAACTTTTTACGAAGTTTCAGACTTATGCCTTTCCTTTAGTGACTTTCTTCCCTTTGGTCCCACAACTTATCAATCATCTCATTCAAAAAGGCGGCTTCCTTTCATAGTTATTCATTTGCACCATCTGTGGTTAAGAGTTAGAGTCTATCATTAATGGAATTACATATTTCAATAGAAAGAGTATGCATTGCGTTGTGTTTAGATTTAATAAAGTCATGGAGCTTATCGCAAACTCGTTAGGCTAGAGACTATCAGTATAACAATGATTGCATCCAAATAAATGCAAATTTTCTTTCATTCAATTTTCAAATCCTTATCTAATAAAGACATAAAATTTAAATAAAGGAAAGTTAGTTAGCCAAGTTAGCGTGGTCAGACTATATAGTCCGACCACGATAACTTGGCAACCAATATATTTTGATTGTGGACCAGTCCACTTTGAAAAAAGGTAAGGAAGGTTTTGGTTTTGGGCAAGAGTTACTATGTTTGGCGATTCATTGCTTTTGGGCGCATATTTCTTTAAGGTTAAGAAACAGATTATTAAGGGGTCACACAGGAGTCTTAAAAATGTGCAAAGAAGAAACTACAAAGCATAGTTTGATCTTTCATGTCATTTTTGAACTACTCAATGTATGAGTATAATTTTTTATATGTAATTCTACAGGATTTATTTATTATAAAACAAGTTTAAAAATTTATGAAACTTTAGCCAAAACTAAAATAAATGATATTAAACATGAAGCTATTTGAACACATTGTGATTAGGCTTGCGCGGCAAAATGCGAGGTCAAAATTGAAAAAAATTACCAAGAAAATGACTTTGTATTGTACAAATATGTACAAACAAAGACTTATACCTAAATTCTCAGCTCAATTTTAATTAGAAATTATTTTAAGAATTTTTTCTAAAAAAATTAATAAAAATTTTCGGCAGAGGCACTTTGAAAAAATCTAAAACATTATGTACGATATTCTTCTCTTTCGCATGAAGTATCGTTCTTTTATTAGAGATTATCAAATATGCACAGATATTAATCGATTATTGATCAAGTCAAATAAACAAAGAAATTCACGTGTAATCGTTAACCGCTACTAGCAATCAACAACACTCCTCTATCGCCGATAACCGATAACTGATGTGTAGCTCTAGTGTGATAGATTGAACTAGACCAACAATCCCCTCTTCTCGCCAAACGCCTTGAGCTGGCAACCCTTTTTTCTTCTGCTTAAAAACCTCAATTCAAAGTGGAATCGTCCACAATCAAAATATATTGATTGCCAAGTTAGCTTGGTCGGACTATAATTGAGCCCGTCTGAAAGCCTTCAAGTAAAATTTATAAATTTTTCAAGCTTTCGATGCTTTCACCGGGCGAACTTGTTTTTGCATTGTTTGGTTTGGTTGGATTGGAATAACGTCGTACTAGAGCTACACACGGACTAGTTTCTAGATCAGACCGTAGAGCGACTGTGTAAGGGCCTTTTCACACGGAGCACCTTGATCACGGAACTTCCATAGGAATAACATGGAGAACCGCTGTAGAGGATTGTTCATTGAATTTTTTCGTGGAGACACGAAAATCGGTAAACCGGTTTTGCGGAGAGATATAGATAGCCAATCAGCATCAAGTATAGCTCTGACGTCTTGTTAGCCAAATCGTGTTTGCCAAATGGAGAAAAATCTACTTTATGCTCGCCAATGTTGATTTTTGTAGTTAGTACTCCTTGTTACATCGGCTTGTGGGGAGCCTTGTGGTTAAGATCTCGATCTTGTTATCGTAAGGTCTCGCGATCGAGTCTCGGTACCACTGAAGACGAATATGCGGAGTACGTGCTCGTTAAATCTGTTGGGACCGAAAGTTTTTCCACGGGTACAGGTCCCTGGAGACTATTTCCCTCCCCTCCAGGGACTTGTCTAAATTGTGGAAATGGCGCGCGATAGATGGCAGCATCTGTCACGTATGTGTGCGTGTGTGTGTTGTGTCTGTCTTACATGATGGATTATAAGCGGGTCTCTGACCAAGTACACAAGCCTGACAATATATGTATACCAACCAACCAATTCCTACACGTGATAGAAATTTGTAAAAATATTGAAAAATTGAAAAAATTTGCCAAGACTAGCGATAAGTATCATTCACAACAACCACTCCAGGAACGTGTGACGTCAGAATCTTTGCAGGTGGACAACCCTGTCCGAGCAGTTCCGTGCACAAGGGATACCGTGTGAAAAGGCCTTAAGTTAAAGTTGATCAGTATACACACTCACGGTACAGCAGAGAGTGTTCGTTTTGGACAGTTATATTTTAAAAATTCTTGGAAAGAGTCTGGCTAGTTGTTTGCTTATGAATTACAAGATGTCAAAGTGCCAGAAAAGAAGAAGCAAAGATGGCCTAGTAGTTTGGATCGCAGACCATTACGCTAGCAGCTTGCGCGCTGTAACGTGTGTGTGTTCAATTCCCGCCTACACCTTGGGTGAACTTCCTTTCTCTGTGTCAGTAAAAATTCTTTCTGTGTCTGTGTTTCTTGACGGAAGTCCTGTAAGCGGGTCTCTGTTCAAGTACACAAGCCAGAACATATACAGGGTGGTTATAAAATAACGCTCCCTATTCGGAGTGGTCTGTAGCTTGAATGAATAATCCAAATGCATCAAAAAATGAGACACTTTACTAATCAAGAAGGGGGGAAAAGAATGGAATCATAAAAAAAGACAGAATCCTAAAAAATAATCATAAAAAAAGAATAATCATAAAAACAAACTCTTCTCTTGACCAGGGTTCGAAATTACGAGGCGTCGTCAATAATGGCCAATTAAGGCCAACACAGCTAATTACGCCTCGTAATTTAGAACCCTGGTCAAGAGAAGAGTTTCTTTCTTTCGAAAAAGAATGGAATCATAAAAAAGAAACTTGTCTCTTGACCAAGGTTCTAAATTACTAGGAATAGCCAATTATTGCTAAATACGGCCAACACATCCAATTACGCCTCGTAATTTAGAACCCTGGTCACGTGACGAGTTTGTTTTTTATGATTCCATTCTTTTACCCCCTTCTTGAATAGTAAGTGTTTTAAAGTTTTTTGCATTTGGATTACTCATTAAAGCTACAGACCACTCCGAATAGCGAGCGTTATTTTATAACCACCCTGTATATAGTGTGCTTGTTTACTGTAGTGTAAGTTACAGTTTAAGAAGAGATTAAAAGCTTTTTAAATTTGAAAAATTAATTAAATTCAATAAAGCACGTTGCATTATTTGGCTTTAATATATTCAACTATTTTTTTTTTTCATTTAATGTTAAATGTGTATTGATAGTTGCGTTTTACACACATAACTTACACTACAGTCACCCAGTTAGTATAGTGGTTTCGACCCTCGCCTGCCAAACGAGTGGGCCCAAGTTCAAATCCCGGGTAAGGCATGAATATTTGTGTTGTCCTGAGTACATGCGGAGAACGTTCTCGTTAAATCTGTGGGTCCGAAAGTCCTGTGGTCGGTCATTACGCAGTTTACCATGGGTGCAGGTCGTCTGGAGAAAATTGCCCCTCCCCTGCAGTGACATGCCTAAATTGAGGAGGAGGCGACTTCTCGGAGTAGAAGTCAGACATCCATTATCTCATGGGTACTCAAAGCTTTGTGCCAACGGATGTTACTACAACTCTCTTGCCTCCCAGACTACGGCCTGGAGGCACACGACATCAACTTACACTACAGAAAGGATAATTTTGAATGGAATTAGCCCGCAGTAAGATTAAGAGGACTGCCTTGGGAATTTCACATCTTGAAAATCATAACGTTATTCCTATGGAAAACATTCGCAAGTCAATTACCACCACAATTTTAATAGAAATTTACTAGTGTTTTGTATAATTGTAAAGAACGAAAGGAGTAGATTTCATAAAATTAATTTTTTTGTGAAAATCACATATTTAGTATTTTTAATAGTTTTTTGAAGTAAGAACTTAATGCGTACTCCATTTTTACTAACTTCAAAAAAATATCGAAAATACTAAATATGTGATTTTCACAAAACAAATAAATTTTATGAAATCTAATCCTTTCGTTCGTTACAATTATACAAAACACTAGTAACATTTTAATAAAATTGTGGCGGTAATTGACTTGCGAATATCCTCCATAAGAATAACATTACGATTTTCAAGATGTGAAATTCCCAAGGGAGTCATCTTAACACTTTACCTCCGGGCGTCGACTGACCCGTAGACTAAAAATCTTCTAGACCAGCAACTTAATCTAATGCCTAGCTCTTCTAACGTGTCGAATGCAACTAAAATACTATTAAAGGTTGATTTGTTGATTGGTATAATTGTACTTTCAATTGTAAGGCTACTGTTTCTTCGTAATGTTCTCTGTTAAAAAAAAGTTACCCACTAGTGATTATTTCAACCGTTAGTCATCCTTTTACATCGGACCTTTTTGACTATGTGAACAAATAACATTTTGAGTTAATTGCATGACACAAAATTTGCATAAGGGTCCGTCTTAATATTAAAAATGTTACGAACTTTAAAATTTTCAATAGCAACACACAATTTTAATTACTTAGAAATGTGAAAAACCCTCGAAAACCCCTAAATCTAAGTTTTTGTTACATTTGGATGAATATTTGACGAGTTATTCAATCGAATCACTTGTGGATCTTTGGGGGACCATGTCTAAAATGACAAGCGTAGTCAGTCTGTAGGTTTATTAATGGAGAAAAAGAAGCACAAGGTCAAATATCTTGAGGATGGGCCTACGAGGGATGTAAAAGTCAATGAGTAGCTGTATATATTCAAAAATAAAGTCGAAAATAAGTTGTAGTAAAAAATAGATCCCTATCGTCACTTGATAAGGGTTCCAAATTACGAGATGTCATTGGCTCTGTTAAATCTCCTAAAGGTGACTGCAAATAGGCAGCCAGAAACCATTACATTAGTTCCCTTAGACACAAAGGGGGCGCGCTAGTTTCTATGTCAATTTCAATGTAGAAATTCTCCAATGAGAGTTTGAAACTTAGAGTGTTCTTAGTCTATGGGTCAGTCGACGCCCGGAGGTAAAGTGTTAAGATTTACACCGACAGCAAGTTATGACATAATGTTGGTAAAAGACTGGTGAATGGTCGGATGGTTGAAGTTGTACTGAAAAAGTGCCTGCAAACAGTTTGATGTTGTAGCGACATCGGGGGATGAGGTTGCCAAACCTCAAAGCACTACAAAATACAGGATAAGGCAAATAAAAGTGGCCCCAACGTAGAGATAAGAATACGACAAAAATGTTGCCAAGTCAAAAACCAATACAAAACCAGGTTTGCTAACTGAAGCTATTGATCGCTTCAATATTAAGCCCAAACAAACGCTTGGCGACTTATTTGCCGGCAACTATTCTATGGTTGGAGAAGCTATTTGAAATGAAATATAAACAAGGTTTGTAGAACTGATCAAGAAAAGTTCCTACAAATGATTATTTCGGTCGTTATTTTATCCTAGAGAATCTTACTTTTTTTGTTTTTGTTAATACAAACTATTTTAAATTGATTGCAAGACACAAAATTTGCTTTATGGGACGTCTTCATACAATACGAACTAAGATCTGAACTCGCCACTAGTCTATGAGTAGATCTAATGTGAAGCTAATCCGATCCATCCAATACTAATACAGGTTTCAGGTGGCTTCAAGAATTTTTCTCGCCAAGTATTTCAACGCATACCTATCTCTAGACAGGGGCCACTTTTTCACAGCCTCACCCTGTATTTTTTCACGCAACAAGTGTGAAGTGAGTAGTACTCTTTTTAAAACGAGTGGATTTTAATGAAATAATGACACGTGTTTAAAAAGGATTAATTTTTCACGTACGTTGCATATACTACATTTTTATCATCAAGTGAATTAAAAATGAAATATTATTAGTTCAAAAAAATAATTAAAGTGCATAATGTTTTTACGTAAAGATCGATAAATCGATGATTGTTGTGATTATGAAATTGTGTAGACTAAGTTCGACATCTACCTACAACCACCCGAAGGTGAACTCTGAACTCTAACTGTAACCGCCACATGACTGTTACTTATATAGCTAGCGTTGTTGTTAAAACGCCCCTTATGTTTATTCCTCACTTGTAACCTTGTTCCTTGTTTTTACCATGGTCGTTAATAATTAAAGTTGTGTTACCAACTTTCGTGTTTCCTTGTTGAAAGATGCACACCCAACATGCTACACTGGCGACGAGCTGTACGGAGCGAATCTTCGCAGAAATGGGTTTGTACGCCCTGACCAGGTATGGGAATTAAAGGTGTTTTTAAGTTCTTATACCGCAGGCGGTATTGTTTCTTAAAAAGTTAAAAGTGTTTGAATTTTAAAAGTTTTTAAGCTATTTCGTAATCCGCATTTCCCATCCGGCTTCCTAGATTAATTTTTTAAATATATTCCCTATTCCTGTAAACCATGGCCACGAGTGTTGTTGGCGTAGTTGGTCACATGTCAGAGTTCGATACTGCAAACCCGGGGGCATGGGACCTATACCAGGAGCAGCTAAATTTTTTTATGGAAGCCAATAGCATTACAGAGGCAGCAAAAAAGCGTGCTACTCTTATTTCAGTCCTTGGCACCAAAACACTTGGCATCCTGAAGTCTTTGATTGCACCAGCGGGTTTTGCGGATCGAACTTTCGACGAACTGTTAGCAATACTCAAGGACCACTTTTCCCCCAGGACATCGGTCATTTATTCCCGGTTTATATTTCACAAACGAATGCAGCACCCGGGTGAATGCATAAATGATTACGTCACTGAGCTCCGACATTTAGCTGAGAATTGTGATTTCGGCACAACGCTGTCCGAGCGATTGCGAGATCAACTTGTTTGCGGGTTGTCAGATGAGGGCGTACAGAAACGTCTGCTTTCTGAAAATGATTTGACCCTCGATAGCGCCGTAAACAGGGCTCTCGCTCATGAGACAGCCACCTCTCAGGTCCGTAAAATGCATAGTCACTCTGGTGCTGAGTCGGTTGATTTCGTTAAAGGGAAAAAGAATAAGTTCGCCAAGTCCGGGTTCCAAAAAGGGTCGTTTTCGGGCACTAGTACATGCCATGGTTGCGGGGAAATGCATGACAGGTCCAAATGCAGGTTCAGGAATGCTAGATGCCGGTCCTGTAACGGGAAGGGGCACATTGCAAAGGTGTGCAGGTCAGCGGCTGATAGGAAACCAGCCAGGGAAAATCGGTTGCATGAGATAGAAAATGCTACCAGTAAAGATTGTTTTAATGAGTACTCACTCAACTTCGTGCGTGAATGCGATTCTGTTAAGCAATACGCAGAAGTTGAGATTGATAGCCGAAAACTGCGCATGGAAGTGGATTCGGGGTCCCACTATTCCATTGTCTCTTTTAAAACAATCAAAAAGCTCTTAAAGCCCAAAGTTCCAAAATTTCAAAGCACCGATGTTCACCTAACGGATTTCCAAAGGATCAAAATTCAAATTAAAGGAAAATGTAAAGTTCAGGTCAAGTTTAAGAGGTTTTCTGCAGATTTGGATTTGCTGGTAACCAAGGCTGATTGCACCAGCATCCTTGGAGCATCATGGTTCCAACCACTTGGTCTAGCTATTACGGGAGTTAATTCTATCTCGGATCCTATACAGGCCGTGTTGGACGAGTTTCCAGAGGTTTTTTCTGATGGCCTCGGCGTCTACACAGGTGAGAAAATAAAACTTCCCATCGACCAAAAAATTCCGCCAATACGCATGAAAGCTAGGAACGTTCCGCTAGCATTAAAACCAAAAATAGAGACGGCTCTACAGGACTTACTAAATGAGGGCGTTATTGAGCCTATTGATAATCCAAAATGGGCTACGCCTGTAGTTCCTGTGCTAAAACCTTCTGGTCAAGTTCGCTTGTGTGGCGATTATAAGGTCACGCTAAATAAAGCAATGCAGGCATATCCTTACCCAAATCCTGCAATTAACAACCTGCTTTCAAACCTGCGGGGAGGAGGCTATTATGCTAAAATAGACCTCGCGCAGGCTTACCTCCAATTGGCCGTGGATGATGAGTCTGCGGATGCTCAGACCATTGTCACACACAAAGGGGCCTTTCGAGTAAAAAGACTACAGTTTGGGGTAAATGTTGCTCCAGGGGTCTTCCAGCATCTAATGGAAGATCTTTGTGCTGGTTTAGAGGGCGTGGTGCCCTATTTTGACGATGTGCTCATTAGGGCAGAGTCTTCTGCTCAGCTGGCTGAGCGTTTGCGAAATTTTTTAGCACGTCTTAAGAAAGCAGGGTTAAGGGCTAAAAAAGAAAAATGTTTGTTTGGTGTTCCAGAGGTAGAGTTCCTGGGGTTTCGGGTTGATAAAACTGGGATTCACCCCTCTAAGGGTAAAGTTGAAGCAATTCGTGCAGCCCCTAAGCCTCAAAACAAGCAACAGTTGCAAGCTTTTCTGGGTTTAGTTAATTTTTACAATAGCTTTTTACCAAATAAGGCTTCGATTGCTGAGCCATTGCATAGACTATTAGATAATGATGCTCCATGGAATTGGTCTTCCGACCATACAAAAGCTTTTAACACCCTAAAAAACTTAATATCCTCAGAAAGTGTCCTCACTCCATTTGATGATTCATTACCTATCGTGTTGACGTGTGACGCGTCCCCGTATGGAGTCGGTGCTGTGCTGGCACACGTTCTGCCTGATGGCCGGGAGGCACCAGTCGCATTTCATTCACGGACTCTCACGTCAACCGAACGAAATTATGCACAATTGGATAAAGAGGCACTTGCAGTAATTTCGGGGGTTAAAAAGTTCCACCATTTTCTATACGGGCATCATTTTACAATAGTAACTGACCACCAACCGTTACTTGGTATTTTTAATAGGGGGAAGGCAACTCCGGAAATTATCTCGCCTAGAATGCTAAGATGGTCACTCCTTCTAAATGCATATGACAGTATTCTAGTACATAGATCAGGTAAGAAAATTGGTCATGCTGATGCACTGAGTAGATTGCCCCAACCTGCCCCAGATCTTGTAGTTCCTAATCCATTAGAAGTCCTTTTTGTCGAGGATCTTTCAAGCCCTCCGGTGTCCGCGGCTGAAGTTGCTGCATTGACTTCACGTGATCCCGTGTTGTCCAGAGTTTTAAATTTTGTTCTTAAGGGTTGGCCGGAGGGAAATGCGGAACCGGAATTGCGTTCATTTTATACAAAAAGGAATGAACTTTCAATACATAAGAAATGTATTTTGTGGGGTAATAGGGTAGTTATACCTGGTCCGGGTCGTACTAGAGTTCTCGAAGCCCTACATCTGGCTCATCCGGGTATAGAGAGGATGAAAAGTTTGGCACGTTGCTACGTGTGGTGGCCAAATATTGACTTAGACATTCATCATCATGTGGCTAATTGCAGGTTATGTCAAGAGACCAGACATTCTCCTCCTCGTGCACCGGTACATCCTTGGGAGTATACTACAACGCCGTGGTCCCGTCTTCATCTAGATTTTGCTGGACCGTTCCAAGGTCGAAAGTTCCTGGTGCTGGTTGATTCACATTCGAAGTGGCTGGAAGTGAAGGAGATGTGAACCACCACAGCATCTGCTACCATCGATGTGCTGAGAGAACTGTTTGCCATTCACGGAATTCCAGACGTTGTCGTCTCTGACAATGGTCGGCCGTTCGAGTCAAGGGAATACCAGGGTATCCTTCAAAGTAACGGAATTCGTCAGGTCCTCGTGGCACCTCGTAGAGCAGCTGGGAATGGTCAAGCCGAACGAGTAGTTCAATCAGCTAAAGACTCTTTGCGTCGCATCGTTCAAGGGTCGTTCAAGAAGCACCTTGCACAGTACCTGCTGTTCCAACACATCACTCCATCGTCCGTCACCAACTTGAGTCCGAGTGAAGTGCTTATGGGTCGACGAATAAGAAGCTGCCTTGACCTGTGCCATCCAGACCTTGTACGCGACATTCGCGAGAAGCAAGAAACAGAGTTCTTGAAACAGAGGGGAACTGTTCGCAAGTTTTCCTCAGATGAGGCAGTTCTTGTAAAGAATTACTCACGTGGTCCAGCGTGGGTTCCCGCCAAAGTAACAGACGTAACTGGTCCAGTGTCTTACAGAGTCATCACAGATTCTGGTCAAGTTGTTCGACGACATGTTGATCAAATGCTCAAGAACCAAGGAGTTTCGTCTTCACCGTCAACTTCAGATGTGGAGCCATCAACTGCTTTGGATCCAAATTCGTCTGAGCCTCCATCTGTCGACGTACCCACCAACACCGAGATTGCAGAGGCTACAACAGATTCTGCGCCGCAGCCTTCATCGTCAAGGGTTACGCCGCAACCTCCATCACCAAATATATTGTCGCGGCCCAAGCGTAATAGAAGACCTCCTGAGCGCTATGGTTCCCAGCTGGTGTGAGGGAGTGTTGTGATTATGAAATTGTGTAGACTAAGTTCGACATCTACCTACAACCACCCGAAGGTGAACTCTGAACTCTAACTGTAACCGCCACATGACTGTTACTTATATAGCTAGCGTTGTTCTTAAAACGCCCCTTATGTTTATTCCTCACTTGTAACCTTGTTCCTTGTTTTTACCATGGTCGTTAATAATTAAAGTTGTGTTACCAACTTTCGTGTTTCCTTGTTGAAAGATGCACACCCAACATGCTACAGGATGAATATTTGACGAGTTATTCAATCGAATCACTTGTGGATCTTTGGGGGACCATGTCTAAAATGACAAGCGTAGTCAGTCTGTAGGTTTATTAATGGAGAAAAAGAAGCACAAGGTCAAATATCTTGAGGATGGGCCTACGAGGGATGTAAAAGTCAATGAGTAGCTGTATATATTCAAAAATAAAGTCGAAAATAAGTTGTAGTAAAAAATAGATCCCTATCGTCACTTGATAAGGGTTCCAAATTACGAGATGTCATTGGCTCTGTTAAATCTCCTAAAGGTGACTGCAAATAGGCAGCCAGAAACATTAGTTCCCTTAGACACAAAGGGGGCGCGCTAGTTTCTATGTCAATTTCAATGTAGAAATTCTCCAATGAGAGTTTGAAACTTAGAGTGTTCTTAGTCTATGGGTCAGTCGACGCCCGGAGGTAAAGTGTTAAGATTTACACTGACAGCAAGTTATGACATAATGTTGGTAAAAGACTGGTGAATGGTCGGATGGTTGAAGTTGTACTGAAAAAGTGCCTGCAAACAGTTTGATGTTGTAGCGACATCGGGGGATGAGGTTGCCAAACCTCAAAGCACTACAAAATACAGGATAAGGCAAATAAAAGTGGCTCCAACGTAGAGATAAGAATACGACAAAAATGTTGCCAAGTCAAAAACCAATACAAAACCAGGTTTGCTAACTGAAGCTATTGATCGCTTCAATATTAAGCCCAAACAAACGCTTGGCGACTTATTTGCCGGCAACTATTCTATGGTTGGAGAAGCTATTTGAAATGAAATATAAACAAGGTTTGTAGAACTGATCAAGAAAAGTTCCTACAAATGATTATTTCGGTCGTTATTTTATCCTAGAGAATCTTACTTTTTTTGTTTTTGTTAATACAAACTATTTTAAATTGATTGCAAGACACAAAATTTGCTTTATGGGACGTCTTCATACAATACGAACTAAGATCTGAACTCGCCACTAGTCTATGAGTAGATCTAATGTGAAGCTAATCCGATCCATCCAATACTAACACAGGTTTCAGGTGGCTTCAAGAATTTTTCTCGCCAAGTATTTCAACGTATACCTATCTCTAGACAGGGGCCACTTTTTCACAGCCTCACCCTGTAGTTTTTCACGCAACAAGTGTGAAGTGAGTAGTACTCTTTTTAAAACGAGTGGATTTTAATGAAATAATGACACGTGTTTAAAAAGGATTAATTTTTCACGTACGTTGCATATACTACATTTTTATCATCAAGTGAATTAAAAATGAAATATTATTAGTTCAAAAAAATAATTAAAGTGCATAATGTTTTTACGTAAAGATCGATAAATCTCTGGAACTACAAGAGGCAAACTAATTTTAGGTTTAAAGTCACGCATTTAAATAGGAATTCTGATTCGGATTTTCAGAAACAATTTAAAAGTATCTAGCTTCCCGACGAGATAGAAATACAACAGTAGTGGTGCCAATGGGATTAGAGGTGCCAAACATAAGCATTAATATCAGTGTTTACAATGTTACTATTAACATGAATATAATGAAATAAAAGTTTCACTTGAAGTGTTAGAATCTTATGAAGATAGTGGGAAAAATAGTCATTTTTTTTTCACTGCTTTTCAGTGAAAACTAGCGTGAAAAGTAATACTTTTTGAAAAGAGTGAAATAATGACACATGTTTCAAAAAGTATACTTTTCACATGTGTTGCATACACTATGTATTTTTTTTGATTACGTGAAAAAAAACCAAATATCATTAGTTCAAATATAATTCACGTGCATTGTTTTTACGTAGAGCAAATCAATAAATCTTTAGAACTACATAAAGTAAACTATTTTCTTTATATTTTAACGTCCTTAATTTGCACATTGATTCTTATTCAGATTTTCAATAACAAATTGATATGAAAAATTCGTTCGATTATGTTTTATCTTTAAAGCTAATATAATTTTTCATTTAAGCATTTATAAATGTATAACCACTTTTTTATAATTGCCTGAAAAAAATCTGACTTTTACACTATAATTTTAAATCAAACGCGTGAGTAAAGTTATACTTTTTAGAAACAGTGATAAAAAATAAGTTTTTTTTTCACCCAAAAGCAGTGAAAAATTTACTTTTTTCGCTCATTTTATAAGATGCCAACATTTCAAATAAAACTTACGTGAAAAAACAAATATCATTGGTTCAAGGAAGTTCTAAAAAAACTAAAATAGAATACTTTCCTGTTACTTAAATGCTTACTAAAATTCTTATCTTGAAAAAACTAGGTTCGTTACAGTAAGTTATATCAACAACAGTTTCTACATTAAATTTATATACTTTAAAATAAATTTCACTAAACATAGCATCCAGCTATAATTTCAACTTCTAAGCATTTATTTTCATTAATTTTCTATCACCAATAAAATAAATATTACTTATCGTCCGCAAGATTATTTGCAGTAATAAATAAATATTTAATTATTCGCAGAACAAAAACCATAAAACTACTCCAAAATTCACTTAAAATAGGAAATGTAAATTAACAAGTAGGTTTGTACCAGAATCTGTCACTTAACCCACTTCCACACAACAGTTGTGTTTAACAGTTAAAAAGGCTCCGAACACACCATTAATTCTGTATTAAACATTTACCCGCTAAATTCGGCTAGTTTCCATTTATTTTATTTCGAAAATTACATATTTATATAACTAAAATTGTTGGCAAAAATTTATATTACAAAGAATAAATATGTAATAGTTCTCGCTTTTAAATAGAATGAAAACATAGCATACCATTATGCAACGAAGTGAAAGATATTTGACGTCATTTCAAACTGATCGATGTCGCAAAAAATAAAGTTATTTTAATTTATTAATTATTATTTAATTTTATTTATATTAATTTATTGTCTTAAAGCAATCGATTGTTCTCAAGCGATTATTGCGATGGCAATGGTGATTTAATTCTTAAAAAAATATGGCTTCCTATGCTTATTAAATGAGCATTAAATTTTCAATTTTTTAAATAATTAAAGTACTTTGAATTCGAATTATTTTCTGAAATTTTCAATGTATTCTCATTTCAATACGCAGAATTTTTTTGACGTATCTCACTTGTCCGTAGCATTTGTAGTTTGCAACAGTGATTTAAATGACTCGAAATTGAACTTCAATGCTAATTCAATGGGAAATTCGTCGACGAATAGTAGATTTATGTCCGTCCGATCGTACAGACAGGCGGACAAAAAGTATGATAGTTGGGTGTCTGAGGCTATACCTTCTTAATAAAAAAAGAATTTTTAAGATTGGATTGATAGAACTGATTTTGGAAGGGGGGGGGGGGGTACGAACAGACGGACGGACGGACATCGACCGCATGTCAATACCTATTTTTTTTAATTCGACGAATTAAAAAAAAAAGAAAAGTAGGCTAAAAAATGAAAAAGTAGGTAGTGACATGCTGTCGATGTCCGTCCGTCCGTCTGTCCGTACCCCCCTTCCAAAATCGGTTCTATCAATCCGATCTTAAGAATTATTTTTTTATTGGAAAGGTATGACCTCAGAAACCCAACTTTCATTCTTTTTGTCCATCTGTCTGTACGATAGGATGGGCATAAATCTACTATTTGTCAACGAATTTCCCTTTGGATTAGCATTGAAATTCAATTTCGAGTCATTTAAATTGCTGTTGCCAACCCAACAATGGCATGAGAAACTTTATTCATTTAAAAATAATATTATTTAAAGGAAAATTTATTTTGGTCAGAAATCAGTTTAGAATGACTTCGGTAATGTGATTATTTGATTGTATATTATTTGTTTACTAAGTTAGTGGCAAGGTATATTTTTTTGCGTATAATCCTGATTAGTTTTAATTTACATTTCCTATTTTAAGTGTATTTTGGAGTAGTTTTTATGGTTTTTGTTGAACGAATAATTAAATATTTATTTACAACTGCAAATAAATCATGCAGACGATAAGTAATATTTATTTTATTTGCGATAGAAAATTAACGAAAGTAATTTATTTCGGGACTTTAAATTATAGCTGGATGCTGTGTTTAGTGAAATTTATTCCTAATGTGTAAAAATTTAATGTAGAAACTGTTGTAGATGACACTTACTGTTACGAACCTTGTTGTTTCCCAGAAGAAATTTAGTAAGTATTTAAGTAGCAGAAAATTAGGCTATTTTAGTTCTTTAAGAACTTCTTGTTTGGTTTAAATTGAAGCATTTGAACATTGATACTGATACTAATTTTGAGCTTCCATAAAAGATAGAAATAGCAGCTCATGATATTACTTCAAATATGCTCCCGGAAAAATAAAAAAAATACGAAAAGGTGTATGAAAAGCTCAAAATTCGCATCAGTATCCACGTTCAAATATTTGACTTTAAACTAAAAAGTAATGGAGAGAAGGGGAATGGCGCCACCTTAAGGGGAATTGAATTTTCATGCATAATTGTGTTGCAATTAATGTAGATTGTAATGAGCATAGCATACAACAGTTCATTACCTATCTTGTGGTGATTTTTTAAAATTTAGATCTTTATAATAGAAACTGAATAAAATTGTTTTTTCTAAAAGCTTGCACAGTGGCGGGATTACAACGGTACCTGGTTTAATGCCGCCACACCACTGGGGTTATGCCGCCACATCAATAAACAAAGCCAATAATCTATAAATAATGAAAAAATACATAATAAAGCAATACATATAGAACTAAAATCGGTTTAATTAACTTTGGAATGGTAAATTGTACAGGGTACAGCTCTTTTAATAACTTTCCAATTGCAACTAACTGTGCAGATCTTTTATTGAAGTTTCGTTGGTCTATTAGGCCAGTTCAGTTATTCTTTTTCAGATACGTGGCATCTGGAACGAAAACTAATAGGTTGTAGGCCAAAAAATGAAATTTCTAATTTACGGATTATGCCGCCATCCTTTTGCATGTGGTGGCATAACCCCAAAGTGATGTGGCGGCATTACCCCAGAAAGATTTTTTTTTTTAATTTCTTTGACAAGCATACTTTTTAGCAAATATTTGTATAAAAAGTATATAAGAATACACGTGTAGGATTTTGTTCGGGTCTTTAGATGATAATATTAAATTAATGAATGGAATGCTAATATAAAATCACAGACACACAAAATGCTTTACAAACAACCATTTGCATAATTTTCAATTAAAAATGCAGATGTCTAATTTTTTCGTCAATAGTATTTTTCGAAACTTTCAAAATGCTTTGTTACAGCTGCTGTTCAATTTATTCGCAGATGTTTCTTCAATTCTTTTTCTGCATTTAATGGGTTTTTAGGCAATATAGCTATTGTTTATGCAATCTTTCTATCACGTAAATAGCATAATTGATTTGCAAACACATTATGGTATGAAGTAAGCTATATATAAGAATTTATTAAAATGGAAAACACACAAAACTTGTAGACCCATATCAAGGACTAAAAGCCACACTAAACGAATTGAGTATGTATATTTTGATTTTATTATTTTGCATCAATAAACTACAGGGTAATTGCAGTGAAAATTAGTTAGGTGGGAACTAAATGGTAGTTTAAAAATTAAAAAAAAAAGGTATATGTTTCTATAACTTCTTTTAAAAACTATTCTGATAAATTTAAATATTAAAATAACTATAATAGGGAAACTATGTACGTAAAATGTGATTAAAACTATTTAAAAAAAAGTTCGCGCCATTTATTTATGTGAGTAATTATAAATTATGTTTTCTAAATAAGTATTTTAGTAAAACTAAAACGTAAATTTCAAAAAAAGTCCCCAAAGATTTGCGCAAAATAATCCAAATAATGATTTCGACTCCAAATAACGTTACAATTATGAAAGGGGACGCAGTACGCAAAAAATGAAATCCTGCATTTTTATAGCTAACTTTAATTAAACGATTTAAACTTTAAACTATTTTTACAAAGAGCTAGAATTCTAGTAACATATACGAAAAAAATAATAAATATTAAAACATATTTTTTTTTAATTTTAAAAACTTAAAATATTTAAAGTTTTTTTTAAAATGCTACTCCTTATACAATTTAAATAATTTTGTAATAGATTTTTTTTGCAAAATGTTTCCACAACATCTGTTAATAAAAGTTGGTATGGATATTGAGCTATCAGTTAAACAAAAACAGTTATGCAACTTTATGCATAAAAATGCCCAAAAAATAAGTATTTTTGTAAATTTTCAATTTCATCATTTTTTATTAAAAAAACTATTCACACTAGACCTTATCCCATACCAACTTTCGTTAATCGTGTATGTCTCAACACAGGAAAAATTTGGAGCTCTATATCAATTTGCCTAAAACCCTGACGGTTTTAACCATTCACAAGCAGAAATAGTTTTTTAAAAATTTAAAAAATAAAATAAAATTTCTAAAAACATTTCAACAAACCACTATCTACTTTTTAATAAACCTCCAACGTTATAAAGGATTCCTTCTTTTTTTTTTGTAATATGCTTAGGTCACACCATAATCCCGTCCCTCATCAAAACTTGGATTGATTGGAATATTTACCATTTAGTTTGCTTTATAATTTAACGGTGTATGCTGCTTCTTTAACAGAATGTTCTAAAAATGATATTCTTAAAAAATTGAAATTTTCTTCTTTCCGCCTTAAGGGGAAGTAGTACCTAGGATCGGCTGTTCAAGCGAAAACTTCTCTCCAAATCCTAAGGGGAAAATAATAAGTCTGCCACATTTTTCCGGCTGTATTGAGTATTTTTACAAACGGTTTTTTTTATATGATACATACAGCTGATTTGTAGATCTCTATCTTTCCATTTTTTAAAAATTGGTTAAAATTATTTTTTGATTATTAATAATTATTTTTCAATGTAAACAAGGTGAAATTTTAAAAAGTGAAAAGATAGAGACGTAGAACTTTTCCTAATCTCCTAAATTTCCTTCGTATAAAAAAAAAGTGAAATTATTTGCATTTTTCGGATCGAAAAGTGGCAGCGAAATTATGAAATTTTCTTATACAGGAAGTAGTGCCCCCCAGGAGTATAACATAAGCTCCTCCCTTGGTAACGCAACTTGCATTTAAATTTGCTGAAACTGATAATGTAAGGTACGCGTAGTTCAATTTCAGAGTCAGCGAATTTTAACTTCTGGTCTGTAAACTCAAGTTTCAATTTATTGTGCATGTGTATTTTTGGACGCTTATTTTTAAAATGCAAATAGATTTTTTACTATCGCGTTCAGTTTAAAATATTAAAAAAAATTAAGTAGTATTGATTCATCCTATTAAATTCTAACATAGTAACACTGGATTAAGGAAAAATCTTTTTGACCCCTTTTCGTTTTACAAGTGATAGTTTGGACCCGTCCAAAACAAACGTCATAGATGCTAAGAAGATGGAGGCTAATAACTCGAATTCGTAAAGTTTTAAATATAGGGGATGTACATAAATTACGTCACGCAAAATTTTGGCTTTTTTGACCCCTCCCTCCCCTATGTCACGCTGCGTCACGTTTGATTGAACCCCTCCCCCTAAAATTACGTCACGTTGGTTCCCCCCCCCCCCCTTCAAAGAAAAGGTTAATTTTTAAAAATTTCTTTGCTTATGAAATTTGAAAAAATTTAATACTGTAATGGGATCAGTTTAATTCTGGGTCTTTTGGTGTTCCCCCAGGTAGCTGCTAGTCGTTTTATTGGTCAAGATAGTGTCACCATTTAGCAAGCTACTAGGAAGTATCGTTACGAAAATTTCTGTAAAATATAGGAGACATACAATGCGAACGTCTAGCAAATAATAATCTTCCCATTCTCTTTCTGAAATTAAGTGTTTTTTAAAAAAAAGTTTTACGATTTTTTCTCTCAAAAACTTCTTTTTTTTTTTTTTGTTGTAAAACAGATTTTTCTTGCAAAAGTGAAATTTTCTGAATCGTTGCGTCACGCAAGCGATTACCACTTCCCCCCTCCATGTCACGATCCGTCACGTTGGAGCATGTCCCTCCCTCCCCCCTCTGAGCGTGACGTAATTTATGAACGTCCCCATACACATTAAAAACGAAAGCTGTCATATATATATTTTTTCTTTTCAGAAATCGACCAACATGTTTCGGCCTCTTCTGATTCTCCTGTTTATAAGCATGATACATCTAAACAGTGGTTCGCCTCTGAGTTTTGCAAGTCTTCCATTGAGAACAAGAAATGGCGAAGAAGTTCGCGGCAAACCCAGAAAATTTCAGTGTTTGTTTAGCGATTGCAGCGAACCAGTTCGACCGGACGACAACAGAAAATGCGAAGAAGGATATAGGTTCGACACCAGATCCAATACATGTCGAAAATTGGTGTCCAACTAAGTAATCTATAATCGAGATTTCAGAGGGTATGTCAGTCCCATAGAGGAAATGCATTAGTTTTGAAGTAACATGTTTTGCAAAAGAGTTGTTTTGGAATGTTATCCCATTTTCACCAGGTATGGCGATCATCATCACATCAATTTAAAACAAAATTGAAAAGAAAAAATAATTCGGTTATTTAATTATTAATTGATAAAGTTTTTAAATAGAGTCGCCATCTGCTGTATATTTTTGGCATTTCAAAACTTGGAAAATATATAATTATATATTACTAGATATAATTTTCGTTTCAAATTTGTTTCATTTCGATGATCCGTTGATTCCCATACCTGGGGAAAAATAGCTTACATGGCAAAGCAATACTTCTGCAGAAGTTGTGATTCCAAAACTAATGCATTGGAACTGACAATCCTCCTTAAAGCATTAGTCTTGATCGTTATTGTAGTTTCGATCACTTGGAAAGAATCTCTATAGATTCATGAGGATGTTCTGTAACGAATTTCAAGTGTTACATTCAATAAAGATAATGTTATTAAATCTTGGTTAAGTCCTGGTTTAAATGGTGTAAAGTTAATGTTTAAAAAATATATGTTTGCAAAGCAACTAAAAAACCAATGTGAGTTAGTTTTTGCTATTACTGAAAGTTAATAAAGGTGTGTGTGTGATTTTTTTAAATCTATTTTCGTAATATGCATTTGCAGCCCCATCCCGGGGCCATTTTTGTTTTCGCCACCCTATCTTTTATTTCAAGACAGAACTTCTACAATCACCCTGTGCTGTAAAATTACAGGATTTCTTTTAACAGGCATTAATAAGCTGTATATACCAGGGTGATTCAAATAAAAGAGGCCCCAATGTACAGATAAGATAGAAATGTTGCCAAGTCAAAAGCCAATACAAAAACAAGTTTGCTTACTGAAGCTATTGATCGCTTCGGCATTAAGCCCAAATAAGCGCTTGGCGACTTATTTGCCGGCAACTACGCTATGGTTTGAGAAGCTAGTTGAAATGAAATATAAACAAGGTTTGTAAACAAGATTTGTGGAGCTGATCAAGAGAAGTTCCCACTAATGATTATTTCGGTCGTTATTTATCCTAGACAATCGGACCTTTTTGCTTTTGTTAATACAAAACATTCTAAATTGATTGTAAGACACAAAATTTGCATTGTGGGACGTCTTCATACAGTGCCAACTAAGATCTGAACTCGCCACTTGTCTATGAGTAGCTCGAATGTGAAGCTAATCCGATCCAACCAATGCAAAAACAGGTTTCATGCTGCTCTAAGAGTTTTTCTCGTCAAGCATTAGAACGTATTCCTATCTCTAGACCAGGACCACTTTTATTTGCCTCATCCTGTAGAGAGAGTAGGGCCGAAGATTAACGGTAGTGTCTGGAATTAAAAATCTGTTCTTCAAAAAAAAAACTTGCTCTTTTAAGGAAGTAAGAAAACAGAAGATTAGCTTCTATAGGCAAACAATAAATATTTTTGAGAGCTGTAAGCAATTAAAAAGAATACGATGTTGTAACTTATACTGTTATAAAAAAATCTATTCAATCAAACGAATTTTATAGTTTTTTTACCAAATTTATGAAAGGTATTCCATGCAAACTTAGATTAAACGTCAAAATTCACTCAATTTTTTAGCATTTTGTTTTAAATTAAAATTAAAAGTATAATTTTTTTCTTTTACATATATAAAAGTTTCTTTTTTGTTTTATTTTTTTTAATTATTTAAATTTTCCTACATAAACTGCTCAGGAATGTGGTATTTATTTGTCTTACATTTTGTTAATTTAGATAAAATTTATGGCAAATTTTGTTCCCAATTGTCGTTAATTGGGTAACATATAAACAAACACTTTATTATTATTAAACAAACATTAGAAGAATGATTTTTTTTCGTCACAAGGGGGTTAAAAAAACCGTAAATGTGACTCATTATTTATAATTATAATTGAAAGTCCCAAAAAGTAAGACATTTAATACATAAATATAAACAAAAAGAAAACAAAACAAATAGTATTTCAGTATTTAAAAATATCTACTCTGAGAAGGGGAAAACGAGGGGCCTGACTACAAATTGAAGAAAACTTAACTAATTACGAATCATAAATATGTGGTATTAAATATGAGCTTCGCTATACTTGATGAAAAAAAAGTTGGTTAATGTTATATGAAAAATAGCATTAAAAATGGAGGAGGAA
The DNA here is from genome assembly GCA_023701765.1 of Hylyphantes graminicola. Classification (NCBI taxonomy): domain Eukaryota; kingdom Metazoa; phylum Arthropoda; class Arachnida; order Araneae; family Linyphiidae; genus Hylyphantes; species Hylyphantes graminicola. The sequence continues at coordinate 50,628,395 of CM043120.1, forward strand.
TGGAAAGCAGTTACATGTTGCTTTGTAAATCTTACACTGCTAAACAAACTCCGTTAGATTTACGGTTTTAACCCTGAAATTTTTTTTCTAGAATAACACCATATTTAGTATAAGAAACTTTTTTATTTAATACGGTAAACTACATTTTAAAAAAATGGTATTTCCCAGTAAAATACAATTTTTTTATAAATGATGAAATGATTTCGATGCTGCTGTTACTCGAACCCGAAACCTTTACATCACAATATAAGCGTCATACAGCTCCCGACTACCAAAAAGTCTCTCATATGAAAAATGCACGGGAAGAACCGATTGATTTTGTAGAGAAGTTTCCTTAAAAGGCTACTTTGGAGATGATAGCGAGTGAACGCCTAAACTTGTGTAAGGAAATCAGTTCCTAAAACAGAGATCATAGTTAAAGTAATAGAGTGGTATCACGTGACCTCCAATGCTAACGACGAGACGCACAAGGAGCTCCCAGAAGAGCCCCAATGAAGCCAGTGTTGTAGGTCACGTGATCTACCGCTCTAATACTTAAGGGGAAACAAAGAAAGTTAAAAGAAATTAAGGGGTCGCAGGAGTCTTAAAAATGTGCAAAGAAGATACTACAAAGCATAGTTTGATCTTTCATGTCATTTTTGAACTACTGAATGTATAAGTATAATTTTTTTATATGTAATTCTACAAGATTTATTTATTATAAAACAAGTTTTAAAATTTATGAAACTTTAGCCAAAACTAAAATAAATGATATTAAACATGAAGGTACTTGAACACACTGTGATTAGGCTTGCGCGGCAAATTGTGAGGTCAAAATTGAAAAAATGAATAAGAAAAGGACTTTATATTGTACAAATATGTACAGACTAAGACTTATACCTAAATTCTCAGCTCAATTTCAATTATAAATTATTTTTTTAAAAATTTAAAATCAAAATTTTTAATTTTTTAATAATTTTTTTAGAAAAAAGTTCTTAAAATAATTTCTAATTAAAATTGAGCTGAGAATTTAGGTATAAGTCCTAGTCTGTACATATTTGTACAATATAAAGTCATTTTCTTGGTCATTTTTTGAATTTTGACCTCACAATTTGCCGCGCAAGCCTAATCACAGTGTGTTCAAGTACCTTCATGTTTAATATCATTTATTTTAGTTTTGGATAAAGTCTCATAAATTTTAAAACTTGTTTTATAATAAATAAATCTTGTAGAATTACATATAAAAAAATTATACTCATTTATTGAGTAGTTAAAAAATTACAAGAGAGATCAAACTATGCTATGTAGTATCTTCTTTGCACATTTTTAAGACTCCTGTGACCCCTTAAACAACTATCTCTGTGGTTCCTAGCTACCAAGATTCAGACGATTGACGACCCCGACGCTTGGACCAAGTGAAGAAGAAAGAGAGAAACCTGTTTTCTGCCGCTAATGTCCGCCAAGCAGGCAATTGCTTGCGTCCGCCTAATAAATCAATCGGTTCTACCCGTGCACTCTTCATATGCGATTGAAGCTAAAATAAGTAATATTGATTATGTTCTACGCGTGACGTCATTCAGAGCATGTTTTGGAGAAAATTGTTTTAAACTCTAAACTAGTTTATAATATAGCAATTCAAAATCGCATAAATCAAGTTAAACGACCTTAACATCAAAATAAAGAAACATTTCTGAAAAAATTACGTTTTCATTTTCAATTTGTAATCATGATTTGATTTCAAAAGTCACTGGAGGACGCAAAGTTTGCAGTTGAGGTCCGTAAATGATCATAGAAATGATCCTTTGAATGGTAGCAATAATTTTGGATATAAACTGACGCCTAAACAAGCACGGGGCGATCTGGTTTTGATCTCAGAACCTCTTGTATGCGAACCCAATACTGAACTGTCTGCGACAAAGTAATGAACCGGTCGCGCAGGCTGGTATTGGGTATTTGTTCTCACCACCCCACATCAAATTTTAAATCAAACTAAAATTTTGAAATGTGGTTTTGCTATTTATTTCTTAGGTACTTTGACCCTTAACTTCTCAAGACCCGACCAAATCCTACACGTATATGGGCAATTCTACCATAATTTTTAATTTTATGTCCCTTGGGCATAAATTAAAAAAAAATAATATTTCTTTGCCATGTTTTCTTATTATACTAAAAGATTGGTCCTTATATAATTGCAAAACGGAATTTTAAAGCAAAGAAACTCCAAAACAATTTTAGAACACAAAACAATGCAGAAAAGTCCATCGTCGTGTGTCCCGAATGTCAAATTTTTAGTTTAGGGCTCAAGCTAACACATTTTCGAGCTAAAAATTACATTCATTTGGATTTTAAATTGAACTAATACTGTAGCTTAACGAATGTCTTCCATTAAATTTTGGCTTTTAATATTTATAATGTGTTTTTCTCGCCTCCTAACTTTGTCCCTGGGTTTTGGTACATTCACTGACCTCATTCCTAACGTGGTGAAGAGAGGCACTGGATGGAGGTACAGTGATTCTTCCACCATGAAAACTGTATTGCAAGAAACTCACATTTCAGGTAGTAGCCGCATACTTTTACTAAAAGGACTTGTCCAAGGCTTTCGACACTGTTTGGAAACAACGACTTGCTATCAAGCTATTTGACATTATTTTCAGTGATTGGGCCTTGCCTTGAATTTATGATTTTTAAGAGACAGAGTAATCAAGGTTAGATCGTTACATACCGGCATGAATTTATAGATTTGTCGAGATTTGACTTGTTCGGGATTTCGTACTTGTCGGTTTACCTACTCAAATACTGAGGCCAAAGAAGCTCTCCTAAACACTCTCGGGGACGGAATTTTGACGTCCTAGTTCCGAGTGACGTTGTTCCGAAAGTAAAGATAACCGGTCTCGAAACCTGTTCGGAAACATTCGTTCACAGCTGACTACATTTTTAGGGTTCCGAATGCATCCAAACTAGTTTCTCAGACTTCGGCAACCGGAATAGTGACGTCAAAAATTCCGTTTACGCTCATATTTGGGAAAGCTTCTCCGGCCTTGTTATTGAAGTTGGCCGTGGTTTTTGGCCTTTCGGGAATTGGCTGTCGGATTTATAGCTTGTCGGGATTATGTCAGGAACGCATTGAAATCCTTCAAAATACATCCATAGAATGTTTCATAATTTTGAGCCACTTAATTTGGATGATCGGAGCAAAACTAAAATTTGGATTCCGGAGTTGTGTCTTTGAATTTGAAAAACTCAATTTTCTTAAAACGTGCTTATGTAGGTTATGCAACTTATTGATTTACCCCTTTCAGTCCCAGTGATGCCATTTGGCATCATCACTTTCAATATTTTTTTCAAAATTTTTATGTCCCGCTATGACATCCAAACACACATCATTCGATTCTTCACACTTTGTTCTATCAGACAATATTTTACTTTAATCTCAATAGAAGTCAGAACTACTATTTTTTTTATTTAGAAAATAGTCAACAAGCGTTTCTCCTGATTTTTGTTAAGTTCACTTCAGTTCCACATATTTAAAACACAATTTAAACTACTTCGGTTAAAATAATTACTAAATTTTTTGTAATAATGTGGTCAGATACCTTAAAATATATAACTCGAAGTGTTTTTAGGTAATATATATATTTTTATTTTTTGAAATCGTAATCGATCTTTCAAAATGCTTTGTTACAGCTGCTGTTTGATTTATTCGCAGATGTTGATTCAATTCTATGTAGCGTCTTGAGTAATGCAGTCTATTGTTTATGCAATCTTCCAATCACTTTAAAAAACATAATTGATTTGTTAAAAGACTATTGTATAAAGTACCCTAGATAAATACATTTATTAAAATATAAAATACCCATATCTTCTACTAGTATATCAAGGACTTAAAACAACTAAACAAATTGAGTATGTATTTAATGTATGTATTTAATGTTATTATTTTTCATCATTAAACTTCAGTATAACGTTAGTTAAAATTAGTTGGGTGGAAATTATTTGGTCAGTTTTTTTTTTAGCTAAAATGGTATATGTTACTATAAGTTCTTATAAAAACTATTCTTTTAAATTTAAATATTAAAATTACTTTCATATTGAAATTACGCACGTAAAATTTAATTAAAACTTTTTTAAAAGGTTTGTTCAATATTTTTTGTGTGTAATGATATGTTTTCTAAATATGTATTTTAGTAAAACTGAAAGTATCTTTGCAAAAAGTCACCAAAGAACTGTGCCAAATAATCCAATTTAGGATTTCAACTTTAAATAACGTTATCTATTTTACAATTATGATTCAATCATCAAAACTTGGATTTATTGTTGTATTTACCACTTAGTTTTCTACATAATTTACCGGGTGGTTTCTTTAAATACTTAGGTTCAATTATCGCTGAAAATAATGATATTATGTCAAAAAATAAACGAATTCTGAATGCAGGGAATCGCAGTTTCTTTTCACTTAAAAACTTAATAAGATCTAAAGTAATTACAAGGAAAACAAAACTACGTATATGAAGAGTACACGGGAAAAACCGATTGATTTTTCAGAGAAGTTTCCTTAGCAGGCCACTTTGGCGATGATAGCGAGTGATCGCCTAAACTTGTGTAAGGAAACCAGTTCCTACCATAGATATCATAGTTAAAGTAATATAGTGGCAGATCACGTGACCTCCAATGCTAACGACGGGACGCGCAAGCAATGAAGTCAGTGTTGCATATCACGTGATATGCCAGTGTAGTACTTTAACTTCCATCTCAGTGGTTCCTAGCTACCAAGTTCAGGCGATTGGCGATCCCGACGCTTGGACCAAGCGAAGAAGAAAGAGAGAAACCGGTTATATGCCGCCAAGCAGACAGTTGCGGGCGTCCGCCTAATAAATCAATCGCTTCTTCCCGTGTACTCTTCATAAATAAAACTGTAATAAGACCAGCAGTTATATATGGGTCGGAGACCTGGACCTTGAATCAAAAGCAAGAGAATATGCTAATAACTTGGGAGATAAAAAAAAATTTGAGCCATTTGGAGCAATCAAAGAAGGTGATGTTTGGAGAATGTGATATCATTTGGAGAAGCTAAACTATTTGCATTTGGAGAGAAGGACATTATTAACATCATAAAAACTAGCAGGATTCAATGGCTGGGACACATGGAGAGAATGAACGATAACAGAGGCACAAAGAAAATTTTCAAGGGGCGATGTCAGGGAGAGAAAAGAAGAGAAAGACCCAGAAAAAAACGGATAGATGATGTGAAAAGAGATCTAAATGTCATGAAAATGAAAAACTGGAAAGCGAAGACCAAAGACAGGCGGCTTTGGAGTCGGATTGTAAGGGGCTGTAGGGAGCCCTGGTGGTCAAGATATCGGTGTCGAGATCGGAAGGTCGAGAGATCGAATCCCGGTGCCACTAAAGACCTACCGAGTATATGCGGAGTACGTACTCGTTAAATCTGTTGGGTCCGAAAGTCCTGTAGTCGGACATTGCGCAGTTTACTATGGGTACAGGTTCCTGGAGACTATTTACCTCCCCTTCAGGGACATGTCTAAATTGTGGAGGTGGCGACAGATGGAAGCATCTGTCATTTGTGTATGTGTGTGTCTTGTGTTGTCCTACTTGACGAGGGTTTATAAGCGGGTCCTTGCCATCAAGCATACAAGCCTGAAAATATATGTCTACCAACCAACGGATTGTAAGAGAGGTCATGGTCCAAGCATGGACTGTAGTGCCGGGGAGTTACTTAGGCTTCTTTAAACAGAATGTTCAAAAAAAAATATTCTAAAAAAATTAAAATACTCTTCTTTCCTGTTGCCTTAATGCTCACTGAAAATTTCATTTAAAAAAATAGGTTTGTAACTGTAACTTTTACAGGGGACAGCTCAAATATCAAATTTATACCCGTTAGAAAACGCGAAACACAGCAACTTAGTTGTAATTTAAACTTTTAAAAGAGAAAATTAGCTATATTTTCATCAATTTTCTTGCGCAAATTCAATTAATAATCGTTAACATTCGCTAAATTTATTTGCAATTCGAAAAATAATTAAGTTTAATTGCTTGAGTCAAATCCTATATGTATGTAAAGGACTAAGTCGAGGCTGCCTGAAACTAATTTTTTCAAATTTTTATTTGCAAAAAAGATGTAAAATTATTTTCTAAACATCTGAGAATGCAAGCGCGAAGAATTTAGGATCAATTTATTTCATAAAAATTTTTGGGAGTGAATTTTATTTTACCATGTTTTCATATTTTCATTTGATTAAAACAAACATTATTTACATCCTCAAAAGACATGATTCTTCCATATCACGATAAATTAGTGCAAGCTCAACTTAGTGGGAAAAAATCGCTGACTCATATCATAATTCCAAATGGAAACTTTGGGGTTGAAAGAGTTTAAACCATGCGCTTCCCTAATTGTTGTGAGCAGTGTAATACTAAAAACGAAAGCTTTCAGATTTTTTTTCTTTTTTTCAGAAATCGACCAACATGTTTCAGCCTCTTCTGGTTCTCCTGTTAATAAGCATGATACATCTAAACAGTGGTTCGCCTCTGAGTTCTGCAAGTCTTCCATCGAGAACAAGAAACGGCGAAGAAGTTCGCGGCAAACAAAGAAAAATGAGCTGTTGGTTTGAGGATTGCAGTGAACCAGTTCGATCGGTCGACGAATGCCAAAAAGGATATAGATTCGACCAGAGATCCAAGACATGTCGAAAATTGGTGCCTTAAGGGGTCACAGGAGTCTTAAAAATGTGCAAAGAAGGTACTACAAAACATAGTTTGATCTTTCATGTCATTTTTTAACTACTGAATGTATAAGTATAATTTTTTTATATGTAATTCTACAAGATTTATTTATTATAAAACAAGTTTTAAAATTTATGAAACTTTAGCCAAAACTAAAATAAGTGATATTAAACATGAAGGTACTTGAACACACTGTGATTAGGCTTGCGCGGCAAATTGTGAAGTCAAAATTGAACAAAAGACCAAGAAGATGACTTTATATTGTACAAATATGTACAAACTAGGACTTATACCTAAATTCTCAGCTCAAATTTAATTAGAAATTATTTTTAAAAAAATTTGAAATCAAAATTTTTAAATTTTTATTAATTTTTTTAGAAAAAAGTTCTTAAAATAATTTCTAATTAAAATTGAGCTGAGAATTTAGGTATAAGTCCTAGTTTGTACATATTTGTACAATATAAAGTCATTTTCTTGGTCTTTTGTTCAATTTTGACTTCACAATTTGCCGCGCAAGCCTAATCACAGTGTGTTCAAGTACCTTCATGTTTAATATCACTTATTTTAGTTTTGGCTAAAGTTTCATAAATTTTAAAACTTGTTTTATAATAAATAAATCTTGTAGAATTACATATAAAAAAATTATACTTATACATTCAGTAGTTAAAAAATGACATGAAAGATCAAACTATGTTTTGTAGTACCTTCTTTGCACATTTTTAAGACTCCTGTGACCCCTTAACTAAGTAATCTAGGCAAGATTTAAGAGAGTATGTCAGTCCCATAGAGCCAATGCATTAGTTTTGAAATCACAAATTTTGCAAAGGAGTTGCTTTGCCATGTTATCCCATTATCACCAAGTATTTAAATCATCATAACATCAATTTAACACATTCGCTGCCACTAAATCATCGATAGAGTCTTCATCGATAGAGGCTGATGAAGTAGAAAAACATCCTGTTTTTTAAACCTGTTCGTTACAATGGAAATAAACTAACTGTTCATTTTTGAACAAGTACAAATCTTAGTTCGAGATCGTAAAATAGCAAAGTTAGGTTGAATTAACGTCACTAACTAAAGCTACGCGATAGCTTCCTAGTCGTAAAAAATACTAGGAAATGTTCCTGGCCTTTTCCAACCGGATAACTCATCATCTGTCACTAATAATTGAATTGAAAGCCAATTAACAGATTTGCTTCAGTGATTAACTTTCCGACTAAGAAATCATCATTAAATTTTCCTAATACATATTTTTTGGGTAGTTTTTGTTTGAAAAAAATACAAAACAATAAAACAGACTATTTGCAATTTTTTATAGCTAGATTGTTGAATAACAAACTGAATCACTTTACGAAATGCGGTATGTCAGGTGTCTGGTCGCCCTACACTTGAGACGAAGGATTTAATTTCCTCGTAATTTTAAATAGAATGCCCTCTTTCAAATCACCAAGTATTATTCCAAGCACAGAAGGATCGGTTGCAAAAGTTACAAACGAACTTGAACTCATAAGAACGGTTGGCGAAACGGTACTATGAATTTCATCAGAATGTGCTGTTATCGGTGAATCGGAACCACGCGACTCCTTAAGGAGTCAGTGGCATCCAACGTGTTAAAGCAAAATTGAAAAGGAACTAACACCCGTTTACCCACTATTTTAAAACAATAGTTATTACTTTTTAATGTTCTAAAATAGTGTCACCATCTGCTGTATATTTTTGGAAATTCAAACTTCAAAAATTTATAATTATATAACTAAATAACATTTTCGTTTCAAATTTCTTTCATTTCGATTTTCCGTTTGTTTCTTATATCTGGGGAAAAAGAGCTAACATGGCAAAGCAATACTTCTGCAGAAATTGTGATTCCAAAACTAATGCATTGGGACTGACAATTCCTCTTAAAGCATTAGTCTTGATCGTTATTGTAGTTTCGATCACTTGGGAAGAATCTCTATAAATTCATGAGGATGTTCTGTGACGAATTGCAAGTGGTACAGACAATAAAGATAATGTTATTTAATCCTGGTCAAGGGCTGGTTTAAATGGTGTAAAGTTAACGTTAAAAAAATTATGTTTGCAAAGCAACTAAAGAAAAATGTGAGTTACTTTTTACTATTACTGAAAGTTAATAAAGTTACGCGTGTGTGATTTTGTTATCTATTTACGTAATACGTATTTGTAGCTCTATGCCGGGGCCGTTTTTATTTGCACCACTCTATCTTTTACTTGATGGTAGAACTTTTACAATCACTCCTTGATGTAAAATTACAGGATTTCTTTTAACAGGCGGTATTGAGCTGTATATACACAGAGTGGCCAATGATTAACGGTACAGTCTGGTCTAAAAATATGTTTTAAAAAAACTTGCTTTTTTAACAATTTCAGTCCCAATGACAATTTGGTTAATCATTTTTTTAAAAAAAATTCTGATCATCTATAGCCAATTACGATATCAAGGAGCACATCATTCGATTCTTCAAATTTTTTTTCTATTAGAAAATATTGTTTATTAATCCCATTAGAAGTCAGCCATATTATTTTTTTTTAATTATGATCAGAAACATGATGATGCATCACTGGACAAATAGCATCACTGGAGCTGAATTTGTTAAGAAAGTAAGAAAACGGAAGAAATGTTTCTGTAGGCAAACAATAAATTATTTTGAAGATTTTGAGATGTGTAAGCAAAAAAAAAAGATGTTGTGACTTATACTGTTCCAAAAAAATTCTACTCAATCAAACGCATTTAATTGGCTTTATGACCGAATTCACAAAAGGTATTTATGCTAATATTTATTAAACGTCAAAATTAACTCTATTTTTTAAATATTTTATTTCAGTTTTTTTTTCATTTACGTATATAAAAGTAAGTTTTTAAATTTGTTGTAGTAATTTGTTTGTAATTTAAATTTTCCTATATAAACATCTTAGGAATTTGGTATTTATTTGTCTTAGCTAAATTTTATTTAGACAAAATTTAACAGATAGCCCATTTTCAAATGGCAAATTTTGTTGCAACTCGTTGTTAATTTGTTAACGTATAAACTTCATTAACAAACACTTATCATAAAACAAACATTACATAATTTTTTTTTCGTCACAAGGGGGCTAAATCACCGTATATGTGACCAACTAATTATAATTATAATTGAAAGTCACAAAAAGTAGCAAATTTAAATACATAAATCTAAACAAAAGTAGAAAACAAAACAAATAATATTTCAGTATTTGAACAATCTACTAATGAATCTACTATTACAAAAAAGGGCCCGACCACAAGTTCGAGCACATTTAATATGATTAACAAGAATCATAAATATGTGGTTATTAGATATGTGCCTCACTATACTTAATAAAAAAGAAGTTCGTTAATGTTATATGAAAAATAGTATTTAAAAAATGGAGGCCGGGAATGGAAGAGAAATGGAAAGCAGAGACATAATGCTTTGCAAATCCCTCCACTGCAAAACAAACTCCGTTAGATTTACGATTTGAAACTGGAAACAAATTTTCTAGAATAATATCATATTTTGTACAGAAACTTTTTTATTGAATGCGGTTGACTACATTAAAAAAAAAAACGGTATTTCCCAGCAAAATAATTTTTTTCATGAATTGAGGGCTCACGTAAACATTAACGTCCGGCAATTAAGTCGCCAAGTTGGCAGCCCCGCCGGATTTCGTTTTATGGGAACCCTTAGCGACGAAAATTTGGCGAAATTGCCAAATTGTGGAATTCGCCAATTTCAGCAACCTTTCCCGTTGATTTTTTTTAACATATGGCAATTTTACTGGAATTTAATCCACAAAAAGTATACAGGATCACATCACAGCTTATATAAACAACAGACGATGACAAAGGACGCCAACAGTAGAACAAAAATACAAAATAATAATAATAACAATAATAATAATAATAATAATAATAATAATTATTAATAATAATAATAATAACAAACAAATCCTAAGGAATAAGGGTGGACGATGAATGTGGAAGAGAAGGTGATCGTCTTTCATTTGTCCATGATATCTCTTGCCTCCCAGTACGGCATGACAAAGTCTCTCTGTTTTTTTTTTTTTTTTTTTTTGAAGGTTTTTTTTTTTTGAAGTTTTATCTAGTCCTGCACAGTCTAGTAGATGGTCAGAGTTCATAACTCCAGAGTTGCCCATTTTTTTCCGACAAAAAACCAGAAATCAGAAGTTTGGCAACCATGCATGTTGTTAATAATGGGTAATTTTTTTTCTCCATTCCGACTCGCGGTGGAACCGTTGCACATGATTCTAAAACTTTATTTTTTAATCTATTTAAATCTTATTTGTTTTTATTTAAAAGTAAATATTTTTCGTGCAGATCGATTTTTAATTCGATATTTAACTATTTAAAATGATTATTTTCGTTATTTTTTTTGGCACTTGCAGTGATATGATCCACGTTTTTTATAAAAGCGTGGTAGGATAAGCCTTTTTTCCTGGTATGTAATTAATGTTTATCAAATGTTTTACATTTAAAAGGAATAGCTTTTTAAGGCGTTTTTGTTCATTTTTACCTTTCTTAAGAAAATCATGTTTTTGGTCATTTTCAGATCGACGTAAAAATTGCACGTTTTTCGTCATTTTGCGATCGAATTTGAAAAATGTCTTTAAAAGGAATCGTTTTTTAACGCTTTTTTAGTCCTTTATTTTGAATACTGTTTGAAAAATCTTTTTAGTTACGTTTTTGTTCATTTTTACCGTTCTTAAGAATTTCATGTTTCTGGTCTTGTAAAAATTGCACGTTTTTCGTCATTTTGCGATCGTGTTTTAAAAATGTCTTGTTTTTTGTCATTTTCATATTCCAGCCGTTTTGGGAAACCTCGGGTGTTGGCGTCATTTCGGCTTGGCGACGATTTTGGAAAGTTGCCAAACCCGGGCGCTAATGTTCATTTTAACCTAGGGTTACTGGAATATCTGCGTCCCTACTTTAACCGAATTGAGAAATGCTTTCGCGTCTGAGGTTCGAGTCACCTCAGACGCGAAAACTCTAATTTTGGATATAAACTGACGTCTGAGCAAGTACGGGGCGATCTTGTTTTGATCTCAGAGCCTGTTGTATGCGAGCCCATTACTGAACCGCCTGCGTCAAAGTAATTAACCGGTCGCGCAGGCTGGTACTATGTATTTGTTCTCACCACCCTCCATCAAACTTTAAATCAAATTAAAATTTTAAAACGTGGTTTTGCCATTTATTTCTTAAGTACTTTTACCTTTAACTTCTTGAGACCCGAGCAAAATCCTACACGTGTATGCTACAATATATGCTAAAAAGTGTATGTTTTGCAAAGAATGTTTTAAATGAAATTATGTTTTATAGTTACTTAGGGACACGCCTTAAGGCCCTGCCTTAAGGTAGGCGAATACCCAAAATTCTAAAATTTTTACTATTACTTTAATCGTTTCCAAATTTGGCATAGTGATTTCAAATATAATGAACAATGCTTTTTGAGCATTTTTTTTTTATTTAAAATATTTGATTTATTTTTTACAACAGTGTTTTTTTTCAACTAAAAAAAGGGGTTTACGCCAACACTTCAAGCATAAAAAGTTTTACATTAATTTACCTGAAATTTTTCATTTTTCAAATGCTTTTCAATCTATATCATATATCTGTGAACCTCTAACATCTTGGTGTAAGTATACAAGTTTTTTTTTAAATTTCCAAGTGTAAGTTAATCGAAAAAAATCCTTTTTTGTGGTTAATTTATAACATTTTTTCTTAATAACTTTTTTTCTTGTAATTTGTATGTAACTCTAGAGGGGTCGTTGCATGTATCAGTTCAAAACGAAGAATTTAACACATAATAAATGTATTAATATGATTCAAAATTGAAAATTCAATGTGGTCGACTTGTTGGCGAAAACCTCTCTTTTTTTTTTTTTAGTGGCGTAAAACCTCTTTTTTTTTAGTGAAAAACACCGTTTAAATAAATAAATTATATTTAAATAAAAACGAAGCCTAGCTAATAGTATTATTTTCATTATATTTGAAATCACTATGCCAAATTTGAAAAATATTAAAGCAATAGTAAAAATTTTAGAATTTTGGAAATTTTGGGTATTCGCCTACCTTAACCTCTTTACCCTCTAAATACATTTTTTTTTGCTAATTTTTTTTGCTATAAATGCAACAACAAAAAATCACTTATTTGTAGTTTACAGATTATTTTAACATTGTTTTTGATGTAAAATGCCTTTAAAATTAACTACCGTCAAAGCGGGTAACTTTGGCCACGGAGGGTAACTTTGGCCACGCGTCGGAAAAAGATTTGTGTCCTAATTTCTCTTCATAAAATGATATCATCTTAAATTGCTTTACATTTTTGGAAAGGTGGAAACATCGCCTTTCATTTCATATAAAAAAATTATCATTCTATTGCTGGCAATACTTCAAATGCTGTTTTCATTCTTACTAGCATAAAATGACAAAAATCTATCTCTTCCAACTTCTGTCTGGAACTCTTTAAAAAATATTGAAAATATTTAAATAAAACCCTATATTCGATTCTTTTATTTATGGGGAAGAATATTACACTATTTGTTTTATTCTAAGTTGAATACTTTTTATGCTGTTGTTAAATATTTGTAATTGAGAAGCTTTTGCTGATGAATGCGGGTAGCTTTGGCCATAGATGTAAATATTTCTTTATGGAACTTTGAACTTTAAAAAATGTATGTAAAAGTGAAATGTATTCTGTTTAACTAATTTTGAAAAATTCTTACTTTTACGATTACCCATTTTTTAGATATATATTTTACAAATCTCGCAATTTTAAACATTAAAAAGATAAAAATAGAATGCAAGAAACGTATAGAACTCAAAATCGCAAATGTCGAAAGTAAACATTTTCAGATTCCTAATTATGAATAAATTATTTTCCCCCTTTAAATAAAAAATCGTTTGCTTTTATAAACATATTTGTTATTAAATATTGCTTCAAAAAAGTTCTTTTTCCTTATTAAAATAGAAGTCTATCTTTCTTTTAAGAGACAAACAATGCTAGTATTCATCGTGTAATGCCATTCCACTATGCACTGCAATGTAAATGTTAAGTTATATACCATTTTTAATAACTATATGTCTTATAACTTTGTTATTTATAGGTTTAAAGTTTTAATACTGCTATTTAACTCGTTAACACAGCCTTTAAGGATGTTAAAAAGTATGTTTCTTATGTATTTCATGGGTGGCCAAAGTTACCCGCCAGGCTCCTAACAGTGTCCTAATTTTTAAAATTAATACCAATTTTTTATTAATTTATAAAATGTAACTAAAATGCTTGAAAAAATCATTCCTAAAAGTACAATACTTAGAATGCATAATGATTTTTAAGTGTTAAAATCGTTTTTGTAGTTAAATTTTCATTCTTTTGTAAAAAAAAACCTATGATTTTGGCCAAAGTTACCCGCACTGACGGTACTCAAAGAACTTATTGAAAAGTTTGAAAAAAAATTGAAATAGTTTTTTTACGAACTCAAATATCGCATTGGTCCTCTTTCAACTTAATATTTTTATATAAATAACTGACTGATACCTGAAATCAAAGGCAAAACTGATATTTGGATATTTTCTATAGGACCAGGTCATTATTTTGAACTAATTTACGTGTTAATTGTTTGTGGAAGTTTTTAAAAAAATGTCCCCTAATGGGTACGCCAGGTCGCAAGAGGGTAAGAAAGTAAAAGAGAGAAATGCAGGAAAAAATTATACAAATCGAAAATGGACACAACACTGAAATTCTGTTATATTACAGAAACTTTCTTGCAGAAAATTTGACAGAAACTATCCGTAACGCTACAAAAAAAATACGTTGATTCTCCCAAACAGAACAAAATATTCATGCATAACGCATATTTTTTGTATTGATGGGCAGGGTATGTTAAAAAAAATCGTAACCTACCCAACCGGTATTCGAACCCGGGAATAAGAGACAGACGTTCTGAAGTTTAAGTTGTAATTTTCGAGCACTTAAGAGGTCATAGGAGTCTTAAAAATGTGACGTATGAAGAGTGGGTATTTTTTCACAATTTAACAGAAAAATCTGTTCTCAACTGTAACCTGCAACTAAATTTTTTAAATATCGAAGTACCAATATCGTTATTCTTCGAAATCAATGCTGGTAAAAAAAATAAGTACTTGGAAAACTGTTTTTATTGCTAATTTCAGCGTTAAACGCATATTTTTTATGTGTTTTTTCCTTTATTATTCTTCATATGTAGGGTAGACTGACCAGTGAGTGAACAGGCCCCAGTGAATGAACATTTGGTAAATATAATTAAAAAAATACGGATAGAAAATTATTCCACTATATGGATTGGCAACACTGACTTCCTCCCATGTAGTACAAAGCTATCTGACAATGGTTGGTTGTCCTGGTCATTATACCCTGGTGGTCATTCACTGGCGAACGTGACGTCTTAAACGTTCATTCACTGGTTAGTCTACCCTAGTTTTTTTTTATAATTCTTTGAATTGAATCCTAGAGTAAATAATACAAACTTACCCAAGATGAGTAAAGATTTTTGCATCATACAATGTAAAAATGTAGAGAAAAAATATCAATTACCTAAAAAGGAAAACAAACAATTAATATTTGTTTAAAGCATTTAACTGAGAAAATACAAGTCTTTAAAATGAACAAAGGCCTATATTTATTAACCATATTCTTTAGCCATATACTCTAATCACTTCCAAATATTTTCATATTCAATCGATGAATTATAATATTAGTTCCTATTAGCAATTGAAATATTAAAGGGGACCACCAGACTACTAAATATTTTCGAAAATTACATTTCAACGATTTTAGTGCTTCTTAAAATATGAATTACCTTTGCAACAATGTCTTAAATTAAAATTTTCGAGCACTTAAGGGGTCATAGGAGTCTTAAAAATGTGCAAAGAATTTACTACAAAGCATAGATTGATCTTTCATGTCATTTTTTAACTACTCAATATATAAGTATAATTTTTTATATGTAATTCTACAAGATTTATTTAATATGAAACAAATTTTAAAATTTATGAAACTTTAGCCAAAACTAAAATAAATGATATTTAACATAAAGCTATTTGAACACATTGGGATTAGGCTTGCGCGGCAAATTTTGAGGTCAAAATTGAAAAAGTGACCAAGAAAATGACTTTATATTATACAAATATGTAAAAACAAAGACTTATACCTAAATTCTCAGTTCAATTTAATTAGAAATTATTTTTTTAAAAATTTAAAATCAAAATTTTAAAATTTTTATTAATTTTTTTAGAAAAAAGTCCTCAAAATAATTTCTAATTAAAATTGAGCTGAGAATTTAGGTATAAGTCTTTGTTTGCACATATTTGTCTATTTAGGTATTTGTCTTTGTTTGCACCCACGGACTAATGTCATATCGCCCAGCTCAAAATCTTCACATCACTGAGTTAGATCGTAGAGTAGATCGAAGTAGTAGAGACAAATTTATTAGACCGTATTTTTTATTTTTTCAAAATTCCAAAACTTACATAAGTTATGATTTTTTTTAAACTGAAAAGTTAAGCATAATTTTTTCTCATTTAGCATTGCGGTCTATGGAAAATTGAGTATTTTGGAACTGGCATAACTAAAAATGCCAATCTGGGAACAACTAATCAATTTTTTTATGGAATACTAATGGAAACAATTTGGAAAGTGGACAAAATTTTAATGAGAATAGAATTCCTGTACGTCTGAATAATAAATTTACATAAAACTTACAAAGTTTCTGCTTTGTACACGTCATTCCATGGTGTTATAAAGGTTTTGCGAGTGTTTGAAAACTTCATTAAACTTATCTTCAAAAATGCCTATAGGTACGAAGCTTTCGGCGTTTGAAAAAGGAAAATTAATCGTTTGTAAAAATTCTGGACGTGAAATAGCAGTGAAATTGAATAGATCAAACACTGTAAAATATAACTTTTTGAAAAATCCTGGAAATTATGAAAAACAAAAACACTCTGGGAGGACATCTTCTGCGTCTTCGAGAGATAAAAGATGAATTATAAGTAGAGCTTGCTCCAAAAAGCAAACATCGACGGAAATTAAGCATGAACTGGCTTGAACTACACTGCCTTGAGCATTTAAACTGCAGTAACTTCAATTTTTGTTTTTCAGGTTTTTTTTTCCATTTTCGGCATCTATTTAACTTATATATTCATGTGCCAACAGTTTTTAGCTATTTTCGTTGCAAATTCACCATTTTTAGGCAATGGCAAATTGCAAGAATTCGCAGGTAACATTCAGTATATGGAAGTTTGGGCAGCGAAATGCTAAAGGGGGAGGTGGGGGAGGTGGGCCCTCTTTTTGGCATTATTCGACTTTAGATCCTCATACCACTGGATGTAATAGGCCTAACAACTTATTCTTTTTTGTGGTCCGTTCTCTCGTATGTTATTACTGTACCCATGACAATATTAAAAGAAATTTTCAAAAAATAAATTTAAATGATAATTTTTTTCTTTTTGGTCGTCGGAGTGGCCCACTTGCCCCGCAAGGTGGGGTAAGTGCCCCCCCCCCCCAATATATTTTTACACATAACTGGTGGAGATATGGTGGAGGCAAGTGGAATAATCTACATGATTTTTGAGTGTTTGAAAAAAAAAGTAATGATGTATAATTAATAGTTCCCCCAAAGCAACTTTTTTTCGGCATGCAAGCTAACTAAGAGAAAAAAATACGTTAATTTTCATTTTGTCATTTTTGCATGCAGTGTAAAAAAATGTTAGGGCTACAGATTTTAAAATGGTATATGTAAATGAATAGTGGGTAAATGAATAGTGGGTAAATGAATGGTATATGTAAATGAATGGTATATGTAAATGAATATAAATGGCCCACTTACCCCGCAATTATGGTATTATGGTGGCCCAATTACCACAAACGCGGGGCAAATGAGCCACCCCCACAATTTTTTTTTACCTTATCAACATCACAAGTACATGACACTACAAAAAGATACCATGTTTTATACACTTTCAAAATATATAACATTTTGTTTTGTATCATGAACCGTTTGGAAATAAATAGAAAAAATAGTATGATGGTGTGAATTACGAAAAAATGCAATTTTAAAAAATTTCACAAAAAGGATTGTACCCTGTTACATACATGCATGAAAATGATGCCATAATGTTTCCTGCATCTATTGACGTAAATACGTAAAAATATTGTAACCTATTTTTTTTGCGTCCATAATTCGGGAAATGCCGGGGGGGGGGGGGGGGCACTTGCCCAATGGCCCACTTACCCCGCCTTACCCTATATAAAACATTTTACCTGGCTGATTTAAAAATATTGCTGGAAAACGGAAAGAGATGCACGCTTCAAATTTGGTACACGAACTCCTAATACTTTTCGGACGTCATAATAAAGTTTTCGATAAAATTGCGCATGCACAAGGGTGCCTGCCATAGAAACTTTTTTAGTTCTAAAGGTAGTGCTAGAAAACGAAAATAGTTACAGGCTTCAAATTTGGTACGCGTACTCCTAGTACCTGTGAGATGTCATAAGATACTCGAGGAAATTGCGCAGGCATAAGTATATGAGATAAATCATTTTTGGTTTTAAAGTTATTGAAATTACCTTATATAGTGTATAATTACCTTTAAATGTGTGCTTTGATATTTTTTTATTTGTAATTGAAAGTCCCGTGTAGTGATACACACTCTTAGGTTCCAAACGGCAAAAGATTTTTTTCCTCTTCCTTATAGCACAATGAATTGCTCCATTGCATCGCGTGTTAATAATTATTTGTTATGTAATTAATAATATAAATGTATGATAATAATAATAATATTTTTTGTTATTAACGTTTCTAAAAATAATTTTATAGCTTTAAATTATTTTTTATTACTACCAAAATAAAAAATAATTATTTCTTTTTTAATAGTAATAAATAGGTTCGTCTACTTTTTAAAAAGTTCTAAATTGGCAGGCGACTCTCTTTTTCCTCTTTTTACAATAAATGGATTTGTCCGAATAATTAAGGTTTTACAAAATGCCAAACAGGTTCGATACGAAAAACTGAAGTCTCGGCCCCCTCTTACAAAAACCAAAAAAATACTGAGGATGGAATTTGCTCAAAAGTACATTTCTATAGGTGACAAATTAAATGATGTTGGTTTTTTTTTTTTTTTTTTTTTTTTTTTTTTTTTTTTTTTTTTTTGAAGAAAAGCCTGAAGAAAGACCAAGGCGGACCTGATAGGTTTAAGTATTTTTGGTATGATCTTCCCAAAGAAAAATTAATATTTTCAAAGCGTTGAAATTAGGGTGGCTTAGTAATGGTCTGGGCAGGTTACGCAGACCTCTGGAACAGAAATAGTATTTCTTCAGGAAAAAATTAGCTCAAATAGTTATGATCACTGTAAAAAAAATTCAGGAATGTTACTGGGAAATAATGGGCAGCTGAGCTGCCCAATTTTAACCAGTAATGTTCCTGGGATATATCAGTTACCTTCCGCAAAAATATAGAAACATTCCCACTTAGAGCCAGTAACTTCTCTGGAAAATACCTGGAACCTTTCTGTTATAATAACTGGAACCTTTCTGGAAAATACCAGGAACCTTTCTAAAAGAAATCTGGAACCGTTCTGGAAACTGAGCAAGCACCCAACGGAACTTCGAGTGACATCGTACGCTGACGCCATGGGGACTTTGGACTCCACAGATTTAACGAGCACGTCTGTCCCCGTGTACTCGGGCCCATCCGTCACGAATTGGATTTTCTACTCTTTCCCAGTACAGATATCCGATTTATAGGATGAATGGCAGTAGGGGGGATTTGAACCCCCGCACTCTTGAGAAGGCTGAATCTTGAGGCGGATGCCTTAACCACTTGGCCACGGACGGGCCTTTCACGAACTTCGTTATACCAACAACTTTACAAAACAACTGATTTTGAGCGAGGCGCCGCGAGCAATGGCGGCGGTTCATAGCAAACGTTGCCAGATTTGAAAGGGAAAACCTGACAATCCCAGGAACTTATCACGAAGCGATGGATACTTGAAAAAGCCAGGAAAGTTCCTGGTATTTATACAAAAAGTTAAAGAAATTTTTTACAGTGTTGTTGATATGCTGGGTGACAATCTTTTACCAGAAGCTCCGTTGATAACCAGTGGTGATTATTTATTCCAGAAGGACAATGGACAATGCATCAATGCATGTGTCCGCAGCAGCAAAATCATGGTTTGACGCTGTTTCTGTAAAACTGTTTACTATGCAGCCTATGGCCAGCTAAAAGTCCCGATCTAAACCCAATCGAGAATTTGTGGGGTACTTTGGAGCATGAAGTTTACAAAAATAGCATCAGTACCATAACAAACAAAGAACTGATGTCATCATGCAATTGAAAAGGCATGAAAAAATATCCCTATGAACACCCTAAATAAACTAACGAGCTCTATGACATGACGTCAATATTAACTAAAGTAATTGAAAATAAGGGTGAACTTATTAATAATTAATTGTTTTGACTTGACAACTTTAAATGACTTTATAATTTTGTCCATTTTTCTAACAATGTTTTTTTGTTTATTATTTTTATAAACTCCGAAGTTTTTTATTGTTTTTAAATGATTTAAGGTATAAAGAAGTATTTTATGCCGAAATACATTTTCATTTAATTCAGAAAAAAATTGTGTTCAATTTTCAGTTGTCCTTATGATTTTCACCAACGTAACGGTCTGCGCACTGTAACGGGTGTGGGCTTAGCCTTCACACTGGGTGTACTTTCTTTTTGGGTACTTTTTCTTACTTTCTTTTTTCTGTGTCGGTAAAAAATCCCGCCTGTCTTACTAGACGAAAGTTTATACGCGGGCCGGGTGTCTGATCAAGCACACAAGCCGAAAAATACATGCACCAACCTGGTCACATTTTCCAGCTCAACATGTTCTTTTGCAGTTAAACACTTTCTGCAAAAACTATTTACTTTTTAGAAGTGCTAAATTCTAGATAAAAGTGTGAGGAGAAGGCAATGAGATCCTGCGATTCACGAAAAATGAATGAAAGTTTTAAAAAAATCACAATTGAAAAAGAAACACATACAAACTAGTACCACACTGTTAAAAAAAACCTGAATTTTACGTGCATATTTCTGTGATTATTTTCGGGAATTTACGGAAAGATTGCGTTTTTTCAACAAACAGACGGTTTGTCTGAAATAAACAGCTTGTTTCCGTTTTCCTTAAACGCTTGACAAGCGAAAACGGAAAAACACCGTATTTCAGCGTGCAGAATCTCACTCAAGACCCGTATTAACGTAGATTCTCCATATAACCTCGCACCCAACAGCTTTTAGCCTCGACACATCCGCCGACCGACTCAGCCACCATATTTTGTGTTTGTTTATTTGTTTGTTTGTTTTGACCACATCTGAAGCAAGAACGATAAATATACAGGTATGTTCATTTCTTTTGATGAAATAAGATTTTATTTAAAGATTATATTTTATATCTTTCTTTTCTATATATAGAATCCAGTTCTTGTCTCTTTCGTATTTGTTTCTGTAATCTCTAAAGTCCTATAATTGACCGTGGGAAGATTCCTGAAATTAATAATTCCGTTTGTTTACCAACACGCTTAACTAAGTAAATTTAATTTAAAGGTTTGAAAAAGCTGTCAAATGTATGAAATAAACACTGTTCACCTACAAACAAGTGCACATTATTAAAAAATAATGAAATGATTTCAAATTATTACATTTAAATTCGATTGAAAAGCAATTGCCCTCGTGTAGCTCTAGTGCGACGATAATTCAAAACCTAACATAACCTCGATTGAAAAATACGGTTACGCTATCGCTATCAGCACAACATGGTTTATTTTAAAAACTATGCAAGTATACATAACGTAAACTTTCTCTTTAATAAATAATCCTCTTTTGTTGATTTTAATGAATCAATTAGTGATAACGGATGTATGCAGATCACATGCTTTGATTCTATTCAGATGTTACATACACTATTATCAATACTCTTTGTTTTGAAAAATCTGCACTAAGAAAAACACAATTTCCAATTAAATGCAAATTTTCTAACGAATTCAAAATTTAAGAATTGCAAGTGTCCGCAGAAAGCTATTTTAGTGTTCATTTAGATATAGCTGCTAAGTGATATCTCATTTTCGGCTCACCGTCTACAACAACAGCAATAGTTATTAGCTTTTACTAGAATACCAATTATAACATTGTATTTTATTACTAAAAATACTATTAAATTACATTTAAATTATTATTTTATACTAAATACTATTATAAAATAATGTATTTTTAATTCTGATATACATTATTCAAGAACACTTCTGTTTCTACCCCTCCTATTAAAAAATAGTTTCAGTGTTCCAATTATCAAAACTGTATTGTAAGATATGGATAAATCAATTAATTAAAGGTACTCTAAGATTCATGCCTTGTCAGCCCCATTCTCCCTTTTCACAAAAAAGAGAAAAGGCGTTTTTAACTCTGATATTAAATTATTACGGTACAGATACTATGGAAGACTTGCTCCAAAAAAAGCCTAAAATTGAAAAATTGTTTAATTTTAGAAGTCTTAAGAGGATTTTGTCTGGTTAATGCCTGATTAGCACTTGCTTCTTTACATTAGATCTATTTATTCAAAATTGGATTTGTATACATAAATATATTATTTTTTTAGGTGCTTGTTTATCATAAATCTCCAAAGAGGATCGAAAGTTCAGAAAAGGAAGAAAACTAAATCTGTAGTTCCTGCACAATTTTTTTAATTAGTTGAGGATTTGAAATACCATAACAGTCTTTTTCAATTATAAAAGAAAAATAAAACATGATTGTATTCTGTATTTCTTTTGTTATTCACATATTGTTAAATTGTATCAGTGGTGTATCCAGGATGCGGGGATAATAGCTCTCGTCCCCATATACTAAAAAATTTTGTTGTTTTTTTACTATCAGCGACTATACAAATTCATGTATGTATTGCACAAATGCAGACACTAAAAAAATTATTGTTTTTGACTACAAAGGTTACTGTCTTTAAGAGTCCCTCTGTTAAGGGGTGTTCAACCCCTAAGACACCGGACTCATAATCCCCTACCCATGATTTTGCCCTGGATATGCTAACTGTAAAGTACAATACCATTTAGCCACAGAACAATACTAAATATATACACTGTAAAAAAATATCACAGAAAAATGATCAAAATTAGAAAAATTCTTAAAATTTTTTCTGCCATATTATAATTGTTTTAAATATATGAAGAGTGGTTATTTTTAAATTTCAAAAATGTGAACAATGTCCTTTTTATTCAGATAATATACCAAATATAGTTAAAATTTTTCAAAGGATTATAATGTATTAGTTTTGAATATATTTAGGGTTAAAGGATTAGATTGTATTAGTTTTGAATAGATTTAAGGTTAAAGTATGAAGACATTATTTGCTTTACGTTTTATATAACAAACAGGATGCATGTTTAATTTCCCTGTTTCTCCTGTTAAATTTTCCTATGCTAATATTCATAACACCATATATAAATGGATGTAATTAGAATGATTGAGGGTTAAATAGTATATAGAAACAAAATTGCCTAGAAAAAAGCAAAAATGTCTTTGAATTAACTAGAAAATATACTATGTTAGTTTTCTGAATTTAGAGAGAAATGCAAATTAGAAATTCATGAAATTAACAATAAACAGCTAAATAAAAATTCCTGAAATTAACAGAAAATTCCTAAAACGGTAAATCCTGAAATTAACGGAGATTTTCCGAAATGGAAGGTCCTGAAATTAACGGAGAAATTCCGAAATGGAAGATCCTGAAATTAACGGAAAAATTCCAAAATGGAAGACCCTGAAATTAACGGAAAAATTCCGAAATGTAAGTTCCTGAAAATAACGAAAAAATTCCAAAACGGAAGATCCTGAAATTAACGGAAAAATCCCGGCAACTTGCTGCCAGTAGTTTTTCCGTTAATTCATGGAATTTTTTTTAACAGTGCAGTCTCTCCTACTTTAACCAAGTATAACATTTCGAAAAGCAGATTTCCAGTAATTTTAAGACAAAAAACAATTTTTAACAATACATTTTCGGTTTCTTTATGCATAAAATAAGTGTAAATATAATTGTTATTTATTTAAATTGTAGCGAAGCAGTAGTTTATTGTTAGAAAGGTCACTACTTTGACACACTTCTTGTTGACATCCTATGCAGACGATACCGTTACCGGATAGTTAACACATAAAGAATGGAATAATACACTACTTAGCCGCCCCGGTAGCGCAATCATTAGGATGCTAGCCTTTGGAGCTGCTGGGGTCGGGCTCGAATCCCGATCATGCATGGGTGTTTGTGACCGTCAATAAATGTTGTTATTTGTCTATGTGTTTGTCGTCCTTTCTTTGTGTGTCTCTTGTGCTTTCAAAAACTCTTTCTGTGTGTCTGTCACACTTGACGAAAGCTTATAAGCGGTTCTCTGAACAAGCACACAAGCTGGAATATATATGTACCTACCATACCATACTCAAAACTAGGGGGAGCACTTTGCGTACTTTTGTTAACACTTTCAGTTCCAACTCCTTATTTTTTATTTTAAGAATCTAAAATTGCGCAATAGATTCATTATGTATCCCGAATGAAATAGTAAAAAACGGGGGGGGGGGGGGGGATCTTAATTTTTTAACTAAAATGTAATTGAAAAATATAGGAATCATAACTTTTGAATAAATTATAACAATAATTTTTCAAAAGTTTATTTGGTAAAAAAAAGTTAAAATCAATTTTTAAACATCTAAGAATCTCTTAAAACAAACGAGCGATTTTAACTCAGTCTGAGTTAATTTTCACTCCTCCAGTGTTGAAAATGCACTTCCCCGAAAGGAGTGGATCCTTTGTGTGTTAAGGGGTCATAGGAGTCTTAAAAATGTGCAAAGAAGATAATACAAAACATAGTTTGATCTTTCATGTCATTTTTGAACTACTCATTGTATAAGTATAATTTTTTTATATGTAATTCTACAAGATTTATTTATTATAAAACAAGTTTTAAAATTTATGAAACTTCAGCCAAAACTAAAATAAATGATATTAAACATAAAGCTATTTGAACACATTGTGATTAGGCTTCCGCGGCAAATTGAGAGGCCAAAATTGAAAAAATGACCAAGAAAATGACTTTATATTGTACAAATATGTACAAACAAAGACTTATACCTAAATTCTCAGCTCAATTTTAATTAGAAATTATTTTTAAAAAACTTTAAAATCAAAATTTAAAAAATTTTATTAATTTTTTTCAGAAAAAAGTTCTTAAAATAATTTCTAATTAAAATTGAGCTGAGAATTTAGGTATAAGTCTTTGTTTGTACATATTTGTACAATATAAAGTCATTTTCTTGGTCATTTTTTCAATTTTTACCTCACAATTTGCCGCGCAAGCCCAATCACAATGTGTTCAAATATCTTTATGTTTAATATCATTTATTTTAGTTTTCTCTAAAGTTTCATAAATTTTAAAACTTGTTTTATAACAAATAAATCTTGTAGAATTACATAAAAAAATTATACTCATTTATTGAGTTGTTAAAAAATGACATGAAAGATCAAACTATGCTTTGTAGTATCTTTTTTGCACATTTTTAAGACTCCCATGACCCCTTAAACCTTCTACAGGATCACTCCAAACGAGTGATTTTAACTTGTGGCAGCACCGTGACGGCTTTCTGACGTTGGACTTCTGCGGCGTTGATATTGTGACGTTGGACATCCGGGGAATTTTTAACTTTTGTATTTAACTTGTATTTAAGAAGCATGCACTGTTTATGTTTTGGAGCTATTGTTTTGATTTTGTTATGTTTTAGTTTCATTAAAGTTGTTATTGTTGTTACGAAATGACTGTTCTTTTTGCCTGATCCCTACACTACCTTTAGCTCCCAAAAACTCAGTCTGAGTTAATATTCACTCCTTTCCAGTGTCGAAAATGCACTTCTCCTACTGGAGTGGATTTCACCCTTTTGTTTTAAGAGTGTAGCTTGAAGAATTTAGGGTCAAATTACTTCGTAAATTTTGTTTGGGGATAATTTTATTTTACCATGTTTTTCATAATTTCATTTAATTAAAACAAAAGTGCATTTTCGACACTGGAAAGGAGTGAATATTATCTCAGACTGAGTACGGACATAAATCAACTATTTGTCGACGAATTTCTTATTGAATTAGCATTGAAATTCAATATCGAGTCACTTAAATCGCTTAATTTAACTACAAATGCTATGGACAAGTGATATACGTCAAAAAATTTAGCGTATCCAAATGAGAATACATTGAAAATTTCAGAAAAGAATTCGAATTCTAAGTACTTCAATTATTTAAAAAACTTCAAAATTTAATGCTCATTTAAAAAGCATAGGAAGCCATTTTAATTAGAATTAAATCACCATTGCCATCGCAACAATTGCTCGAGCAACTTTAATTCTTTTAGACAATAAATAAAAATAAATTTATTTTAGAGACCTCGATCAATTTAAAATGACGTCAAATATCTTTCACTAGATTCTTTTTATGTTTAAATAAAGTGTTTTCATTCTATTAAAAAGCGAGGAATATTACATATTTATTCGTTGAAATATAAATTTTTGCAAACGATTTAAGTATTAATTATTTAATTTTCGAAATAAAAGAAATGAAACTAGCCGAATTTAACGGTTAAATGTTTGAATTAATGCTGTCTTTGGCGTCTGTTTACCTGTTAAACACAACTATGGTGTGGAAGCGGGTTAAGTGACAGATTCTGTTACAAACTAACTTGTTAATTTACATTTCCTATTTTAAGTGTATTTTGGAGTAGTTTTATGGTTTTTGTTCAACGAATAATTAAATATTTATTTATAACTGTCTAATGTATATAAATTTAATGTAGAAACGGTTGTTGATGGTCACTTACTGTAACGAAACTAGTTTTTTCAAGATAAGAATTTTAGTAAGTATTTAAGTAACAGGAAAGTAGGCTATTTTAGTTCTTTTAGAACTTCTTGTTAAGATACTGTCAGTGCGGGTAACTGTCCAACTTCATATTTATTTATTTATTTATTTATTTATTTATTTATTTATTTATTTATTTATTTATTTATTTATTTATTTATTTATTTATTTATTTATTTATTTATTTATTTATTTATTTATTTATTCATTCATTCATTCATTCATTCATTCATTCATTCATTCATTCATTCATTCATTCATTCATTCTTTCATTCATTCATTCATTCATTCATTCATTCATTCATTCATTCATTCATTCATTCATTCATTTATTTATTTATTTATTTATTTATTTATTTATTTATTTATTTATTTATTTATTTATTTATTTATTTATTTATTTATTTATTTATTTTTACAAAAGAAGAAAAATTAAACTATGAAATCGACGTCAGCCATAGCATCAGGACAGCAGACCACAAAATCTTTAGCGTGCACCAGTCCGTACACAGGGTACATATACAAGGAAGTCTAAAATTCGCAGTAAAATGCATGACTCGTCTGACACAGGCATTTTTAAGATCCCTACTTCCGAAAAAAAAATCTGAAGAAGGGGTCGCACCAATTTTTCGTGAAAGCGGTTCTATTTCCAGAATTTGATATTTGGTTGAACCCTTTATGAAGCTCTTGATTTTCACCAGTATTTGGTTCAACGTTGAACAGAAATCTTTAACAGTGTCGAAAAATGTTAAAATTCACAAGCTACTTTCTCTTTCTTTCCTTCTCTCTCTCTCTCTGTTTACCCTAACAATTATATAATTATCAATATATTTTTTTAAAAAACTTAACGACAATTATACATTTTTTCTCTGTCCTTATTATGTCATTTTCAAATTAATTGCAGATAATAACATAAGAAAGAAGTTACACAATATATATTTAAATTAGCAAAGCCAACTTATGCGTGAAATTGAAAACTTCATTATGCTATATATTACTTACATCCTACATCCTGTATATTACCTTATTGCAAAAAAAACACCACTAAAGTTCAAAAAGAATTGTTTACATAGTCTGTCATTCTGGAAACTGTTACGAACTGTAACGTAGTAATTTGTTTCGAATTTGTAACCACTTTAGTAATGACAGTTTTATCAATCTATGACAATCGTTAAAACCACTTTTAATGTAATTACAATTTTTACGTGTTTAATAATATATGTACTCATACATGGATGACTTTTATGAGTGAAAAGAAACTTGGCTTAACAAACTAAACTGCAAATCTATCCTGATATTTATATAAAAAATAATTTAATTATCTCTTAACTTATATGAGCTATTTTGCATAGGTATGTATCTGTTATTATTTGTTTCCGCGAAACGTAATCTAAGATGTAGAACATTTAGAGCGTTAAATTTAATTTAAGTGTGCTATTTCCAATTTTTTTTATACTGTAAGAATTTATCTTTTGTTATCCGTTCTTATGCACTGTATACTCTAAAAAAATGAATGCTCAAAAACGGCGAAATTTTCCTTAATTTTGACGATTCCGTTACTGGCAAATGCTCCGAGTTTTCGTTTCCTCAAAGTGAGGAAATTTGAATCGTCATTTTTATGAGAATTTGAATGACGTCTAATCTAAAGAAATATTTCGTCATTTTTGAGCATGTGAATACAATAATGATATTCAGTTTCTTCAAAATCAAGATACAATATCGTCAAATCACGATTGTAAAAGTGAGGATTCGCGTTTACTCAAAAGTCACGTGATAGTTTGACGAAACAATCCTCAAAATTAACGAAATGAGGCTTGAGGATTCATGAATCGTCAAAAATGAAAGTGTTATGTATGTATGTTATGAGTGTAGTTATTAACCCATTAAAGACGATTTTGTGAATATCATTTACACCTTCATTCCCATAAAAGACGTTAACTTTAAATTTTTCAAATTCGCTTTGCATTCGTGTAACTTAATTTGTTATACATAAATTGTTCAGGACTATGGACTTCATCTGTCTTATATTTTACTTACTTAGATAAATATAAGCAAAAAATTGTTTTCTTTAATAACTTTAAACCCTAAAAAATTCTACAGGCATCTACCCATTGCGCATGCGCGATTTTCTCGAAAAAATTAATATGACGTTCGAAGAACCATATTTGAAGTCCGTAGCTCTTTTAGTTCGAGCTGTGGAGGGGTTTTAGTCAGACTAACAGACAGAGTAACGGACCATTAGTTAAATACAATTTTTTAGTATCAGCACCCTCTAAAGCGCGTACAAAACCCAAAATCTCTATTTCGGACTTTCTCCAGATATCAATACTTTCATTATTTTATATTTCTTTAGGCAATTAAAAGTAAAAATGGTTAAGAATAGAATTTCTTCATAAACAAGTTCCTATAGTTCCGGCATTAATCGGATTACGTGATAAATTTAAATATGATAAAATTTGAAGAAAATGTATTTAATGATGTAGTAATAAAACAGATTATTATGAATATACCATAAAGCACAAGGCTTCATAGACTTATATTTGAGCTGCTTTTAATAATAACATTTGGAATTGATTAAAACTCATTAATAGCTGTGTCAGTTGGCCCCATATCACCTATAGATAAAACATATATTTAATTTAGCTTTTGTGCTACTAGTAATAAGGAAATGACGTACCTCAAATATGTCAAACTGTTACTATGGAAAAAGACTTTTTATAAACGTCCAGCCCGCGAATATTTCTATATTACTTCATATTAATTAATTTTACATTTTATTCAAATAGGCTACGACTACTGATACGGTCATTTTCAGAAATATCATACACAAAATATTTTGAAGTTATTCTTGCCGTGTCAGTCAGCACATATCACCTATACATAAAGCATATATTTTATCTAGTTTTTGTGCTACTTTTTTCAATTCAGATAATCATAAGGAAATGATGTACCTCAAATATGTCAGACTGTTATTATGATTTAAATACGTTTTTTTTATAAACGTGGGACCCGCGAATATCTCTATATTATTTCAAATTAATTACTTTTACTTTTTATTCAAATCGGCAATTACTTGTTGTTCAATACGGTCATTTTCAGAAATGTCGTATTCAAAATAATTTGACGTTTTACTTCAATTGAAGAGTAACTTCATAACTATCAATTATTACTTTAACCAGTTCAATTTTATAAAGCTATCAGATAGTGCTAAAAGTTTTTACTGGTTTTAATTAATTTTATGCGAGACACAAAATTTAAAACGCATTATAAGTTTCGTAAATAACATTTATAATTTTTACATATAATAAGAAACATAGTATTTTACGAAATCTGCGTTTATATATATTGTAATTACTCATTTACGTTTTATTTTTTATTTTTTCCCATTAGCTAAAACTTCTTATATTTCGATAGGTCACTACTTTGATACAACTGTACTTTTCCGTTGATTAATTTGTAAAAAATAGAACAATTAAGCTTATTGAAATTGCTACAATTGAATGGAAAATTGTTACATCGTAACTTCTAATTTTAACTTCTACAGTAGGTAACAATAAAAAATTTGTGAAGTCTGTTCTCTAAACTTTTTGAAAGATACAGTCGCAAAAAAACCCGTCACCTAACTACCATGCCTTACAGCAACAAAAATAGTTTTAAAAAATAATTATAAATTTCAAAATTCGAAGCATGGAGGAGCCATTTAATTTCATATGCAACATAAATATAATTTTTTTTAAAGTTCAAATAAATTAAATTACCAAGTTACAAATTCAATTTTTAATATCAAACAATGAAACCAAGTTTACACTTTAGCAAATGAACTTATTCCTAAAAAGGTTTTAAAATAATATCCATTAGCTTAGGCCTTCATTGCAACTCTAATTTTCAAATTAATTGTCGTCAATGTTCTAATAAATATTGCGCACGGGTCTTCCCCTCAAGGTTGGGCTGTGGGGAGCCCTGTGGTAAGCGTCTCGATCTCCGAATCGGAAGGTCCCGCGATAGAGTCCTGGTCGCTGAAAACACACCGAGTATAGTATATGCGGAGTACTTGCTCGTTAAATCTGTTGGGTGGTCCGAAAGTCCTGTAAGCTGTCATTGCGCAGTTTCCCACGGGTACAGGTTAATGGAGACTATTTCCCTCAATCCCTCCCCTTCAGGGACATGTCTAAATTGTGGAGGTGGCGCGAGATAGACGGCAGCATCTGCTACGATTGTGTGTGTCTGCGTGTGTGTTGTGTCTGTCTTACTTGACGAAGGTTTATAAGCGGGTCTCTAACCAAGCACACAAGCCTGAAAATATATGTATACCAAACCAAACAATCAACGTTAATTAAACAAATCAATGCAATTACTTGGAAACTTCCTTATTTTAAAAACACGGTGGATAATTATTGGTATCAACCAAATTCCTGTATGCAACAATGAGGAAAACAACAAACTGTATGTTTCTTACAATGGCGAAAAAGTGAAGGTATTTCTACAGCAAAGTGGTTAGAATAACAAAAGTACCGAATGCAAAGAAAAATGAAGCCATCTAATTGCTTTTATGGATACCCAAAGTAATCGAACTGAGTGCCTTCTATAAGATTTCTTTAGAAAACTTTTTTATAACCACGTGCAAAAAAGTTCACTTTTTTGTATCACATTTATTCATAAATCGTTGCGAAAGTGACACTTTACGTGCTTACGTCACAGACAGATGGCGAAAATGCGATTTTCGGCACTAGTGTGGTAAAGTAAATAAGAGTATCTAATTGGTAGAAAAACAAAACGTCATGAATATCTCCATGGAAACTAAATGATGTCATGAAACTCAGTTAATTCTATTGGTTCATTACTTTTGCATTTTCTAATATCTTCATGGAAACTACAAGTATTACAAAAATTATTAAAGGAAATTAAATAGGACAGCAGTAAAAAGCCAAATTTCACGCCGAACAATACTTTTATTTAACATGCATATTTATAGTAACATTTGATCCGGTGTATTTATTAATATTTACATTTGGAGACAGTCCTGGAAGCATTACGGACTGCCTCCAAAGTCTGGAAGTAAGTCAATCACCATTTCAAATTCATTTTCACCCATGTTTGGTAGCACTAATGTAAATACTATTTTGATTCCAAAGTAGAAAATTATTTTACAAATTTTCTATTACTATTTTGCACTTTCGAATATCGCCATGGAAACTAAACAAGGTCTTGGAAATCATTCATTGGTAGAAATACTTCTTTGCACGTTATTATAAAAAATATTGTAAGCAAGCACGTGCTAAATAACACTTTATTAAGCTCTTGTCATTATTTCACTCGCACGTGAAATAAAAGCCACTCGCTTAATAAAGTGTCATTTTCACCCTAGTTGCTTAAATAACTATTACACTGCTCAAAACAATTAGGGGAGCACTTTTTAATTCCAACTTTAACTTCACTCCCAAATTTTTAATTTTTATCCTATAAATCTAAAATTTGTTAAATAGGTTCACTATGCATTCGAAATGAAATAGTAAAAAACAGGAGAAAAAATCTTAAGTTTTTAATACTTAAATTTAAAGGGGGGAAATGGAATAATAACTTTTTAATAAATTATAACAATAATTTTTTTTAAAACTTTTTTGTTAAAAATAGTTGAAATATATTTGTAAACATCTAAAAAATGCAAGCATGAAAAATTTAGGGTAAATTTATTTTCTAAAACTGTTTTAAAGCTAAATTTATTTTACCGTATTTTTCATATTTTCATTAATATAAAAAAATATATTAAATTCTTCAAAATACGTTATTCTTCCATCTAACGATGTATCTAACGATACATAAGTGGCGAATTTAACTTAGTCAGAAAAAAATCACAAGCTGATGACTCCCAATGGAATCATTGGGAGCGAAAGGGTTTTAAACATGTGCTCCCCTAATTGTTTTGAGCAGTGTATTTCATTTACTGTTGCTTGTTTTTTTCTCATAAATTTTTGGCAGATGAACTACACCAATTCCAAAGGACCAAGCTGTGAACAATAATTCAAAAACTTCATACCGAAAGCCATTTTAATTATTAATGATCATTAATTAAATTCATATGAAGACTATTTGTGCAGTTGTACACTCTCAGAAATAACACCTTCATTTTTGACGATTCATGAATCCTCAAGCCTCATTTTGTTAATTTTGAGGATTGTTTCGTCAAACTATCACGTGACTTTTGAGTAAACGCGAATGCTCACTTTTACGATCGTGATTTGACGATTCTGTATCTTGATTTTGAGGAAACTGAATCTCATTGTTGTACTCACATGCTCAAAAATGACGAAATATTTCTTTAGATTGGACGACATTCAAATCCTCAAAAAGAATGATGATTCAAATGTCCTCACTTTGAGGAAACGAAAACTCGGAGCATTTGCCAGGAACGGAATCGTCAAAATTTAGGAAAATTTCGTCGTTTTTGAGCATTCTTTTTTTAGAGTGTAGTTTGTAATGGATAAGAAGTAAAATAACACGCAGTTAATAATTTATCTTCATACGAAAACTTTGAATTGTTATTTTATTCAGTTACTTTATTTTACGATCGCCAAATCAACCTCCAAGCATTTGTTTGGGCGTAATGTGAAAGCGATACCCGGCCTCACTTTAACAAACAGTTTTGGCAATAGTTTTCGACCCTGTAGCAAATACATAATATTCAAACCTCTATGCTCTGTACAAAACAAACTAAACTCAATTATTTAATCGCAAAGATTCTGAACATTTGTTGAGCTTAGAATCAAAATACGGCACACACTTAAGATGAGTTACATCACTTTACCCCAAAATTATTAGATAATTTCATTAAATTTTAGATAAGAAAGCATAGAAGCATAGTGGTGTTGTCACCGATGGAGTTACACGAATATGCTTCTAAGTACCAATTTTGAATGTGTCCAATGAAGCATTTAATTTTGATTGTTTAACCCAGACTCGTGCATTGTTTATCCATATTCTTTAAATTGTTTGGTTAGTCATGGCATTCGAAGTCTAAACGTCCATTTAAGGGATTTGGAATAATGTTAAATTGTATGATTTGGTTACAATGTCATTCGGATTTTTAATCTCTGATAACTCTCGATTGATTTGCCTGGTCATCTAGGTTATGAGTTATAATAGAAGATCATTAGAATTGTTTGTTTACCGTCCGATCATTAGTACGTGTTTTTTGTTTCGGTTTATTCAAATACTGGTATTAAGAGAAGTTTTATATCTGAAAATTTTTAGATGAGGAAAATTTTATTGCAATCACGTTTAATATTTCTCAATAATAAATGCTTCCGGAACTCCTTATTGAAATTAGCGTTGTTGAGCTTCCACGTACATCGTCAAAATATATAGAAAGATGATAAATATATAAAATATTTTAGAATTAAAAAAATAGGATTTCACCAAGTTTCACTTATACTGTACACTCAACAAAAATATATTAAAAATAAATTTTAAAAAATTATTTTAGATATAAAAGTCCGGACTCACATACCAAAAACACCCCAAACTATTGGAGGTACAAATGTCAAATTTTAGGAGCTTATTCCTTTTGTTCTGAAGGCGTCACTTAAGAAGCGAATTCCAGCCCAAACAGGTGTAGGAGGGCAAAACGTGAGCCAATTTCTCCTTTGGAATATCATTGAGCATTATTATAAAAGATTGGAATTTATATTTTTCATTTTAAATTTGAAAGAAATTACAATGGTCCAGCGCAAGCGAAAACTAAGCATGAACATTTAAAAAAAGAACGAAGTTTTAAATTGTAAGATTGTATTTGAATATCATTATTTCATTTTATTTTATTATTTCAAAATTTATTTAATTTTTGTATACTAGATCAGACTTCGTCAACTTGATTCTTAATGTATTACGGAATTTAATGATGTTTACAAATGAAGATATGGTGGAATAAGGTCTTAGAATTTGATAATAACTTAATTAAAATAATTTGTTTCAGGTCTTGCTACTAAATTGTTACGTGAATATTTGTTTTATTGTACTCTGAGTGGAAACGGTGGCTAGATGGATTTGAAAAAAAATATTGTTATTAAGAGCTGAATTCGTTGTATGGGATTGAAAGAGTTTGAAATAAAAAAAAATTATGTTTTAATTGTGTCAAAGTTTTTGCTTTAAGTTTCCTAGGCTGACTGTGATGTTAGAACAATTTTCGTTCAACTCACCATAAGGAGCATGTACTTCATAAAACTTTTCCAACAATAACTTCGATTTCTCTTTTTTTCACACATTATACAGACTCGATGTCTGCGGAAATACAAGAATTAATATATGGAGACTCGTTATAGCGAATTGGGTGATATTTCCTTTATTGTCTAATGACAATAAAGGCGATAACTATTTTAGAACAGCAGAATAATTCTCCGAAATGTCTACACATAGTATACTTGAGCGAATTAGCAGAAGAAGATGAACTGAGATATTTTAATACTTTATTTTTTTTCTGTGCCAGCTTTTTCTGTGTGTTTGAAACTGGATTTTTTTTTCAGGGCCTAAGGGAGCTTTCAAACTCCTGGAAGAGCCTGGATACAATAGGATATCCCCTTTTTTTATTAATGCTGATATCAGAATTGGGGAGATTATAATTCATGAACGGGTGCTAACCAGAGGAGAGGGAATCAATTGGCAATTCCATAAAAATGTCAATTTTTTTTTAAATTATAGTTTTATGTAATTTTTACAAATTAAGTTAAAATATATATTAAATAAATGTTTATCAAAATATGGTTTAAGAAAGCAGGACGATAAAGGACATGTATTCACATTTCCTGAAAAAGAAGATTGATGCCTGTGGACAAAAGAGATTTGTTGGCTCTGCAAATTCAGCCAACGTTTCAACTATAGTTGGAAATCAACCTTGATACGCTTTTAAAATCCTTTCACATGTGAATAAATGTATGTAATGTAATATTTGATATCTTATGAGTATTCTAGATAATAAAAAATATTAAATTTATTACTTTACACACTTTTAATTTTATATGTTTATGAAACTTTTAGTCATTCTGTAACGGTCATTCGATAACGTCAAATGGCAGTAAATAACTTAAAACATGGTACAGGTAGGTTGCTCTAAACTATAATTTACATAGCTTTTATCTATCATATTTAAGATTTGCATGAGTTTAAAAATTTAATGTATTGTTAATTCACAGAAATTTCCATTTTCATGTACCAAGATGCAGTAGTGGCTGCAAAAATGGCATTCCGTAACACAAAAAGAAATTAGCCAAAAATCAAATAATAAAATTATTTTTAAAAATTTCATTTTTTTATTATCTTTAAATCATTAACAGTAATATATAAACTGAAAAACTAATTGTCCTTTAAAAATAGCTTGGTGATAATTGTTTTACTTCAATTTTACAACTTAAATTGTCATTAAGTCACACATGGAATTGCCCATAAAATAAAAATTTATATAAAAAATACCATCATTAAAGGGTACCCTCGGGCAACGCCGGGTTTATAAAAGTAGTGCAGTACAAATATTACAGTGTGTTGTTTTTTCGACTAGTTGACGATTAAATATAAATAAGTTGTTTGCCAGGCCACGGGATTTTGAATGCCGAAGGCTTCAATTGCTGAACTTCCACCGAGGATCTTACTGAAAAACAAGAAATACTCGAACGAGTGTCATACAAATCCACTGAGGGATCCAAATAAGTTTTTAATTTGTACATGTTTGAATGAGCTTAAAAGGCATTTTTTTAAGTGTTTAATAAAACATTTTGATTAATTTTATTTAACTAAAAATTAAAAAGGAAGAAAAATTTTACTTTTGCCCACCGAAAACCTGTTTTCACATTCGGATAAACAGTGGCTCAACCACGAATTAATTAATTATAGTAAAATAAAATAGAGAAGTAGAATTTACTTAAAAAAGGTAACAAAGTTTGGAACTAAACATTCCTTTACTTCTCTGATTCATTAAACAAAGTTTTGAGTAGCGAACCTATATTCACGGTGGTCCTATTTATGCAAATATTCCCTACACCTAAGTTTTAAAGTGTTTGTTTATCTTTGTTAAACGTATAGATTATAAACACGATATAAATTCATTTTAACAACTTTTTTTATAATTTCAACAAATCTTTTAAAAATGAGAAAAAATTACCGTAATGCTTTATATAGAAATAGGTAACAATATCATTATTACAAACTATTTTTTTAATCATTCTTGAAATGTCAACAATGCTTTAAAATCCGTAAATATGTAACAATATCATTATTACAAACAATAAAAAAATCCTTCTAAAAATGTCAACAATACTTTGAATTAAATTAAAACTATGCGATAATATTATCATTATAAATTTTTCTTTGAAACAATGAAATACTACAATCAAAACCCGCATTTTTATTATTTCCGTCAAAGCGATGTTGTGAGTTACATTGTTTAGAACAGGGATTCCCAGCCGGTGGTACGCGTACTACTGGTGGTACGCGGAACATTTCAGGTGGTACGCGTGAGTGATGTGAGCAACATAATGCTATATAGCTTTTGCTCGCATATGCAGTGAGCATGCAAATATATTACTCATTTTTTAAAATATTAACGTATATATTATAGAGGAAATCTTTAATTAACTTCTGGATTGGATTTTGCCGAGTTTGTACTGTTTTGTATTGCATGTTTTTATCCCTACAGGTAATAAACAAAACTGTAAATAAATACCATTTTAATATTTTTATTTCTCCTTTATTATAAGATCAAAAAACCTTTGAACACTTTTAGAAGATTAAATATTATAAGTTCATTAAAATATTTAGGCCTGGTGGTACGCCAAAATTTCTCGAAATGTCAAGTGGTACGCAGGTGCAAAAAGGTTAGGAACCCCTGGTTTAGAAGATGTTATTATAATTTATTCAAAAGTTATGATTCCAATTTTTTTCATAAATGTTTAGTTAAAAATTAAGAATTTTATAAAATGTTTTTTATTATTTAATTCTGGATGCATATTGAACCCATATCACAAAATTTTATATTTTTAGAAAAGTTGCGACTGAAAGGGTTTTAAAAGTTTGCAAATTTCTTCCCTAATTGGTTTAAACAATGTACATAACTATTTAAAACTACTATCTCTAAAATAGACATTGCAAAAAAACTCAATACTTTTTAAATCAAAAATGTTCAAATACTTTATTATTTATCATGAGATATTGCTATCTTTCGAAATGTGCATCGTACTTATGCATGATAACTGTACAGCGTTCACTGAAGTTCTTGAATTAATAAAACAGAAACCGAATTGCGTAAAATTTGTGCTGTTCATCAAAGTTTGTAATATATGTTTTATTTCATTTCATCATCTACTTTACGTAAACACTGTTATAACAATATTTAAGCATGAAGAATTTGCGATCGTAGATCGTAGCGATACTTTAAAAAAAGAAGATCAGAACTCAACAGTTTGCTGCAAGTTCAAAAAATGTGCACAAAAATAATTTAAGAATTGAGTTCTTTCAATAATTCATGATTAATAATATTTCAAATATATTAATACGATTTAAGAATTCTTAACGATGATAGAAATGGACAGGATCAACTTATATACAAAGTAGCAAAGTAAATTATCTAATGCAAACAATCTACTTATAAAAAAATTGAACAACTATTTGATAATTATTAGCTTAAAATACAATCCGTGGTGATGTTTGTAGCCAATGGTTGCATAATACTAATTTGGCAAAAAAAAATTAACGAACATGGTTCTTAAGGATACCCCTTGAAGCTAGACTAAATATAGTTTTTCAATAAAAGGAGAGCGGGCAAAGCGAGCCTGGATCAAGAAGCTATCCAAAGGGAACTGCGTAAGCAGTTCTCGGGGGTCCGCGAGCGACAGCGAGAGGGGACGTGCCCCCTAGTACATAAAATTATTACATATTCTCTAAAAACAAATTTCTCTTGACTTGGATAGATTTCGTATTTTTTTAAAGGTAAATTCATTTTCATTTCGTTTACTAATCAAAAAACAATTTATACATTTTATAATTTTAATAAAGTTATCACTGTAACTTAAGAATAAATGTTTTTAAGAAAACTTGCTTGTTTCTTTACTGTAACTGCTTTTATCATTGGATTCTGAATGCATAATGAACCCATTTCACAAATTTTAGATTTTTAGAATAAACAAGAAGTTAGGCAGATTCGTAGCATGTAATTTTCAAAAAATCGATTTTTTTTTTATTTGAGTATTTATGGAAAATGCGTTTCATCACGGCTAACTTCAATAACAAGGCCAGAGAAGCTTTCCCAAACATGAGAGCAGACGGAAATTTTGACGTCACTGTTGCGAGTGCCGAAGATCGATAAACTTGTTCGGACGTATTCGGAACCCTAAAAATGGTCATCCGTTAACGAGTGGTTCCGAACAGGTTTCGAGACAGGTTATCATCATCTTCGAAACGACGTCACTCGGAACTATGACGTCAAAATTTCTATCCCCGAGCGTGTTTAGGAGAGCTTCTTTGGCCTTGGTAGTTGAGTAGGCCGTGGTTTCATGAGCTGTCCAACGATGTCCTTTGTATGTCATTCAGACAAGTTTAACCTTAAATTCTAAATTGGATATGGATCAGGAGTATTTTCATAATGTAAGTTTTCAACTTAAAATCTCATTTTTCTCAGAATGGTATGTTTTCAGGTTTAGGTACCTTTTTCTTAAAAACTATTTAGATTTAACGTTTACAGAATAATTGTTTCAGGGTGTTTTGCTTACTGGAATGAGAATTTCTCGAAATTTGACGGAGAAAAAAATATGGGTAATTTTGTGGTGTAAAAAATGCTTTTTTTAGCCTAACACATTACCTTAAATAATAGGGTTTTTTTTAACTAATTTATCTATTGATAAAATCTTATTTCAGTGCATTGTTCAAGGGTGTATATAATGCACACAATTTTTTTTGTGTTGTTTTGTATATTAGTTTCAAAGAAAAAGGAACATTACAAAGATCGATTTTGCATTAGCCGTATACAAGATACCGACCTGCCTTAAAGAACTAAAATTGCATAATTTCCTGTTACTTAAATATTTACTGTAACTCTAATCGGGAAACAACTTGATTCTTAAGTGTAAATATTATCAACAACCGTTACTACACTAGATTTATACACATTAGAAAAAAATCGCTAAACACAGCATCCAGCCTTAAATGAAACTTCTAAAGGACAAAATCATGTGTCTTATAGATTCAAAAACTAGACATTTGTTTGACTCGTAACTTGGCACAAATGCGTATTTTATACTTAAGTTACGAATAGGGAACTTTAAGAGCTCAAAATTTTCTATTTTTAGAGAAAATTCGAATTTCCTGAAACAAGTACACTACTTTGGCTCAAACATAGAGATCTTAGTATTAGAGAGTGGGGGCTCACGTGACCTCCAATGCTAACGGCTTGACGAGCATGGAGGCCGCCATATTGTCGAATTGTGGAGAAATTGGGCCAGTGCTGCCAGTGCTTTAAGTAGAAAAAATGTTGAGAAAAAATAAATTTAATTCTAAAATTATCAAAAAATATCATAAAAATAATAGCTGCATTTTGGAATATTTTTATTGGCTTTTTAAAAACTTGAAACGGTTTTCTAGTATTTTTATAATATTTATTTTGTAATTTTAGAATTAAATTTTATTTTTTCGTAGCATTCTTTATGTGATGGCAACACTGGTAACTTGTCGCAACTGCCGCCACATTAAGAAAAATACTCGGAAAAATAAAATATAATTCTAAAATTACAAATTAAATATAATAAAAATACTAGAAAAGCGTTTCAAGTTTTTTAACAGCCAATAAAAATATTCCAAAATGCAGTTGTTATTTTTATGACATTTTTTGATAATTTTAGAATTAAATTTATTTTTTCTCAAAATTTTTCTACTTAAAGTACTGGCAACACTGGCCCAATTTCTCGAGATTTACACTATAAAGGAACTTTTGCTGGAGGGTAACCCCGATGGGAAAGATGAATAACCAATCAGAGTGCAGCTTCTTAATACGTCACCAGTTTCGCCATCTGTTTTGTTATTACAAAATGGCTGATGGCGTCGGAATTCATACCACGTTTTCTGCTTCAAATTTTTTTTTGAATTATTTAATGAATATAGAAAATTAAAAACTGTCTTAGAAATATTTGTGGAAAGAAGCATATAATCAAAATAGGTAAGTAAATAAAATCTAAATTAACCCAGTTTTTGGTTTTTCCTAGTTAATATCTGACGAGCCATGTACTATTGTCGCTGTTTGTTTTTCATCAAATTTTAACGAAAAGAGCAGGCAAATAAGTTTTCGTTTTCCCATTATTTTTTAACCTCTTACGATCTCAGCACGTATCTTCATCTAAACATACTTTTCATGCATAATACTAAAAAGTATGTTTTGCTGAGTAAATTTTTAAAAAATGATTAATAGTTACTGTGACATGCCTTAAGTTCTAAAAATACAAATTATATGTGCTATGAAAGTTATTATTTTATGAACGCCAATGTCGCATGGGCCCTCGTTCAACTTCCTTTTTTTAAAAAAGAAATTACTTTTTTTAATATATTTTAAAAGGAATAAAATATTGCTGCCTGAAAACTAATTTTCGAATATTTCGCACCAGGTCAATTTCAAAACTAATTAACTTGGTTAATTGTTTGTGGGGAGGTTTTGAAAAATGTCCCCGAAAAAGAACTCCGGGTTTTAAGAGGTTAAAATGTGATTATTGTGAAGTTTTTATTTTAAAACTGTCTGTCAGTTTTGTTCAGTTTGTCATTTTAAGATAATTAAGAATTCAATGGCATTTGTTGTTCAGTTAATACTATACTCATTTTTAGGGTTAAGATAGCAGCTTGGAGAAATCCTTTTGTTAAGGGACAAATGGTAAAATTTAGTGCTTTCAAAAACATTCCTAGTTATTTCAAATTACTAGATTGTACTCTAATTCACGAAGAGGGGAGATTAATGAAAACTAGTTAACTAATTACAGAGCTATAAGCACTATCAAAAAAGTTATATAATTATTAAAATGTCATCAAGCAAATATGTTGCCTGACCATTGTCTATAAATTGGCATTCGAAATAAAGGTCCGACCTTTTTCTCATAGCTATCACAAACAGACCTTTAAGGTTGGTTTGTTCAGTTGCCACTTAATACTAATTGAGTTGTGTATAGTGCTTACCATATTTTGGCCTTGACCTTGCTTGGAAAAGTAATGCAAGTCGTCAAGACTAGCTGTTCCGGATTTGACGCTCCAGCTTCTATGCATCCAGCAACTGCAGTGCCGGATTTAAAGATTCGCCGCCTGTAGGCTACGGTTGGTCGCCCCTGTCACAATATTCTCCCACTTTAGGAAAGGCAGCCGGTATTAAATAGGATG
The DNA here is from genome assembly GCA_023701765.1 of Hylyphantes graminicola. Taxonomy (NCBI): domain Eukaryota; kingdom Metazoa; phylum Arthropoda; class Arachnida; order Araneae; family Linyphiidae; genus Hylyphantes; species Hylyphantes graminicola. Next base: position 50,670,492 of record CM043120.1, read on the forward strand.
GTATGTGCTGTTTAAAATACCTACACAGATTAGAATCCTCTATGTACCTTTACACTCTAAATCGAAAGAGAAATAGGTGAAGTTTTTTCAACTATTCCACTAAACTTCGAAATCCTGGAGGGGGGGGGGCAGGTGCACTTGCCCTAAAAGCGACATATTTGCTACGAAACATTAGCACTACACGTTTACGCATTAATGTAAATTATTTGTTTTCTTTCTTAAAATTTTTTGAATCTTTATAATAATTTTTTTATGCTGAATGTCGCTTTAATTGGTCCCAAAATTTGCCGCTCTAGGCTGCAGCCTACTTAGCCTTTAGAAATCCGGCCCTGAGCAACTGTGTTTGGGCTACCATTAATATTGTAGGAAAAGCAAAAGGCAAACTAGTATGGCTGACAAAAGTCTAAGTTAAAAATTACAGATTTGCTAATCTTCTAAGGATACAAGTCAAAACTTGTTTTTAAATGCATTGCCCACAGCACTGCCAAGGATAATTGTTTCGTGTCCCTTTACATCGTTTATTCTATTTCATTGTTTTAATTGTGTTGTAATTCAATGTTTTTTGTGTTTTTTTTTCAGACAGAGCTGACAACGATACACCATATTTCCTAAACTAAATGACATTTGATTTTGGACTGCTTTGTTGCTGTTAGCATTCATTATCAAATATCTTTTGGTTAAATATTGCTGCAGGTGATGGTTAGCTTGTCTCACTCCCAAGCTTTTGACCAGGGTTTGAACATGAGTTGGTGGCTGGTGTTCATCTGGGCTGCTGGCAAAGAGCATCTTAATTTTGAAAGGCAACCAAATGACAAAGCTGGCCTCTCCCATTTGTAAATTTGCCAAGTTTTTCAAATCCGCAAATTCTTTACAAAGGGACCATAAGTGTTTGTTGCTTAAAATTGAGATTTTAACTTAAATAACAGACTTTGGGCATCTGGTTACCAATGTATAAACTAACTTTTTAACTAAATACAATTTCTCAATATTGCCCACATTATTTACAGGCTTTATTGCGCGGAAAAATCCCACTCAATAGGTTAGGTTACAGACATTCCTCTCTATAGCCTTTTAATAACGAATGTCTCATCATGAATTTAAAACTTGGTTTATAATAGGTTTTTTTTGGAAAAGCAACAAATGTTATTTTTTGATTTAATCTTATTTATTTTTAGTGCTGCTGTGCCAAAAGTTGCTAAGTCCTATGATTCGCCTAGCTTCTTTGCCCTGGCTTGTGTGTTGCTTGAGATGTCTTGCATTTTCCCTGTACAATGTTTTTGTTCAATAAATGTTTTTTTTTTTTGTTCTTGTCAGCTAATTAATGAGAAATAAACTGTCCTCGAAAAGAAATTTAACCTTCCATGTTGTATTAAGGGGTCATAGGAGTCTTAAAAATGTGCAAAGAAGGTACTACAAAGTATAGTTTGATCTTTCATGTAGTTTTTTAACTACTCAATATAAAAGTATAATTTTTTTTAAATGTAATTCTACAAGATTTATTTAATAAAAAAAAAAAATTAAAATTTATGAAACTTTAGCTAAAAATAAAATAAATTATATTAAACATAAAAGGCTATTTGAACACATTGGGATTAGGCTTGCGCTGCAAATTTTGAGGTCAAAATTGAAAAAATGACTATATTGTACAAACAAAGACTTAAACCTAAATTCTCAGCTCAATTTTAATTAGAAATTATTTTAAGAACTTTTTCTAAAAAAATTTTTAATTTTTTAGAAAAATAATTTCTAATTAAAATTGAGCTGAAATTTACACATTTTGTTACGCATTTTGTACAAAATAAAGTCATTTTCTTGGTCATTTTTTCAATTTTGACCTCAAAATTTGCCACGCAAGCCTAATCCCAATTTGTTCAAATAGATTTATGTTTAATATCATTTATTTTAGTTTTAGCTAAAGTTTCATAAATTTTAAAATTTGTTTCATATTAAATAAACTTTGTAGAATTACATATAAAAAAATTATACTTATAAATTGAGTAGTTAAAAGAACTACATGAAAGATCAAACTGTGCTTTGTAGTACCTTCTTTGCACATTTTTAAGACTCCTTTATACTTGGTTTTGAACATAAGATTTTTTTTTAATGGTTTCATTAACTATAACGATCAAAATTAAAACAATTTGAAGAATCTAGCCAACAAGCTATAAGTTTCAATTTAAATGGAAATTTAAACTTAAATAAACTAGTTATGTGATACCAATTGACAATTAAATTTTTAGGAATTTTAAATGAATGGAGGTATGAGATTAAAAGAAAAATTTAATTTATATCCTACATAACAAGCACCCTTTTATTTCAAGGTGGTGGTCTTAATACCTCTGGGGCCTAAAATATTTAATGAACTAAGAGGCATTCCAAGTTAAGTTATATAATCATCAGAATTTGTTATATATTTTTTAACAGTAGTTTCTCGAATGTGGACAAACGCCAAAACGTGGTCCCTCCCCAATAAAATGTCCAAGTTACGGCCCTGAGCGCATTAATTAACTAGAGGGGCGGCCGGAAAAAACATATCCTAAAAATAAAACATCAAAAATATTCTTTTTAAACAGTTTTAGCATCCATCATAAATTTTAATGGTTTAAGGTATACTTACACCGTTTGATTCCGATAAGTTGCTGGTTCTTGTAGAAGGTAATGTTTTTGATCTCGAGGCTAAATGCTTCTTTTTCTAAATGTATATGCAAGTAGCTGAGAAGAAGCTTTTCAGATTGTGATGATTGATAACATTTACACAAATAAATGTTTAGTAATTAGTCGGGGAAGGTGTTGTACCTCTGACCATATTGTTCCTTTGACCACCTAGGCTGTGGGGCCTTGTAGCGATATTTTATAAAAATTAGTCTATTTAGTATATAGTTATTCCACTGGGAGGTTTATGTATCCTAATGTGGATTATTCAAGGCAAAGAGGATTCGTGTGAAATATAAAAATCCATTTCTACCTTAAAAATTTAACTATTTTGTTCATAAGGTTTTGCCTAATAAATATTTTGTGTTATGTTTTTGTTGATAGAAATCATTTGACGTAGTAGCTAAACACTTCAAATATTGTTGAGCACACATAGTAGCTAAACACACAAAATATTGTTGAGCTTTGAATATCGTAATTCTAATCCTTCAACTTTAACTGTAGCATGTTTTTTTGACCGCCAGGTCAAAGGTATAACACTCCTAACTAAATTTCTCAAAATTTCAACTTCGATGTCTTACTGTTACAGTTTTCGTAAAATTAATATTTTTGACTTGAGCTCATTTCCTGTTCCAAAAAAATATGTTTATTCTTTTCTATTGTAAAAATGAATAAATAAAAATATGAATAAATAAGGTGAATAAAGTTAAAACATTTTTTGCGGTAATTGTTTATATGTTCTAAAAAGATGGGAATTGTCTTTGGAAATTTTCCTTTTTTTTACAATTGGGTTGACTTTCCTGTTGTAGGTTGTATCGATTTAATAAAGTTAATCAATATGATGCAGCTCACAGTAATTACGATAGATAATTTAGAAAAGTTTTACTTTATGCATTTGTAGTATAACTTTTACTTATTCGGTCAAATTTGAAAAGCATCAGTTTTACACATTTTGTGTGATACGAATTTTATATTCTTCGGGTAATATATAATTTTCTGAAGACCTTAAAACCTAATCATGATGATCCCCCCTTCTCACCTTGGTAAAAGAAAATTGGACCCCTTTCAAGGATAAAATTTAAACATGACCCCCCCCCCCCTCCCCATAATTCTCTGCCCCCCTCTAACTAAATAATGCATCTGCCCTTACATTACTTTTGTATTTCAAACAAATGAACAAAGATGTTATTGAAAAATTATCTTCCTATTGAAAAATTCTTAACTTAGCAGGGATGAGGGAAAAATTGCTAGTGTTTGATGATCCAAACGGAATCATTGGAAGTGTGAAAGGGTTAATTAATCCGACGAATACTAATACTACCCAGTTGCAGAGGAAGTGCACGTTATTATATGCTTCAAAAAGTCCCGATGCCGAGAACGATGCCGCCCTTAAAAATTGCATTGGGTGCCACTTCAGGTGTCGGCTCGTCGCTTGACTGTGTGGTTCTAAATTATGACATCCGGTCTATTGGCCTTGATTAGCATTTTTACAACTGAAATTTTCATAGTTCCTCAACTACTACATAAATTCGCATTTTCTACATGTTATTCAAAATGCAGAAAATTTAGTATTTTATTTAGCTTCAAAAATTACCAGAGACGCACGCAATCATAGTTTAGTTTTGTAAAGAAAAAGAAAACGCGCGTTTTTTTTTCTCCCAGAAAATGATAGGTAATATAATTTTTCCTTTTTATTCTTTTTTTCGAACTTGTTTATTTTACCCAAAACATTAATGGCCAGGCCTGGAGAAAAAATATGTTACAGATGTATAACTTTAATACCATCGAGTGCTGGGGCGTCAATTATTCACGCGATGCAATTTTGACAATTTTTTGACCCCCACCCCCTGTTGAGATTTCACTATATTTGGCTGGACCCCCACCTCCTCCCATTCCATTGTCAGTAATCTCATGTGAATTTTTTTTAAATTGGATATATTTTAATTGAATTCTAAATGCACTTCTCAAAACACCGCTTCCAATTTTTTTTTCTCACTAAAGTTGGACTCCTTCAAACATTAATGAGCTAGAGGGCCTTCAAAGGACATGATTCGTCCATCTAACGATAAATAAGAATTATTTATCCATCTAACGATAAATAATTCTTATTTATCGTTAGATGGAAGAATCATGTCCTTTGAAGAAATAAATAATGTTTGTTTTAATTGATTAAAAATATGAAAAAACACATGGTAAAATAAAATTCACTCCCAAAAACTTTTATGAAATAAATTGACCCTAAATTTGCATTCTTAGAAGTCGAAAATTTAATTATCTTTTTTTAAATTTAAAATTTTGAAAAGATTTTGATTATAATTTTTTCTAAAGTTATGATTACAATTTTTTGCCTCTTAAATTTTAGTTTAAAAAATAAGATTTGTTTTTCTGTTTTTTACCATTTCAATCTGGATGCATAAGGAATCTATTTCATAAATTTTAAATTTTTATAATAAAAAATAAGAAGTTGGAACTGGGCGGGTAAACAAAAGTACGCAAAGTGCTCCCCTAATTGTTTTGAGTAGTGTAGTTCTTAAAAATTTCTACAGTTTGAAATATGGTTCTTAAAGCCACGATAAATTTTATCGTAAGATTTTGCCAAATTTAAGTTGGTAAACATATTTTACTGATAAACTATAATTTTTCGAAATTTTACGTTGATTTTTTGTTGTGTGGCATCACATAATTTACGGAAGCTTCCATATAAAAATAAAAAATGAAAAAACAAAATACAACTAACAATATATCAATATATTTGTGAAGTATTTTTATTCATCTAAATAACTTGGCCGCTAATTCCTCCAACTCAACTAATTGCTTTGGATATTTTTCAAATATTAGCGATGCTTGGCGTAATGAAATATTGCCAAAATACAACCCAATAGATAAAAGCGCCAAGGTAGTAGAGAAAAAATTTGTCATCATGCCATCATACATCCCTGGCTACAACCCAGTAAAGTTACAAACCAGTAAGTAATGCAACTTTCCCATCGGGGTTACCCTCCATCAAAAGTTCCTTCAAAACAGAACGCCCCAATTTCTCCACAATTCGACAATATGGTGGCCTCCATGCTCGTCAAGCCGTTAGCATTGGAGGTCACGTGAGTCCCCACTCTAATACTTTAGTTAAGATCTCTATGGGCTCAAATCAGGTAATTTTTTTACTTTCCTGATGCCATCTGCAGAAAAAAATTAAATAAAACTTTCAACGAAAATAAATAAAATTGAAAATGTTTATTATATTCTGGTTGCCACAGAAACTAAATACATTATTTGAAAATAATTGACATGTTTCAAGTGACGTAATTCCATACAGATTTCTTGTGGTTTTAGTTGGTGTTTTCTTCATTGATGGTTCTGTTGATTGCAAATATGCATATTTAAGCAATACATGTATAGTTAATGTGTTGGTTAACAAAGGCCATCGCATTAGAGCTACATATAAGGGTTTTATGTCTTTATTTTTTCGCCAAATATGTTGCCAATCTCGCCAAATAATTAATTAAAACTCGCCAAATGGGCAAAATGTTTGTTAAGCTATTACTGAACTATGATGGTTAATAAAGGCCATAGCACTACAGCTGCATATCAGAATTTATTTTAGTTTTTTCGCCAAATATGATGCCAATCTCGCCAAATTATTTTTTTTAAAAACCCGCCAAATGGGCAAAATGTTTTTAAAATGAATTTATAAACTGGTTGGTTATGCTAAGATCATTGTGTTAGAGCTGTGTAATGGGTGCGTTTGTAGCTATATCTATTTTCTCGCCAAATTATTTCCCAAAACATGCCAAAAGAGTTAAAAGGTTTTATGTATTTATGAGGGAATTGTGATGACATTTATGTGTGCATTTTACACCGTATTTTTGATTTTGGAATTATAAAGCAATGAAACGAGATTTCATACTTGATAACGAGGGGGGAAGAATAACTTAAGTTTATGATCTTATAACAGGTTATATGGTACACATACTTGGATCAATTTGATATTTTTAATCCGTGCGAAGTACGGGTATAAATTTGCTAGTAATTAAATATTTATTAATAACAAAAGTATTGAAACTACTCCAAACTGCATTAAAAATAAGAAATGTGAATAAAAACTAAGAATAATTGTACGCAAAAAACATGATTTGCCGCTTTCTTAGTAAACAATTAATGAACATTCAAAGAATCATATTGTGCAACATTTTATGAGTCATTCCAAACTGATTCAGGAAAAATTATTTTGCTTCAAATATTTGTAAAAGCTGTTATACCCGACGTTGCACGGGTAGAGGTGAAAAATAATTTAGTAGTCAATTTAACTATTTTTTTTCTTTCATTTGAGTTACATAAGATATGAAGATTACCCAGTAATTTGTTCCATTTAATTACCCATCTTGGATATAGTAATGATTGATATTAATTTCAAAAATACCTTTGATAAGAAGCTCAAATTAAAAAAATATACATATTTAAGTAAAAAATAATCAGTAAGAATTAAAAATAAGCTACTCCAGCAAGCAGCAAACGATTTGCATTTTTATATAGGACATCTATCCCTTAATCCGTTATAGAATAATAAGCTTATGTTGCAGTTACCGTTCGTTATGAAGTACAGAATCCTGCTACTTCATAACGAACTTAAAAATTCAAAATTTTAAAAACTCTATAAAATTCACCGATAAAGTTGTCGTAATTTATTAAAAATTTTAAATACATAAAAATCACAAAATTTTTAGCTCATTTGGCCCTTTTTTACGAATTTGGCGAGGAAAAGATATAGCTACCAACACATCCATTCAGCTCTCGTGCGATGACCTTCGCACAACCAGCTAATAAAAAAAATTTGCTCATTTTGTAGGTTTTTGTAAGAACTTGGCGAGTTTGGCAAAGTATTTGGCAAAAAAAGGAAGACATAAAAACCCCAATATGAAGCTTCAGTGCGATGACCCTCAAAAGCCAACATAGTTCAGGATTATCTTAAAATGCGTTAAAAAAATTCATAATTCAAATTAAATAAACACAATAAATCCTAGAAAGGAGACTGGGTGGATTACGTCACTTGAAACGTATGAATTATTTTTGAAATTATGATTTCAGCAACAGCACAAAATAAACCATTTCAATTTAAATTATTTTCGTTAAAAGTTTTATTTAATTTTTTCTGCTAAATGGCATCACGAAAAAGGGAAAAATGATCGGATTTGAACGAAAGTGGCGTATTTTTTCCTTTAAAACGTTCGAAAGCGATAGAAGGAATTGTCTGATTCCAACAATTATTAGCCTATGTTTGTTCCAGAGATGAGATGAATTTTTGTGAAAAGTTTCGTGACGATCTGTTGCGTGGTTCTTAAGATTTCGCACCGTATACAAACAAACAAACAGCAGTCGCCATTTATGTATATAGCCATTATGAATAAATAAAGTTTATCATGCGATTGTCAATTTGGAAACAGTGATTAAATGACTCACAATTGAATTTCAATGCTAATTCACTGGGAAATTCGCCGACAGATAGTTGATTTATATCCGTCCGGACGTACAGGCAGTCGGACAAAAAGTATATAAGTTGGGTCAATGATGTCGCAGCTTTCTAACAAAAAAAAAGAATTTTAAGATGCGATGTATAGATTCGATTTTGGAAGTGGTTACGGAGAGACGGACAGACGGACATCGACCGCCATGTCAATACTGACTTTTTCAAAATCTTTAATTAGGGTAGTGTTTGGAACCATACATATATTCCTGCTTGTATGATTTTTTTTTTAATTCTTTCGAATTAAAAATTTTAAAAATACAAAAAAAATGTTTGGAAAATACCTCAATGCTATTTAAATCTAAAATTTTCAAATAATTTATTATTATGAGATGTTTCTGCATTTCGAAATATGCATCGTACTTATGATAACTGTCTAGCGTTCACTGAAGTTCTTGATTGAATAAACATAAACCAAATTACGATCCTTTTGTGCTGTTCATTAAAGTTTATAAAAAGGTTTTATTTGATACCATCTACGTACTATATGTAAACACTGTTATCGAAATCTTTAAGAACAAATTTTTTTTTAACTTCAAAAAGAAATGCCTATTTCAATGCTTGCAAAATCTTTTGGTAACAATTAAAATCTTTTTTTTTTTCAACTGTTGAATAATGAATATCTCGTATATTTATGCTGAAGGCAAGGGCTGCGGTATAGATAGCGAAATCATTTTTAATTAACTAATTTCTTACCAAAAAACATAATACAAAGAAAATTGTACGTTTAAGTATAAAATGATTTTTATTGTTGTGTTGATTTAAGAATAAAATACATAAAATTATTACATATTATCTTAAAAGAAATTCCTTTAGATAGGTTTCTTATATTTTCAAAGGAAAATTCATTTTCTTTTGGTTTACCAATCAAAACAATTTATACAGTTTATGATTTTAATTTGAGATTCACTGTAACTTTAAAATAGTGTTTTAAGTTTAATGTCAGATGCAAATTTCAATCATCTCATCTGAAATTGAACAAAAAAATACATAAAACTTATCAACTTTAACATCTACGAAGACATGTCCATCTACTTAAAAAAAATTATAATGCTCAAAATCAAAACAAAAAATATTTTTACATGCACTTTAATGCCTGCCAATTTAAATAATTTTATGGTCTGATAACGACAAATTCAATAACAGCACTTCCAGCTAAAAACCCACTTTATATAACAACACGAAGCCTGAAAGGTTAAGCTTTTTCTAAGAGACACAATAATCCCATTTTTTGAAATGGAAACAAATATCTTCAAGCGACGGATAAAGTTACGAACAAAGAACTTGCATCATTAACCTCTTAAGACCCGAGTAAAGTCCTACACTTATATTCTTATATATAATCTAAACATATTTTTCATACAAATATATGCGAAAAAGTAAGTTCTTCAAAGCCATTTTTTTTAATTATGTTTATAGTTACTTAGGAGCACGCCTTTAACTCTATAAATGCACATTTTATGTGCTATAAATGCAAAAAAAATTCCGTATCACTTATTTGTAGTTAACAGACTATTTAAACACTGTTTTTAATGCTAAATGCCTTTAAAATTAACTACTAAAAGAACTTTTTGAAAAGTTTGAAAAAATATTTAAATATTTTTTTTAAAACTCTGGTATCGTATTGACCCACGTTCAACTTCATTTTTTTTTTATAGAAATAAATGATTTATACCTGTAATCAAAGACTGAAAACTGGTATTTGTGTTGTTGTTACTAATTCCCATCTGGTCTGACAGATCAATAAATCCGTTGACATTAAGAAAGTCCGAAACCAAAAGGGGGAAAGAAAATATATCATCCCAGTCCAGTCTTAAACAATTAAGGATATGGTCAGGTGATGCCTGGTTTTGCTGGCACTTAGGGCAAGGAGGGAAGATCTTTTGATTAGCAGAAAACTTAAAACTTTTCAGGTGTCCACTGGCTAGTTTGGGCAAGCAGGTGTTAGCCTGTCCGCCACCAGGGAAAGAAAGAGATAGTCCTGGCATTTTTTGCTTTGTACCAGTAGTGAGCCGGAGGTTGTAGCCAGTTACTGGTATTTGTATCTTCTTCTATCGGACCAGGTCAATTTCGGAACTAATTAAAGTGTTAATTCTTTGTGGGAGGTTTTAAAAAATATCCCCAAATTTGGACGCCATCCAGGTCGCAAGAGGATAAAATAAACATATAGAAGATTTATATCTAATAAAACTCCTAAGTTACTTTTTTACATAATGAGATTGTTTTAGCGAGGTGCATAGATGCTCTGTATAGTAGTATGACCCTGTGTAAGGGAGTGCACGTTAAATATCCTTCAAAGCCCTAACGCTGCGTACGATGTAGCCCTTAAGGGGACCGGGGAGGCAAAAAATGTCAAAAATATCGATTTTGGTATTTTAATAAAAAGTTATAGCTTGAACTTTTATCTTTAAGAACATATCTTACTTTTAACGATCCGAAAAGAATTCGAAATACAGTTGGAGTTTTTGTAAACACCGAAATCCGAAAATCGTCCGTTTAAGTGGAGGTTATTATTTTCTTTACTTGCCTTTTTCTCCATAAGTGTTTTTAGTGGTTTGTCGTACATTCGAATTGTTCCTTGCGATTCAAAAATACGTGAATTGCTTTGAAATTGTGAAAAATTGTCATTGATAATCTTTCAAACATAATTGTGCATGGATTTTGAAATCTGATAACATTTTTTAATATTTTTCTCAGTTTTACTTTTAGCATATCACGAAAAAAATCACAAATTTCCAAGTAACATAAATTTTTAATTTTAATTAATTAACCAATAGGACAAATAAAAAATCCATGCACAGTTTTGTTAACATATATTTAAATATCTTAAAAAAAACTGGACATTTTAGAAAAAATTTGAATCACAAGGAGCATTTTTAAAAAAAAGTTTTTAAAAAAATTTATTAAAAAAGCGATTGCATATTTTTCTTTTATTATTTTGTATTTTCATTAAATGTTATGTCCCTGAGCTATAAAAAAAATTTCATCCATTTCTGTCTGTAACTTTAAAAGAAATTAATTTGCCTCCCCTGTCCCCTTAACGGTTGCGCTGGGTGCCTATTCAAAATACGAAGTCCGTCGCCATTAGCCCTCGTGTAGATCTAGTGCGACGATAATTCAAACCTAACCTAACCAAAGAAGTAAAATATTTTAGTTCTATTCCAATTCGTTTTCCCATGTCTATTTTTTATTCCAAATCTGTTTCTTCTGCAAGTAACAACTCTTTCCAAGTAAGATAAGGATTTGTAAGTGGGGTCAAGTTTCCGATTTTTTCGCTTGAATGCACGCGTTTCAGATTTAAGCAAAGCTTCTCCCCTATTATAGAAAGCAATGAGGCAGTATTGCATGTTGTACCTTAGAAGTTGGTGGTATGACTTCTCGACCAGAACATTGATAAAATTCAAGCATGTCATGAGAGATTGGAAAGCATAAACATATGTAAAACATTCGTAAAATGTCTAAAAAGATTCAAGTAAAAAAATATTGTTAGCTGAAAGCAAATGTCTAGTCACAATTGCCTAGAGAAATGTAACTTGCAACAACTTCCCGATAAAATTTGGATGTGTTCATGTGACTAATGGTCTATAATATAATTGATGCTTATTAGGATTAAATTGTGGCTCATTCTGTTTTAACTTCCGATGCTTTTTCGTTTTAATGAAGCGGTTTAAAACCTTTTTCTGCAGTGTTGTCAAATAAATCGACATTTATATTTTGAAAATTTAAATTAGTGTTTAATGTTAATTAAATTAAATATTTCTAATAGATTATTAAAACTCGTACGTTTGTTTTCATGAAATTAAAAAATGAAGCCTATTTTTTTATATCAGTTTTTGAAATAAAAATATATCTTAAGTATTTTGCTTTTTATTGTTTATTGATCATTTTAACGCAAAAAGATACTAGTATTAATTGGCTAAATTTGATCGTTAAAGTTTAATAAAATGAATTTTATCGAATTGAATTTTAACCCTTTCAGTCCCAGTGATGCCATTTGGCATCAGCATGTTTCTGATCATATTTAAAAAAAAAAAAACATAATAGGGCTGACATCCATTGAGGTTAATAAAAAATATTTTCTTATCGAAAAAAGTTTGAAGATAGTATGGTATGGTATATTATTTACATATATATTCCAGCTTGTGCGCTTGTTCAGAAAACCGCTTATAAGCTTTCACCAAGTGGGACAGATACAGAAAGAGTTTTTACAAGCACAAGAGACACGCAAAGAAAGGACAACACAAACACATACAAATATCAACATATACAAATATCAACATTTATTGACGGTCACAAACAACCATGCCTGGCTAGGATTCGATCCCGACCCCAGCAGCTTCAAGGGCTAGCCTCCTAACGACTGCGCCACCGGGGTGGCAAAAATTTGAAGAATCGTATGGTGTGCTTTTTGATATCATAAATGACTACACACGATCAGAAAAAAACCTCTTAAGTAATGATGCCAAATTGTCATTGGGTCTGAAAGGGTTAATATGTTAATTACTATTTCAAAAATCTATTAAACAGGCACTTTTAACCGATTTCTTGAAAATTATGCGATCGTTACGGGGTTTGTGTTTAGCAAGTTAATGTTAACGAGTTTAGAATGAAAACTGAAATGTTCACATGAAAAACGGAGAGTTGAATATAAAGCAAACCATTGTCAGTATTTAGTTTCAAAACAATAAATGCCGAAAACAACAGAATCAATAAAGTTATTAACCGAACTTGTCAAAAGTATAGAAAACAAGCTAAAAGTGAACAATATTAACCCCACAATGCTCGATTTTTTTTTCGTTCCGAAAATATATATATGTCTTTAATACTTTTACATTTTGGGAAAAATACTGAAAAAAATTAACTGCATAAGAATTTAAAATAATTTTAATTTTTTAAAAAATTCCCATCTGATAAAGAACAACTACAAAATTCCAATTTTGATAATAATGACTAGAAAACTATTGAATATATTTCAAAATAACCTTTTTTAACTATAATTAATTTTTCAAAGCAATTTATTTGAATTTAGTACTAGCATTATTACACTTTGAATACTGCCAGAAACGTAATTTCACAACAGTTAATAACTTCACTCTTTTAAAACACTTTTACTACTGTCATCTATGAGGATTATTAGTAACTAAACCTTCAAAATGGAATGTAATAGATGAAAAACACAAATTTGTCGAGAGGGAGTTCTAATTTAATAGAATAAAGTGAATTATGTTACTTGTTGCCAAACGGCAACAGTATGCATTAGAGGGTTAACGGTTGACTGATTCATCTCAAGATCATTGTAGACACGTCTTCAACTAGACAGAGGAATCAAGTCTTGAGAGAAGTGAAGCATGACAGATACTCGTGTGAAACGTTACGTGAGAATTGCTAATTTTGAATTGATTTGATTATGTGTAAGACCTTGGATTGCGTGGGAATTATATTTATAGGGGAGAGAAGGGGAATGGCGCCACCTTAAGGGAAATTGAATTTTCGTGCAGAATTGTGTTGCAATTAATGTAAATTGTAATGAGCATAGCATACTACAGTTCATAACCTATATTGTAGTGATTTTTTTAAAATTTAAATCTCTAATAGAAACTGAATAAAATTGCATTATTCTAAAGCTCGCACAGTGGCGGGATTACCCCGGTATCTGGGGTAATGTCGCCTCATCAATAAACAAAGCAAATAATCCATAAATAATGGAAAATTACATAATAAAGTAATACATATAGAGCTAAAATAGGTTTAATTAACTTTGGAATGGTAAATTGTACAGGGTACAGCTCTTTTATTAACTTTCTATGTGCAACTAACTATGCAGGTTTTTTTTTAAAGTTTCGTTGGTCTATTTGACCAGTTCAGTTATTATTTTTCGGATACGTGGCATCTCTAACGAAAAATAATAGGTTGTAGGGCCAATATATGAAATTTCTATTTTACGGAATATGCCGCCATCCTTTTGCATGTGGCGGCATAACCCCAGAGTGATGTGGCGGCATTACCCCATTAAGACAAAATGGCATCGACGGCTTGTTTAAAGAAAGGTAGCTAGCTTAGTGTCCAAACTAACGACGTGATAAAATAGCCAAATAATTACTCTTCTAAATTATATATAACTGATTTATCTCACTTAGAGATAGCAGTCACTTATTGCTTAATTTCAGAAGGCTCAAGATTAGATGAAAGTCACTAAAAACCGTATTTTTTAAATAACTTTACACCAACTCACCGCACGGCCATTAGCGTCTATGCTACAAATTACTTTGTTTCCTAATACAGGTCAGCGCTCACAGCCCCCCTCCCACACACACCGCTGGCGAGATACAAGGGGTGGCGGCATTACCCGAGGTGGCGGGATTCCCCTTCTCTCCCCTATATCTTAACCTCTTAAGAACTGAGCAATGTCCTACACGTATATTCTTAAACTAAACATACTTTTCATACAAACACATGCTAAAAAGTATGTTTTTCAAAGACATTTTTTAAAAGTTATGTTTAATAGTTACTAGGGGCAAGCCTTAAACTCTAAATAGTAAATATACACATTTTGTGTGCTATAAATGCAACAAAAAAAGCTGTATCACTTAGTTGTAGTTAACAGATCATTTTTACGTTGTTTTAAATGCAAAATGCCTTTAAAATTAACTACTAAAAAAAATTTTGAAAAGTTTGAAAAAAAATTGAATTTTTTTAAGAACTCTAATATCGTATTGACCCTCGTTCAAATTCATTTCTTTATAGAAATAAATGACTGACACCTCTGCAATCAAAGGCTGAAAACTGATATTTGGATCTTCTTCTATTGCACCAGGTTACTTTCGGAACTATTTAACGTGTTAATTGTTTTATGGGGATGTTTTAAAAAATGTTCCGAAGGGGACCCCACGTCGCACGAGAATAAGTAAAGATATGACACAATTTTCCAGTAGCAACGATTATTAATAGTAACATCAACTTCAATAACAGTTTTAATCTCGATGGGAAAATGCATGAATTAAAAAAAAAGTGTATATATAGTAATTTTTGTTAAAGGTTTT
Organism: Hylyphantes graminicola; assembly: GCA_023701765.1. Taxonomy (NCBI): domain Eukaryota; kingdom Metazoa; phylum Arthropoda; class Arachnida; order Araneae; family Linyphiidae; genus Hylyphantes; species Hylyphantes graminicola. The sequence goes on from CM043120.1 coordinate 50,685,702, forward strand.
ATCTAGTTTTTCCAAAAAAAGCATGCATAGCGTAGCTTGTGAGTTCCCTGCCAATCACTCATTGTGTTAATTGACAACAAACTTTTGAAATACTTAATAAAAGAAATTATTGTAATTCATTTTTAAATAAAATACTGATTTTTTTGTGCAAAATAATTTTTACCTTGAGATAGACACATGTTTTCAAAAATATTAACTACAATAACTTCGAATGACATTTAAAGCATATTAATGAATTTTAAGTAAGATCATATTGAATTATTGTAAAACGTTTTATCAAATTAACATTTTATCAAATTAACATTTTATCAAATTAACATTTTATCAAATTAACATTTTATCAAATTAACATTTTATCAAATTAGCATTTTATAAAAAATTTATTTTTTACAAACTTTTTACATATACAAGGATGTGGTGAGGAATGTTTAAGGGAAACGAAATAACGACTCGTATAGGAAAATAATGATATTGATTTCAATTATTTATGAAATTCAATTTCAATATGGAAATAATAATTTTTTATTATTTAATTAAAACCATGACTTAAATATAAATAAAACCTTTAAATTTTTGTATAAACAAACTAGATTTCAAGCATTTTGGTAACGAAAAACTATTTACTCATACTACTCAAGATGTTATGTGACAAACGTCTTGTTAAACCACCTATCGTTTTACAGGAAACAAATTTATATATTGATGTAAAATAATCTAATGTAAAACTGAGCTGTGTATCGTTACTCCATAAAACTGGTGGAACTATACAGAGAAGTTTACTTTTGTGGGGTAAAGTTTTTCCGTGCATTTAGTGTAAGGGTACTCCATAAAACTGAAAGAAGAACTTCCTGCCACCAATTTTATGGACACTCCTCATTTGTGTAAGGTTACTCTACAAATTTGGTGCAACGTTACTCCATTAATTTAGTGTAATATTACTCCATAAATTTATTTTATCGTTACTCCATTAAGATGGGGTAAGTTTACTCCATTAATTTAGTGTAATGTTACTCTATAAATTTAGTGTATCGTTATTCTACATATTTGATGTAACGTTACTCCTTCAATTTATTGCATCGTTACTCTATAAATTTATTGTATCTTTACTCTACAAATTTATTGTATCTTTACTCTACAAATGTATTGTATCTTTACCCTACAAATTTGGTTAACGTTACTCCATTAATTTAGTGTAATGTTACTCTATAAATTTATTGTTTCGTTACTCTACAAATTTGGTGTAAAGTTACTCCATTAATTTAGTGTAATGTTACTCCATAAATTTATTGTATCGTTACTCCATGAAGATGGAGTAAGGTTACGCCTAAGTTTTACAGTAGCAAAAACATAATATTGTCTGATAAATTAGTTTGCTATAAATAAAAAAAGTATTTTTAATTTGCTCTTATTAGAGAAAATGATTGTATACCAGCTTATTTAAGAAACTTCTCTGATAATAAAAATAATACTTTTACCAGGAAACTTTTATCATTCTGGTTTAAGTAATTTATGAAACACAATCCCTATTTATACGAAATATATGAACTATGAACTGTCTGTTAGACAATTTTGCTACAGATTAAGAACAATAATCATAATTTTTGTTACAGATTCAAATTAAATACACAAGGAAAAAAGAACTAGAGCTCTTATTAACGAAAATATTAAATACGATGATTAAGTCATTATAAGTAACACGTGTTCATTACAATTCATTTTATATACAGTGATAAAGCAAATGATGTATCAAAACAAAACAACAATGCTCGTTTTTGTAACTGGAACAGAGCGATCGTTACATCTGATTCAGCTTTTCAATATTATATAGCCGGTAATAGTATGCTATACGTTCCCGTCGTAACTTATCTTTATTTATAATTATGTTTATTAATAATTTAAATGTAGAAAATACGAAATTTCCCTGTTCCAATTCGTTTACATTAAAATTAGTGTTTTTAGTAATGCAGCCGAACCCTGTTACGGAGATCTCGTCTAAAATTAACACCTGCTTCTAACGTCATATAAACGGTACTACGTTAATCACTCAATGGTGTGAAGCGGGTGTTAGTCATTTTCCTAAAATTTGAAATATTGTGGTGCTACTGGGTGTGATTTAGGTTTTTCTCCTTGTTTTAGGCAGGTTAACTCAATGAACAATTACAGAGTTTTTCCACAAAATTTTTTATTCGATAAACACATTAAGAAACCTCTAAAACTCAAGTATTTCTATATTTTAAGATTAATTAATTTTCAAAGTTAGTGTACGTTACTTCCGTTAAACCGCTTCTTGACGTAACAGGTGACGTCATGTTTGGATTTATTGTTCTTGGCGTGTTATTTCACATCACGTTTCACTGTATCGCTATTGAAATTGTGAAACGTGCTTTTATCGCTATCAAACTCTTTAAAAAAAATTATTCGATTTTACAGAAACGTGTCATGTTCATTTCAGTTAATTTCTTCAAATGTTCAGCAATTTCACCCGGCTATTCCGATCAGATCCAACAATCAATAGTTCTGGAATAGCTCATACGTGCTCTAGTGTGTGTATTTTAACTAACAACCGCTTGGAACAAGCTGTTTCAATACCTTGATAGGAACTGGTTATAAGCATAATATTTTCTTCTTATTGTATAGAGTTTCGCAGAAATTTTAAGGTGTACGCTTTTATAAAGTGTACTAAAACATTAAGGAATCGATCGAAACATCGCCAAAAACGTATCATTTTACAACAGTGCTGTTTCAGAACTGTTAGTGATGTGCATTTTCGGAAAAATTCAAATGTATTTTTTTTTTGCTGAAATTGACATATTTGTGAATATTTAAGCTTATCTGCGGAATCTGCAGCTTTTAATTTACCAGAAAAAAAATATATATTCGTAATTTCGCATTTCATGCAACTTGTCCATTGGAGAAAGGAATTTTTTTTTAAAAAATAGCATTGGAACACCTGAGTATGGCCTAACTATGCCTCACTCATATGTTAAAAAGTAAAGAGAAGGCATAGATAGTTACTCATAGTCAGGGCCTGTTCTAGGAAAACTCATACCATAGGCACAACCTTTTTTGGGGGGTTCTTTCCGTAAAATGTTGTGTATGACTTCTAGTATTGATGGTGCTGTGTGACCCATGTATCGAATTTTGGCTGCAATTTTATTGGTTTTCTTATAAACATTGATCAAAACAATCAAGTTAGATCAAAATTGGGCAAAAAACAAAGTGAAGTATCAGAATTTTTTTTAGTTTTTCTGATATTTTTGGAATGTACAGCATTTAGCATGATACAAACTGAAATTTAGGTGCCCTTAAAATTTGGGGGCATAACGGACCTTGGTTAAGAACAGGCCCTGCTCATAGTTTACAGTTGTCAATAAAAGAATAACCTACCTCTCCCCGTCGAATCTTCGCAGCCAGGCTGACAGCCGACTCCAGCAGGATAGGATCTTCAATGTCCGCCAGCTTCTTGGATCGTCCACAGTACATCAGGAACAGAACGAATCGCGTCAAGAGTTCGATAAGTCGGCGGAAGAATCGAACAACGTAGGCCAGTGCTTTGTTCTGCACCAGGACGGCCATCTTGGGACGTTTGTGATGAAGTTGTGGCAAAAAAGTTTGCTGTATATTTGAGATTGTTGAAGTTTTAAGTTTTTAGGAAATTATTTGTAATGAGGATTGACTACACAAGGATATTCTTCTTAATTCAATTATTTCGATGCGTTTAATTTCTTCAGAAGTTATTAGCAATGAGTTACTACCATAGATGGATTCTCTTCTTTATTCAATGTTGATTTGTTCTTTATTCAATATTGTCCTTTCAAAGTTCGCTGTTTGGAGTATAGTTCATCAAACAATCAGTTGAGAAAGTTGTTGTTTCTGATGAGTTGTATTCCAATCTTTCTCTTCGAATCTCGTTACTTCTAAAGTCTTTCGACAATTTGCGTACAGTTCAAGAATCTGAAAAATTTTTAAATTTTAAAGTTTTACTACTTTATTTTTTAAAAAAATATATTTAAAGTTGAAAATAATCAATCAAGAAACTTAAAGACAGTAAACTGTAACTTAAATTACGCACAGTAAAAATGTATGATAAGCGTAAGTAAAATGATCAATTTGAATGATATTTTTATATCGATTTCATAAATCTATTTTGTTTAATTTATCTCTTATGCATCTAGTATGGTATGGCACATCTATATTCCAACTTTGTGTGTTATTATTCAGAGAACCGCTTATAAGCTTTCGTCAAGTGGGACAGACACAGAAAGAATATTAGCAATTTCACAAGGAAATGAATAACACATAGACAAATAACAACATTTATTGACGGTCACAAACATCCATGCCTGACCGGGATTCGAACCCGACCCCAGCAGCTCCAAAGGCTAGAGTCCTAACGATTGCGCCACCGGGGCGACTATGCAACTAGTTTTGACGAATGTTTGCTTTTTCAACATTATTTAAAATGCAACTTTTTTTTCATGGTACATTTAAAGCTTATTATTAAGTATAATTATGCTTCAAAAATTGAAAAACATGAACAAATTTGATAAACCGTTTTTTTCTGACATCAATATCATAACATTCGTTCAACTTAAAATACCTTTACCTCATACTTTTATTTTTTTTAATACCCATGCATAGTTCTTGGCATGTAAATGCACGGTTTAAAAAATATTTTTTTTAATGTGTAAGGTTCTTTAAATTTGTTGAGTTTAATTTTTTTAATCCTCGCATTAAAAGAATACCCGTTCTTCCCAAAAGACTAAAAAAAAAATTATAAATAAAATTTAATTTGCTATAGAGAAATGAGCTTATGTTATTGTTCCCGTATATCATATAGCATTACATCTCGTTACGTATATTAACTTGTAATTTTCCAAAATATAAAATAAGCTACATACTGCACACACTCATAAAACAAAAATCGTCGTAAATATGAATTTACAGTCACCGTAAAGTCTCCCATGAATATCAGTTATACCACAATTGAATAATACAGTTATATCAACTCAAAGACTGAATGAATTGTCCAAACTAACTATTTGGCACACTTCGCCATTTGATAAAACAATAATTTAGCTAGATTGGTAACAAATCTATAATAATAAAAGAAAGAGTCTGTCTGTCTGGCTGTCTGTGTGTGTATGTCTGTGGATCGCAAAAGACCTACTTAGACTGCTCTTAAAAATTCGAAATTTTTAATATAGATTCCTTTTAATACCTACGTGTGCACCTGAGGCTTATTTTTTTCATATTTGATTGTGATTTTTAATTAATATAATAAGTTTTAAAAAAACGTCATCCACGTGGGAGTGCGGTACCATAACAGGGCTTGAAAATACATGGACCGGGCCGAAACGGGGGCTTCACGCCATTCTCTATTGGTTTGATTGATTGAGTTTGGTTGAGATATGCGCTCGCCCTAAGGCTGCTTCATCCTCTATCAGTGTTTGCTTTTTTAAGTGCGCATGCGCCAACACGAATTGAATTTAGTTTAGATATTGAGTGTATTTTCACAAGTAAGCATGTCTCTAAAAGGAAGCAATGCGAAGTTAACGGCTTCCAAGTAAGGCGGGACCATACTGCTAGTTTGGAAATAAAATAAAGATCGACATAATTAGACTGGTAATAATAGTTTTATAGAGGGATGGCTTCCGAACGACCAACGTGAATAAAAATCATTAAAAAACACTTTTCACCTATTTGACGGTTGGTTTATTTATACATTAAATATCTGTAAAAAAGCAATGATGCATGTATAGCTTTATCGTTAGGGGAGGCAAATTATTTTTTTAGTTAAAAAAAATTCTCGATATTGTTTTTGTATTTAATTAAGTCAATCCTTGTCAGCATTGATGCAAAGTTTTATAACTCTATTTCAATTAGAATATAAAAGTTTTTAATAATAATCTGTAATAGCCTCTAAACTTTACAATGAAAATAAATAATTAACCGCAAATTTTATTACTTTCATTTTCTTTTAGTTAAAACAAAACTTGAATCATTAAGCCTCTCACATTTTTAGGAAGCTAAAGGTCTTTTAACACCTATATTTTTTAAAAGTCTACGAATCGAAAATAATTACATTTGATTCAGACTAGTACTATACACATTTACTAAATGTTGGTATCTTTTTTTAAATTTATTTTAATATAAGTGTTGGTACATTTTATGAAAAGTACTTAGGTTTCGATTCTTCAGTTTAAAACAATAACAACACATTTTCGGGATTAAGACTTAATAAAAAATAAATCGAATTACCTGATAATCCCAAATAACTCCTCTAAATCTTCTTTACTACTCCAACAAATCCATCAACGAAACACACGTGCTTGAAAACATTCTATCATCAAGGAAAAACAAAACTCTCTCTACGTAAAGAGAACCTCACCTTCAAAAAATCTCTTCCGGAAATCGAGAAAACGAAATCGAGAGTGGAAATGGCGAAGATTTCGAGAGGTCGCCTTCCGCCTTAGCACAGAAACACCGTTTGCGGCGATTACTACTCCGAGAAAGAATGAAAGAAGAAAATAATGAAAGAAAGTACCTCTCGCAGGTAGATTTGGGGATGTGTTTTGTTGTTTTCGAAGAGTCGTTTTTGCGTTTTTTAGTTAGATTTTTCTTCTTAAAAAGCTTTAACATCAAATTCACTCCTGAAAAAAATTCTATCCATAAATTAATATAATAAGAATTAGAATAAAAATGATAATAATAACAAAAAAATAATAATAAATAATAATAATAATAATAATAATAATAACAATAATAATAATAATAATAATAATAATAATAATAATAATAATAATAATAATAATAATAATAATAATAATAATGACAATAACAATAATAATAATAACAATAATAATAATAATAATAATGGCAATAATAATAATAATAATAATAATAATAATAATAATAATAATAATAATAATAATAATAATAATAATAATAATAATAATAATAATAATAATATAATAATAATAATAATAATAATAATAATAATAATAATAATAATAATAATAATAATAATAATGATGATGACAATAACAATAATAATAATAACAATAATAATAATAATAACAATAATAATAATAATGGCAATAATAATAATAATAATAATAATAACTCTATTAATAATAAGAATAACTCTATTAATATCACTAAGAAACATAGATGAATAAATTATAAAAACAAATCATATTAGCAGCTAGGGGAACATTCCCGTTCAAGCAGCCTAGAAATTTAACTTAAATAAGTTTTAACAAAGCACAAATAATAATAATAAATTATAGCATCAAAGTATTTGGAGAGATAATGGTTTTTTAAATCACTTATGCTTCAAGTTGACAAAATTAGAAATAAATGTTAATGCCATCAATAACTATAATAAATTTAAAGAGAGAGCGCTTAAAATATGAGTATTTGTCAATATTTTGAATAGAAATTAGTTAACTATTGAAGAATTTAGGAGCTAAATAATAAAACAAAGTCTAAAGATTTCTTTAATTAATTTAGGAATTGTGTAAATTTCTTGAGGGGTTCTTGGAGACATTATATCTTTAAATTCACAAATATCTTTATTGTTATCTTCTTATTCTTATTATATTCTAATATCTTGAAAGTAATATATTAATAGCTTTAGAATATTCCATAATTGGAGGAAAGGAGCACTTATTTTCTGAAAAATAATTGATTTTATACCTTCATACAATTCAATAAAAATAGATAAAGAATACTTGCATCATGCTGTTACTGAAAAATCGTATTACATTAAAGTAAATGGAATTTTAATGTACACGAATATAATTTAAAAAACCTAAATAAAATTGTTTAAAAATAGTTAAAATAACTTTTTCAAGAACTCAAATTTTAAAAGTTTCCTTTTTTTTAAATATTTTTTATAATTTTTTTTAGTGATAGGTCTTTATTAGAAAAAGAACAATGTGTTGTGTGACTGTAATTTATAGTTTTACACAATTTCATTCTGAACCCGTAGAATATCTCTTTGATGAATAAGACAACCTGCTTCTTATCCGCAAATGCTCTGTGGTTTTAATGATTAACTCGACTAAGCATTGAACGTAACAAAGCTTTAATAATCATCCAAACATCAACAAAACATTAAAACAAAAGGTAGCTACTCGTAAACTGAATCATGTCAAGTAAAATCAAAACAGAAAAGGTTTACAAACATAGTCACGGTTATTAAATACAGAGAGTGTCAGTTACAGGTACAGTGTGAAGTACAGTGATTTGCATACGTAGAAACCAGATCCGCTACATCTATCTTAATTTTAAGCAATTTCCTTTAACCCTTTCAGTCCCAGTGATGTCAATTGGCATCATCATGTTTCTGTTCATAATTTAAAAAAATAATAGGGATGACATCTATTTGGATTAATAAAAAATATTTTTAATAGAAAAAAATTTTGACGATCGAATAATGTGCTTTTCGATATCATAAATGGCTGTAGACGATCAGAAAAAATTCTAAAATGATGATGCCAAATTGTCATTGGGACTGAAAGGGTTAATAATAAAGAAAAATCTATTATCCCTATAAGTATGATTACCAAATTGTTTATAAATACAACTCCAATATAAATAAACGCATATTTACTTCTATACATTACAATTACAAAATAATTTCAATTGTCAAAGTAAACTACACTATATTACTAAAAATAACCTCAATTTAAAAAAAATAACATGCATCTCTACACCCAGTAAAAATTCAATCACCCCTGTGGAAGGCCTTAACTAAAACCTACACAAAACAACAGGTACCGTAACATCGTTGTGTTCTTGTGCTTCGCATCTCCCCTCCCGCGGATGTGTTGGCCCGGGGGTGTAGGTCTGACTTCGGAATTTGACAGTGGTCGGCTCACGTGACCCGCTGTTCCCGGTGTTTCGTCTCGGTTCACGTGTAGCTCAGCATGCTCTCGTTTTTCATGTTTTGTTTGATCTTTAGGTATCTTATTGACTTTCACTTTTAAAATGAAGGAATTACCTGTATACTGGTAGGGAGTGGACGTTTGAAACTTCGACAAACATTGCCACTATTTCTCCGATACGTTACCGAAAGCATTTTCATTCGTCACTAACCCCGGATAGGACGTGTAAAACTTCGACAGACATTGCCACTATTCCTCCAAGACGTTCCCGAATGCATTTTCATTCGTCACTAACCCCGGGTAGGACGTGTGAAACTTCGCCAAATAATGCAACTATTCCTCCAAGACGTTACCGAAAGCATTTTCATTCGTCACTAACCCCGGATAGGACGAGTGAAACATCGTTAAATGTTGCAACTATTCCTCCAAGACGTTACCGAAAGCATTTTCATTCGTCTCTAACCCCGGATAGGACGTGTGAAACATCGTTAAATGTTGCAACTATTCCTCCAAGACGTTACCGAAAGCATTTTCATTCGTCTCTAACCCCGGATAGGACGTGTGAAACTTCTCCAAACGTTGCCGCTTTTCCTCCAAGACGTTACCGAAAGCATATATAAGCCAAATACCAACGTTTCGAAAAGCGCTTATAAACAGAGGGACTAGGGCGCGGAAAAAGCGAAACTTCGCCAATCATCGCCACTCCTCCTCTAAGACGTTACCGAAAGCATATTCTCGTGACAGTGATTGATTTTCCTCATCACATAATCACCCAAAGTCAATCGCTGACATGTAAAAATACTTTCGGTAACTTCTAGACTCGTAACTCAGCTGAGGATCAATGGTCCTCGTGTAACTCTAGTGCGACGATATTCAACTGAACCGAACCCAGAATTTTATCTATGTTTAAGTGCAAATCCACGAGATCTCGTTTTTCATGTTTTGTTTGATCTTTGGTACCTATTGACTCTTTCACTTTTAAAATAAAAGTAATACCTGAATACTGGGAGGGACAGGACTTGTGAAACTTCGACAGATATTGCCACTATTCCTCCAAGACGTTACCGAAAGCATATATAAGCAAAATACCAACGTTTCGTAAAGCACCTTATGAACAGAGGCACAGGGACAGAACATGCGAACACGTAACCTTCTGGATGTACAGAGATAGTCAGGACATGAAAATGTTCTCCCCAGTTCCTCCAAAACGTTACCGAAAGCATTTTCACTTGTCGATGATGGGTTTGGCACATCACGTGGGCGCACAAAACCAATCACTGACGATTGATTATTCTTTTGGTAGGTAACGTCTTTTAGAAAAGGGTCGATGTTTGGCGAAGGCTCACATACCCTTCCCCTCAGTGCATACCTAGCTTAAAAAGATATGGTAAGGTGCGTTTACAGGCGCGTTTACAAGAGCCATCGAGTCCATGGAATGAAGAGCAAACTCCGCAATTTTTCCCTCTTGGGGATTTTCGCTCAGGCAGAACCGTACTTGCAGGGTTCATTGGGGGGTTTCAAAAGCCCTCCAATGAAGGAGGGTTTGATGTTTCAGTCCATGGATTCGGACACAGACTATTATTTGGGTTGGAAATCCTGCTCGACCTCTTTTTCCCTTAACAGGATTTTGACATTCCATGGATTCGATGACTCCAAAGGGGCGTTTACTAAATTCTTGGGAGGTGGACCATTTTAATTTGACGCATAGACAATTGCTTTTAAAATATTTTGCTAGATGGCAGCACCAAACTTTTTGCATAACATCTCAATTGCTAGTTTTAGGTGTCGCATTTCTTACAGTGTATCCCATAAACTTGTTTTGTTCAGTGCTCCATTTGATGCTCTGTTAGTGCTCCTAAGTAGCTTCTGAAATTAAATCATTAATTAAGATGTTCGTGAAATTATTTTCATTTTTTACATTCTGTTTCAATTCAGGGCCTGAAACTGCTCATTGCACCAATTTGGTTTAACTCTGAAACATTCTGCTAGATGGCAGCACCAAAAGAATTATATACATTCTCTCCTTCCGAACGAAATGGACGTGGGCAAATATGTACGGTTATTTTCACTGTTTGTAATTTAAATTAAATTTATTTCAACAACATATTTCATATTTGTTTTAAAAAATTAGAACTGGGTTTATTTTTGAAGGGATGATCTTAAAACATTTCCAAAAGGAAAAAGAACATAGTGAATAAAAATGTATTGATAATAATATTTTTAATTTAAATATATTAAGAAAGACTAATGCAAAAAAAAAAACGGAAAACGCCGGGTCTTTCGATTGGAGAGTTAACGTACTCAAGTTGAAAAAGATTTTAGTTACTAACTTCCAAACAAATACCCTATCTTTGCACGGAGTAAAAAAAATATCATATTGATCCACGTATACGTAACTTTTAATATGTAATTTGGTTATTGTTCCCGTCCCTTTTAAAGTATTATATCAAATTACTTTTCAAATCAAATCATCAATCATTATCAAATTACTAATCAAATTACTTTTTTCAACTTATAATTCCAAAATCCAAAATATTATGCACACTAACATAAAGCAAAACTTGTCCTCAATATGACCTTCCCTCATAAACCATAATTGTATAATTATGCTAGTACATGTCAAAATCTTAATTATGTAGCAATAAAAATATTTTTTAAACTATTCAAACTTGATTGATGACAAATAAAGCGATAAATAACAACAAACAATAAAAGGCCATAAAAATGGCTTTATAAGGTGACTTCTACACGACCAACCTGTATACGAATGACTAAAAACGACGACCTGGCAATTGCCGTTCAATAAATACACACATTTAAAGGTAGTTATCTGGGATTGGAGTAACGCCTTATAAGGCGCGTTTACATGAGCCATCGAATCCATGGAATGAAGAGTAAACGCCGCAATTTTTCCCTCTTGGGGGATTTTTGCCCATGCAGAACCGGAATTGCAGGGTTTATGGGGGGAGAAGGGGGTCGCAAACCCTCCAATGAAGGAGGGTTAGATGTTTCATTCCACAGAATCGGCCACAGACTATCATTTGGTTTAGAAATCCTGCTCGACTAATTTTCCCCCTAATGAATGGTTTGGTATTCCATGGATTCGATGGCTCGTGTAAACGTGCCTATAGAGAATAATCCATCACAAATCACTGGCGAGTGCGCTCTCATATACTTGCTCATTAATTCTGTGGGGTCGAAAGTCCCGATGACCAACGTTAGCGTACGATGTCACTCTAAGTTCGCTCAAGTGGGACCTCTCAGGTGTCAACATCGTCACTGCACCAGAGTTTTAGATTGCAAGGCGTTATTAGAAGGGCTTAAGCTCATCACGGAAATCTAGAAATAGACAGCAAGAAACAATTAACTTACCTACCACTGGTAATTTTAGCCATACTATAGACGGGGTGTTCGTGCTGGTAGAAAAATTCCTCCAAAATTCACCGGGGTGCCCGAGAACACTGCGATATACGCGCTCGTTAAATCTGTGGAGTCTAAAGTCCCGACGGCGTTAGCGTACGATGTCGCTCGAAGTTCCGTTGGGTGCCCGCTCAGGTGTCGACTTCGTCACTTGACCAAGGGTTCTAAATTACGAAGCGTAATTGGCTGTGTTAAAGCTCATTAAAGGAGGCTAGAAATAGACAGCAGGAAACAATTAACTTACCTACTACTGGTAATTTGATAATGTAATCGTTTCCGGGCTGTCCATTTCTAGCCCTCAGCTTACCTATACCTGATAAGTTGTTAATCGAAATCGTTAATTTTCGGTAAGTAACTTTAAGTTATATTTATTTAAAGTAATGGACGATTTGAACGAGGCAGAGCATAGTTTATTTGTGGGAAGACATATAAGACAAAGAAGACACTGCTTAACGTATCTGTGGTGTCACTGTTAGTGTGAGAGTTCGAGTTCAGACAAATTAGCCACCGGTTATTTTGTTTGTGGGATTTAAGCTTTTGTATCGAAATAACAAAACTACACTCTTAAAACAAAAGAATGAAATCCACTCCAGTTGGAGAAGTGCATTTTCGACACCCTAAAGGCATGCATATTTTCTCAGACTGAGTTAAAATCACTCGTTTGGAGTGATCCTGTCGGAGGTTTAACACACAAAGGATCCACTCCAAGAGGAGAAGTGCATTTTCCAGTCTGGAGGAGTGAAATCCACTCAGACTGAGGTAAATTGGGAGTGTTTGTTTTAAGAGTGTACTGAGGTGGTATACAAGTTTTCAATTTTTCGTAATATTCAGTCAATAAAAAACCAGAGGCTCTTTTGAAATTTTTTCGAATACGTTTTTGCCTATATTCTCCTTGCCAACCTAAGTTGGGTGAATAGAAATATGCTATGTGGAAGATCCTTCCACGGATGTAAAGAGTTCCATAAATTATTTGATGTAAATCCATCCAGAAAACATGTTTAATACATTAATTTCGTTTAAGGTCTAACATATTTGAATATTATTTGAGAAAATTTGGCAATTTTATCAAAATGAAATGTGTATTTTGGTTAAATTGTATTCTGGCCATTTTGTATGTAAATATTACCTTACAAGAGTTTCCAACTAACGGACCAATCGCGCTTTTCCCTCTGCTTTTTTACTCGTTGCTTTTACCCAAGTTATATTGGCACGGAGTGTAATTATTTATTGCAAATTACAAAACAAATTATCCGAAACTTCTTCAAAACGTGGTATTACAGAGACCTGCAAGTCAGCTATATTTTATTTTATTTAAAAAAAACTGCAAAATATATTAAATACTGCCGAAGAAATATGGCTCCGAAAGTAATTTTTTCTACTTTGCTTAGGAGACCCGCGATCATTTCGTATTATTCCCCGCTAAATAAGGTTCTAAGATATAGATTACTCATCTCGGTTTTCATCACAGACGAAAATAATATGTATTTATATAATCAAGCCAGGTTCGGATTTAAAGATTTGCCGCCAGTATAGACTACTTTGGATTTGCCGCCCCTGTTACAATATTGTCCCCCCTGCAGAAACAGGGTGGTATGTGTTGCTTAAAATAGATACACATATTAGAATCGTCTATGTACACCTTTACACACTAAATCGGAAGCGAAATATGCGAAATTTTTAAACTGTTCTACTATTTTTCTTTCAACTTCGAAATCCGAGAGAAGGGGGTGCAACTGCCCTCGCAGCGACCATGTTTTTTTACGAAATATTAGTATATTGACGTTTACGGTTTACACATTAATGTTAATTATTTGTTTTCTTTCTTAAGGATACTCCGTATCCTTAAAATATTTTTCACGGTTGCGTTGGGTGCCCATTCAGGTGTTGGCTCGTCACCTGACTGTGGTTCTAAAATTCGACGCCCGTCGCCAATAGCCCTCGTGTAGCTCTAGTGCGACGATAATTCAAACCTAACCTTAAAATATTTTTTTATGCCGAATGCCGCTTTAATTGGTCGTAAAATTTTTATCGCCTCAAAAAATTTGCTGCTCTAGGCTTCAGCCTACTTGCCCTATTTATACCAAAACCGACCTTAAGTTTGCAGTACACAAATGTTCTACGAGAAAAAGTGTAAATAGTTCCCATTTTTGAGTGCGAGAATCGAATACAAAAAGATATTTCACATTCAATAAACAAATTTATTTGTTATTTCACGATATAAATTTATTATTTTTATAAGTTTAGCTTCACTTAGAATGTTATTTTAATTATTTATTTCCTTCGATTTTGACGTAACAGGGCGCACGAATATCATGGTCGAAGGAGCAGCCAATAGGAGCAGGCGAAATTTCGGCGCCAGCAGCGCTGTTTACGCAATTCCTCCGCCTACTACATTTCTCTGCTGCAAACTTAAGCTCGGTTTTGGTGTAGAAATCCGGCCCGGAATCATACTACTCTTTTCTAACAGGCTATTTATGCCTCATCCTGCAATCTACCTTTTTTACATTCATTTTTTGAAGGTCAAAAATATTGACGCAACGGTTTCAACGTGCACAAACCTTGACAGTGAGAATTCTCGTTCAGATTAGAAAAGATAGCAACTTGAAAAGTGACTGCAAATTATCTTTTTACGTTACAGATGGGAGTTCTCCTATTCACGAGCATCTGATAAGTAAATTCTTCGGATATAAACATCAGTTCGAACAATTCAACAAGAAATGGCATTATATAACTATGTAAGAATACTTTGAATTATTTTTAAGCATACGGAGTTTAATTTTTTGTTTTTGTTTTGGTGTAGAATTTCTTAAACTGAGATTTTTTTAATGAAATAAGTTTGCTCTAAATAGGTTGATTGAAGTACATTGAAAATGTAAAACTTGTTCGAGTTGTTCTTAAAAATAAACGTATCTAAGAAAGCTTTGCTTAATTTATTTTTACGTATAAAACACATTGAATTAGTCAATAGTCTTAAACTTAATTATAGTACACACTAAGAAGGGTGTCCCTTTTAGAAAATGCTTGATAAGTAGCGCCCTCTTATGACAGAAGTTAGCTCAAGTTTACAAAATGCTTTTTTATAATTGCGTGAAAAAAAGCTGACTTTTACATTATTATTTCAATATCAAACGCGTGCAAAAAGTCAAACTTTTTGAAACAGTGACACAAAGTACTTTTTTTTCACCCAAAAGCACTGAAAAAAAGTACTTTGTATCACTCTTTTCATTAGATGCCAACATTTCAAGTAAAATTTCGATTTGATAATACTCATAAAATCCTCAGATTTATCGATCTGCTTTGTTGAAAAATATTATGCACGTGAATTATTTTTTAATCAATGAAATTTTTTTCTCGCTATTGGAATATTTCTTAAGTCAAGCTCTTCGAACAGCGAGTTCATTGGTTGTTTTCTTTGACAAAATGTTGAAACACGCTTATTGGTTTTTTATAGCGTCACGCGCTCTGAACTGCGAATTCATTGGTTGTTTTCTTTGACATATTTTCTGGAAGATCAAAATTAATTTTAGTCCAATTAGCACGTGAATTATTTTTAACCAATAATATTTGATTTTTTTTTCACGCAATTATAAAAAATAGTGTATGAAACCATGGAGGAAGGACTAAAGGGGAGTAGATATGAGTGAAGCCGGTCACTGTAACCGCGACGCCACCTGTGATTGGCAAAAAATCGAAGGGAGTGCGTAGTCGAATGCGATTTTGTGTCAATATAATAGCGTTTTAATTACATATTTTAAAAAAGATTCTGAAACAATTTTAATGTATCAAAGGAATTGTTCATTCTCAATTCCTTCTGGGTGAATAATATTTTAATTTGCCTTTATTTTAACTAAAATTTGCACGAAGTTAGATTTCAATATTTTGCATCACTTTAAAATGTAATTATATTTTCCGAATTGAATAAATTTCATTTCACTATTTCAGACGACTTTTATGTAAAATTTTAACATCCTTATTTATTTTTATTATTCTTACGAGTCTTACATGATAAAAACTCATTTATTAGTAAATCAAAAAAATAAAACTGCTACCGAGTCTAGTCTATATTAACTACTATTTGTTTCCAAATAACTCTCATTTATTCTTTCCATATTTTAATAGCATAAATAAGTTTTCATTAGTTCTTATCAAAAAATTATTTGCGTTATAATAATTAACATTAAACTTTTAATGAAATTTTTATCAATTTTATTGCTAAAAAGAAACTTGTGTGTAAAATATGAACACAATAATTTAATTGCCGTTAGATGTCTAGTAGTTGTTACTCGTCATAATAAAGTTTTCGAAAAAAAAATTGCGAGTGGTGGCCGCTGTAGCGCTTTTTTTTTTTGGTTTTAAAGGTATTACTGTATAAAAATTTAAAAGCAAAGCAATCTATTAGACAGTTTTACGCAAAAGCCATTCTATTTGAAGGACAATAAAATCCTAAGTTTTAACTCTGATTTGGATGAACTCACCAAAATGTACTTTTCTTACTCACCAAATTGTACTTATTTTCATGAAACAAAATGTATTTATTTTTCAAGAAAAGATTCTTTTGTTAGCGTGTTTAATGCTTCTTATTAAATTCGACACATTTTTCCTACGCATAAAAAGTTGTAATTGTCTCTGTAAAATAAAAATAAGATATTTTCTCTACATTTAGTAAGATGTATTACTCCATATTCCATTACTGTATTGTATTACTCCATATTTTATAGCGCGTGACGCTATAAAAAACCAATAAGCGTGTTTCAACATTTTGTGAAAGAAAGCAATCAATGAACTCGCAGTTCGAAGGGCGTGACTTAAGAAATATTCCCATCGCGAGAAAAAAAAATTCATTGATTCAAAAATAATTCCCCCGCATAATATTTTTAAATACAGCAGATCGATAAATCTTTGGATTTTATGAGTATTATCAAATCGAAATTTTACTTGAAATGTTGGCATCTTATAAAAAGAGTGCGACAAAGTCTTTTTTTCACTGCTTTTGGGTGAAAAACAGTGAAAAAAATGACTTTGTCGCACTCTTTTTATAAGATACCAACATTTCAAGTAAAATTTCGATTTGATAATACTCATAAAATCCAAAAATTTATCGATCTGCTGTATTTAAAAATATTATGCGGGGGAATTATTTTTGAATCAATGATTTTTTTTTCTCGCGATGGGAATATTTCTTAAGTCACGCCCTTCGAACTGCGAGTTCATTGGTTGCTTTCTTTGACAAAATGTTGAAACACGCTTATTGGTTTTTTATAGCGTCACGCGCTCCGAACTGCGAGATCATTGGTTGTTTTCCTTGACATCTCTTAGTCTATTTTAGTCTAATTAGCACGTGAATTATTTTTGTACCAATGAGATTTGATTTTTTTCACGCAATTATAAAAATTAGTGAATGAAACACGTGCGAAAAGTAAACTTTTTAAAACAAGTGTCTTTATTTCACTTGTTTTAAAAAGCATTACTTTTCGCACTAGTTGCATAAATATCTATTTTTTCACTGTTTCAAAAAGTCTAGCTTTGTGCACGCGTCTGATATTGAAATTATAATGCAAAAGTCGGCTTTTTTTCACGCAATTATAAAAATAACTATTGTGTTAATTGTTTTTAGTTGTAGGTTGTAGTGAATATACACTGCGATCCAAAAGTTTAGACAATGCAATGACGTTTTTTTTTCGCTGTAAAATTTAGAATTGTAATAGTAGAATTACAAAACATCCCTAAATATATTAAATAAGTATTTTGAAATGCTATAATTGAAACGTAATTGCTTGATTTGTTATATCATTTTTTTTTTCATAAAATAAAATTTTGTATGGTCCCAAACGTTTAGGCACAAATACGAGATTATGCTAATTTAAAGTACATAAAAGCCTAATTTCGCTTTTTTATTGATGAATTGTTTAACTTTTATCTGATATTTTTTTTTTTTTTAAACGATATCTGGTGAACTAAACAGATTTAATAACGATGTTGGTACAATTTTACACCAAACCGGCAATCAAGTCACTTTAAATCTTTATTCAAATCATATTTGCTTCATATGTACAATTTAACATCTCTATATACGAACCAAATGCCTACCAGCTCATCACCTTAAAGTTTTGCCACGAATTCTTAGATTAATAGACATGCATTGATCGATTTTCTTGATGAAAAGTGCAGTTTTCCCATATAAAATCACAAAATAGCAACCAGATTATTCTTTTTTTTGTACTTTAGTACAATGCAAAGATAGTCACCTCTTCAAAAGCGCCAAAAAAATCGGTCATTTCAAAGTAAATTCACTCTACACCATTACAAACTTCCACATTGATGCTAGAGTTTTTGATTGGAAAAACCGTTTTTTTTTTTTCAAAAGATTATTTATCAATATTCGGTTAAACCGAACGTGTTTAAATAGCACTAAAGAGACCGGTTAAATTGTAAACGGTTCAAAGAAACCGGTTTTTCTCAAGACACTTTAAATTTTCCATCTTGGAGATGTTGCGATTGCTAGGACATTGGCTTGCACTGAAGGTGGACTTTGTCTCTCCTCGTCAAACACATATGGACAAGTTGCTCTGGAAAGTGTGTCTGCAACAATCAGTTGTTTACCTGGCACATAGTGGAGTTTGACATCATATCTATTGAGTCTGAGAAGCATTCTCTGAAGTCTAGGCGAGATTTCTTCGTTGTGTCGCTTGCTGAGTCCTAGTAAGGGCTTGTGTACATAGATATTGGTTTTCCATAAGTAAAGTAGTGAAACTTCTCAAGTCCGAATGCAAAGGCTAGGGGCTCTTTTTCTATTTGAGCATACCTCTTCTGAGTATTCGTCAATGTTGCAGAGGCATATGCAACTGGTCTGTTTTCTTGAATGAGCACAGCACCAAGGCCATACTGGCTAGCATCAACAGAGAGGAGTACTGGCTTGGAGCTGTCAAAGAAACTCAGACAAGAAGCTTTGATGAGTGTTTTTTTGATGTTATCAAAATCTCTTTGCATGTTGGCATCCCAGATGAAAACAGAGTCCTTTTTCAGAAGTTGACGGAGGGAATGTGTAAGATCAGAAAGGTGGTTTGTAAACTTAGATTGATACGTGATCATTCCCAGAAAGCGTTGAAGGGCTTCCTTGCTATCTGGTGTATAGAAAACTCTTGTATACCTTGAACTTTTACAGGACCTGGTTTAATTCCTTCTTCAGAAATTATGTGTCCATGGTAGGTAATGGAAGATTTTGCGATTTGCATTTTAGATGGGTTGAACTTCAGGTTTTCTTTTCTTGCTATTTTAAGAGCTTTTCGAAGTAGATCACAATGTTCTTGCAAGTTTTTACTGCTTAATGCAATATCGTCGAAGTAAGGTTGAATCTGTGGCTCAGCTTCAAATATTTCTTCCATTGCACGTTGAAATTCCTCAGGTGCATTGTTTAAGCCAAGGGGTAGAACCAGGAATCTGTAGCGGCTCCATGGAGTTGTGAAGGTAGTGAGGTAAGAACTTGCTTCTTCAAGAGGCAGTTGTCAGAATCCATTTTTGGCATCTAGGACACTGAAGACAGTGCATCCTTGAAGATTGGTGAAAAGTCTCTCAGAAGCTGGTATAGGAGTGGGGTCTTCGGATGGCTTCGTTGAGGGGTCTCGGATCAATACAAATCCTCAGCTTCTTTGGGCTATCCACAACAACCATGTTGCTTACCTTTACCCATTCAGTAGGTTCTTCAACTCGTACAATAATTCCTTGCTCTTCCATATTTTCCAGTTCTTTCTTTACTCTGTCATGTAGTGCGAGAGGAATCTTTCTTGGTGCAGCTACATGTGGGATAGAGTCTGGTTTCAGGTTGATTTTGACAGTTCTGTTTAGTCGACCCATTCCAGAAAAACATCCTGGAATTCTTCTAACACTTGTTCTACTGCACAAGGCTAATCCTCTGGTGGGATTTTCTTCAACTGACACAATCTTTGGATGAGACCCAAACTCTGACAGGCTTGGAGTCCCAGGATTGGACTAGAGTTGAGGTCACAGATGACAAATTTCAGTTCCTGCTGGGTTTTGTCAGTTGCACAGTTCAAAATACATGTCCCAATGATGGGGATTGGATTTTTGTTGTAATCCAATATGGGACATTGCACTTTTGGAGTTGGTTGTGAACATTTAGCCGTCTAAATATGTTGATGAGCAGGACGCTGACCTGTGCACCGGTGTCGAGCTTGAAGTTGACACTTATTTTGTTGACAACGACTTCTGGTGTCCATTCCTTGTCACCTGGGCTGCTGACACTGTTAACTATTAGTTCGCCAAGGAACATGTTTTCGGTTGGTTCAATAGAATGTAACTTGTTGTTATTTCTTCGCTTGTTGTTGAACTATCCTTTAGACTGCTTGCCTTTTTTTATATGCATTGGTCGGCCCAGTGGTTCTTCTTGCCACAATTTTTGCAGGTAGTTCCAAATGCTGGACACTTCCTGGGATCATGCTGACGACCACAGTTTCTACAGGATGGAGAATGATTCTTCTTTGAGTGTGGCTCCTGTTTGGCCTGGAAGACAGCGTTGACCTATGGTCGATCATTCATCGCGGCAGCTTGTGATCATGACTGCTCTGCTGTCCGACAAACGCTGATCACATCATCCAGAGACTTGGAGTTCTTGCTGGTTTTTCGTAGCAGCCTTTCTTGGAGGGGCTTGTCGTTAAGGCCTTGAACGATCTGGTCTTGGAGCATATGATCGGGGTCTGCATATTTACAGTCGGTGACTGCAAGTTTTAGCCTTGCTAAAAATTCTTGAAATTTTTCATTCGGTTTTTGTTTGATTTCCAGGAACACGAAGGAGGCGAAATTTTCATGCTGTAGCTCGCTGTACTGATCGTCGAATGCTTGTAATATCTGATCCAATGTTATCTCTGTGGCTGGGGCTATGGGATTCATGGTCATCGCTCTGTAGATGCTTTTGAGCTCCGGCCCACAGACGTGGTGAGATATCGCGCATTTCTTGGCTTAAGATAGTTCGGCATTTGCTGATGCTTCCATAAAGTCCTCGAAATCCTGCTTCCAGAATCTCCAAGATTCCGCGGGGTTACTGACAGCGACGAAAGAATGCATATCCAAGTTGCTCGCCATTTTTTATATTTTCGTTGATTTCTTCGAAAATAGTAGTTTTAAAGGCTGAATTGGTTCTCGTCAGCTATTCTGTGACACCATTTAATAAGGTTTGGTTAATCTATTAATAGTGATTATTAAAGATTGAAGAGTGAAGTAAGACAGGAGCATTTATTATTGATTGGTTGGTTGGTTGATATACATATATTTTCAGGCTTGTGTGCTTGCTCAGAGAGCCGCTTATAAACCTTTGTCAAGTAAGACAGTAACAACACACACTCACACTCACATGCACACATATACATGACTGATACTGCCATCTATCACGCGCCACCTCCACAATTTAGACGTGTCCCTGAAGGGGAGGAAATAGTCTCCAGGAACCTGTACCCGTGGGAAACTGCGCAATGACCGCCCACAGGACTTTCGGACCCAACAGATTTAACGAGCACGCACTCCGCATATACTCGGTGAGTTTTCAGCGACCAGGTTTCGATCGCGGGACCTTCCGATCTGTAGATCGCTACTCTGACCACAGGGCGCCTCACAGCCCTTTATTATTGAAGCATGGTTGATCAGTTAGAAGTAAACATTAATCAGAAAGTTGAGCTGCAACATTGCTGCTTAGAATTACATGGAATATATTATTAGTTTGGTTTAGTTACTTTAGTTTAGTATAAGATACATTATAAAAATTTCCTACTTTTTCGTCGTTTTTAAAGAGGTGACTATCTCTACATTGTACTAAAGTGCAAAATAGAATAAGTTGTCGCAATTTTGGGATTTTATATGAGAAAGACTGCACTTGTCATCAAGAAATTTTTCAATGCATGTCTATAAATCCACGAATTCGTGCCAAAACTTTAAGGTGATGGACTGGTAGGCATTCGGTTCGTGTTTAGAGATGTTAAATTGTACATTTGAAGCAAATATGATTTGAATAAAGATTTAAAATGGCTATATTGTCTGTTTGGTGTAAAATTGAACCAATATTATTGTTAAATTTGCTTAGTTCACCGGATATCATTTTTTTTTAATTTATCATTTAAAAAAATATAATTCATCAATAAAAATGCGAAATTTAGCCATTATGTACTTTAAATTAGCATAATCTCGTATTTGTGTCTAAACTTTTGGGACCATACAAAATTTTATTTTATGAAAAAAAATTGTTATAGCAAATCAAGCAATTATGTTTCAACTAGCAGTATGGTCCCGCCTTACTGGGAACCCGTTAACTTCGCATTGCTTCCTTTTAGAGGCATGCTTACTTGTGAAAATACACTCAAAATCAAAACAAAATTAAATTCGTGTTGGCGCATTCGCACTTAAAAAAGCAAACACTAATAGAGGATGAAGCAGCCTTAGGGCGAGCGCATATCTCAACCAAACTCAATCAATCAAACTAATAGAGGATGGCGTCAAGCCCCCGTTTCGGCCCAGTCCATGTATTTTCAAGCCCTGTTATGGTCCCGCAATCCCACGTGGATGACGTTTTTTTTTTTTTTTAAACTAATTATATTAATTAAAAATTACAATCAAATATGAAAAAACTAAGCCTCAGGTGCACACGTAGGTATTAACAGGAATCTATATTAAAAATTTCGAATTTTTTAGAGCAGTCTAAGTTGGTCTTTTGCGATCCACAGACATACACAGACAGACAGACAGACTCTTTCTTTTATTATTATAGATTATAGCATTTCAAAATACTTATTTAATATATTTAGGGCTGTTTTGTAATTCTACTATCACAATTCTAAATTTGACAGCAAAAAACGTCATTGTCTAAACTTTTGGATCGCAGTGTATTTGTAATAGGCTGTTGATTTTTAATTTTTGTGTAGGAGAACATTTTTTATTAGTTTTTACACATTTTTTTTTTTTTTTTTTTGAAAAACTCTCTGTTAAATTAGAAGTTTACCAAAAACATATTTATTTTATTTCAATGCATGAAATGAAATATGGCAGACTGAGCAAAACTTATTAGTTTTTATTAATTTATTTTATAAAATAAAAACTTTTTAGTACTCTTAGTGTGGTCTACCATAGGAAACGTGACAGATAATATTTTAAACATTAAATTTTTTACCATTCAATATTTTTATACATTAATATTTTTTAGCATTTAATATTCATAATATTTTAATATTTAAGTTGGTAAATATTTTAATATTAAAGTTGTTAAATATTTAATATTTTTAAGCTTTTAAGTTTCAATATTTAAAGATTTTGTTTTTAATTGCGAAAACGGCAAAGTTTGTTGCTAGGTTACCCAAGGTGGGATTAGACGACCTTTGCTTTGCAATTGTGGTTTTTCTGCTACTACCAAAGTGAGACATGTAAACAACTTTGTCGTGAACTTTTCAGTGAGACATGTAAACAACTTTGTCGTGTCCTTTTCAATGAGACATGTAAACAACTTTGTCGTGTACTTTTCAGTGAGACATGTAAACAACTTTGTCGTGTACTTTTCAGTGAGACATGTAAACAAAAAATGTCGTCTATTTGACGTCTCAAATTAAAATATTTTAAAATTTTTATTACTATTTTTTCGCCTTCATTAACTAAGTATAATAATGTAAAACCTTGTTATTCCAGATCGTCATCTACTCTGCCCAACTTCTCCATTTCATACTGAGGTTCACCTATCCTCTTTCTGATTATGTCTTGAGCTTCATCTACAGGTTGGTCATGGGAAGGAAAAAACCCCTCCCTCCTATTGAAAACCCTATCCTTCTTCTAAGCGCCATGGAACTTGCAGCAAAGATTAGGAATCGAGAGGTGATTTAACACTTTACCTAAGCTGGATTTTTGTTTCCGCGTAATATGTTATAGAAATATCATTATCGAATCCTTAGTTGTAAGGCCTCCTAGGCCGTTTTAGAAGTAAAAAGGCTGAAGATCCCTATAGTCGAGAGTTGTGTTTCTAAATGACGTTGTTAGGAACATATTTGGCAAGAAAATTTAGATCGCCCCAAATTACCCATTAAAAAGTTCTATAGCGAGATAATTTCCGAAGCAAACGAATATTAGTAGCATGCTTTTAGAACGCTTTCATAGATATCACATGTGTTTAACTGGGGAATTTATCAATACGATGCAATGCCATAAGTTATGAGAGAAAGATGTTTTTATGTAACTTTTAAAGGTATCTCAGGCACAGATTAGCTAAGGAAATACCTTTAACTATTCAGCAGAGCCAATAGAACTTCCAAAATATCTCGTTTTAAACCGTTTTATTGGTTTTAATGACTTAAAAATAGAGGTGAGTAACACTACACAATTTTTAATTATTGCTCAATAAACCGTTACACACACTTAAAGGTAAATATATACTTAACTAGCTGTTATACCCGACGTTGCACGGGTAGAGGTGAAAAATAATTAAATAGTCAATTTAACTATTTTTTCTTTCATTTGAGTTACATAAGATATGAAGATTACCCAGTAATTTTCCAGTTAATTACCCATCTTGGATATAGTAATGATTAATATTAATTTCTCAAAAATACCTTTGATAAGTAGCTCAAATTAAAAAGCTCTAACTCTAAAATGTATAAGGTTCTATGGTTCAATGGCGCAATTTTCTCGGAAACCTTGACGGACCATTGTTCGAAACCCAATCCCATTGCGATACTTTTATTACCATACATATTACAGGGTGAGGCAAACAAAACCGGCCCCGATCTAGAGATGGGAATACGTTGAAATGCTTGGCGAGAAAAACTCTTGAAGCCGCCTGAAACCTGTTTTTGCATTGGTTAGATCGGATTCACTTCACATTAGAGCTAATCATAGACTAGTGGAGAGTTCAGATCCTAGTTCGTATTGTATGAAGACGTCCCATAATGCAAATTGTGTGTCTTGCAATCAATTTAGAATGTTTTGTATTACCAAAACAAAAAGGTCCGATTCTCTAGGATAAATAACGACCGAAACAATCAAATAATCATTAAATCTTGATCAGCTCTACTAACCTTGTTTATATTTCATTTCAACTAGCTTTTAAAAGCGTAGCGTAGTTGCCGGCAAATAAGTCGCCAAGCGTTATTGCTTGGGCTTAATATTGAAGCGATCAATAGCTTCAGTAAGCAAACCTGTTTTTGTATTGGTTTTAGACTTGGCAACATTTCTGTCGTATTCTTATCTCCACCTCGGGACCGGTTTTGTTTGCCTCACCCTGTATTAGGTAATTTAAAGTAAAAAGTCAAACATCCTATGTTATTTCAGGTAAGTTGCCAGAGTGCGATGCACGCTTACTTAGAAAGGGCGAAACAAGTGAACCCTCTATTGAATGCAATAGTGGACAATAGGTACGAGGAGGCTCTAAAAGAAGCCAGATCTGTCGACCTTAAGCTGTCACTCACTAGAGAAACTGATATGGACAAAATAGCTAGAGAAACTCCGCTTTTGGGGATACCTTTTACGTGTAAAGAAGTCATAGGAATTAAAGGTAAATAAATAATTTTACCAGAAACTTGTTATAGTTATATATGTTTAATGTTGCATTAAATCAAAGTTCGTGGTTTGGCAATTAATTTCTCAAAGATATGGCTTTGGTATTGTGCACAAGTAAATAAGTGTAAGTTCATAGACTAAAATTCCAAACAAAACTAAATTGCAGTACTAAATTATAAAATTCTCAACAGAGCTCCGTAACTTGTAACTATTTTCTTGAATTCAAGAAGTTTATTCATGCTCTGTATAATTTTATTCTACAAAAATAATTCTGATTTTAAATATTTGATAGGGATTTATGAAATGAAGTGTACAAGGAAAGAAACCCTTCATCTGCTTGACAAAGATAGCGATTCATCGCCTGAACTGGTGTGAAGGAACCAGTTTTGATTTAGTTCTAATAACTCAGCGCATGGGTTTACTATCTCTATGTTAACGCCAAACAATAAACTGACGCTTGAACCGCAGAAGAAGAACCAAGAGAGAAACCTATTTCCGATTGCTACCACTCTCCAAGCAGACCTCAATACTGACTGATTCGCAGTCAATGAAGATTTTTTCCCCCTGTACTCTTCAAAATTTATGGATAGAACCAAAACTGTACTATACATGCAGTTTTTGCTGTCTACTTTCAAAGTTTTGCTCATTCTAGGACTGTCGCAGACGAATGGAATCGTAAAATCGCGTGACCACATTGCAGACGAGGACTGTCACGCTGCCGCATGCTACAGGAAAGCCGGGGCCATCCCGATAGGCGTCACCAACGTCCCGGAGATATCTTTGTGGTGGGAAACCGACAATTGCATACGTGGGATGACAGTGAACCCGTATGACAACATCAGGACTGTCGGTGGCAGTACAGGTATAGTAGAACAACTCCAATTATAAGAAATAATTGGGATCTAACCACATTCGGATAATTGGAGTTAATCGGAAGAAATGGTACAATCAATCAATTGAAGAGCTTAGTGGAAGATTGTGCTAAGTGACAAAAAGGTGAAAACGAGAAAATGAGCTTTAAAGTTTTTCATTTGATCTCAAATCTGTTGAAAAATGTACCCCCCCCCCCCTTGCAAAACTAAAAAAAAAATTCTAAACTAGAAGTTTATGATAAGGAGAAACTTGTTATCGTTAAAGAAGTTAGTATAAAAAAATTCCTTAACACAAAAATTTAAATTTTTTCAAAAATGTCACTTGGCACGTTCTTCAACTAAACTCTTCAATTAAATTTTTATATGACAGAGATAGATAGATGAATAATTAATATAAAAGCAGGTACAGCTGTGGAAATAAAAAAGTACCCACTTGAGGTAATTTCGGCCGATATTCATCCTATAGAATCGGACCTTTTTGACTTTGTGAAAAAATAACATTCTAAGTTGATTAACAAATTTGCATAAAGGGCCGTCTTCATATTAAAAATGTTACGAACTTTAAAATTTCCAATAGCATCACCCAATTTTAATAACTTTGAAATGTTAGGCACAATCGAAAACCTTTAAATCTAAGTTTTTTTTTACATTTGGATGAATATTTGATGATGAGTTATTTATTCGAATCACTTGTGAAATTTTGGGGGACCATCCCTAAAATGTCAAACGTAGTTTGTAGGTTTATTAAAGGAGGGGAAAAAACGTAAGGTCTGCCCTACAAAGGATGTAAAGGAGTCAATGAGATTAAAACTGAGGGAGGTTGCGTATTTGTTCTAAGGCAATGAGAATTTGTTCTAAGGTTATAAATCATAGGCTTGTTAAATCTAACTTTGCAAAAAGGTAGAAATGTACTGAACGGTAACCCTTGGCGAACTTTCCAAAATCACGCCAAAAGTCGGCCGATAACCCAATAGAAATGATAGGTTTAAATTATCGTCGCACGTCGCATTTTAGAGCTACACGAGGGAGAACTGAAAAACGTGTTTGTTCATTTAACACCGGCTGTTCGAACTTTCTTGTTACATAAATGCGACGATAATTCAAACCTATCCTATAATTTCAGTTGGGTTTTCGGCCGACTTTTGGCGCGATTTTGGAAAGTTCGCCAAGGGTTACCGTTCAGTACATTTCTACCTTTTTGCAAAGGCCTTTATCAATTTTAATTACAATTTTTTTTCGAACTTTTTTCTAAAAAAATTAATAAAAAATTTTAAATTTTGATTTAAAATTTTTTAAAAAATAATTTCTAATTAAAATTGAGCTGAGAATTTAGGTTTAAGTCTTTGTTTGTACATATTTGTACAATATAAAAACATTTTCCTGGTCATTTTTTCAATTTTGACCTCACAATTTGCCGCGCAAGCCTAATCACAATGTGTTCAAATAGCTTTATGTTTAATGTCATTTATTTTAGTTTTGGCTAAAGTTTCATAAATTTTAAAATTTGCTTTATATTAAATAAATCTTGTAGAATTACATATAAAAAAATCATACTTATATATTGAGTAGTTAAAAAATTACTTGAAAGATCAAACTATGCTTTGTGGTACCGTCTTTGCACATTTTTAAGACTCCTATGACCCCTTAAAACAGTTCTATTCAAGTGGAATTTTTAAGTAGAATTATAAACAATAAAAATCAGAGTATGTGACTCGTAAAACTCTTTTTTATTCCCAGGAGGAGAAGGAGCTATCATTGCGGCTGCCGGGTCTGTCATGGGCATAGGAACCGACATTGGTGGCAGCATACGTTTACCATCGGCATTTTGTGGGATTTACGGACACAAACCGTCAAGAGGTTACATAAATTAGTATTTTATTTAACCTGCAACAATAATAGGAAGATATAGGTGTCTTTTATATACAATACTAGCAGTATGGTCCCGCCTTACTGAGAACCCGTTAACTTCGCATTGCTTCCTTTTAGAGGCATGTTTACTTTTGAAAATATACACTCAGAATCAAAACAAAATTAAATTCGTGTTGGCGCATGCGCACTTAAAAAAGCAAACACTAATAGAGGATGAAGCAGCCTTCGGGCGAGCGCATATCTGAACAATTTATTAAAAGGAATCTATATTAAAAATTTCGAATTTTTTAGAGCAGTCTAAGTAGGTCTTTTGCGATCCACAGACATACACACAGACAGACAGACAAGCAGACTCTTTCTTTTATTATTATAGAATAGCAAATAAATACCACGGACACATGGACTTAAAAAATTGAAATAGATCTTAGTATATGTACTATTTTATCCGTTATAGGACAATAAGCTTATGATTGTTGTTCCTTCTCGAGTGTAGAATCCCGTTACTTACAATACGATAAAATTCAAAATTATAAATATGCTATAAAATTCACGGATAAATGCTATCGTATTTCCCGCACAAAATTCTTTTTGCTCATTTAGCACTTTTTTGCTTATTTGGCGAGAAGAAGATACAGCTACAAACTTAAAAACGGTTAACTTAGCCTGTTTTTTTATAGTGTAGATGCGATAGTGCGATGACCTTGTTTTAGTTATTTTCGTAAACACGTTGGTAAATGGTATTGAAGGGAATCTATGTTAAAAATTTCGAATTTCTGATTGCAGTGTAGGTAGGTCTTTCACGATACACAGACACACAGACTTTTTCTTTTTTTTTTTAGATGAGGCCATTTTTTTTAATCCTTTGGAATAAAATGTTTTGTTTTTACCACTAGTTTATCAGTTTTTTATTTGAGGCGCTGCTTGATTCTTTTTAAGAATGAAGATTTACTCCTTAATGTTTCCAATTGTTGTTTATTTGCTTTGAATTTCCCGTTATTTCTAAAACGTTTAACCTTTATTTATTTAGTCTTCAAACAATTACCCTTTCTATTTTATTACTAATCAGCAGTCCACTAAAAAAGAATGTTTCTTACCGAATTTTTCTTAACTTTTCAGTACATTTACTACGGAAGTAAATTCTGTCATAAAAATAATTAGTTTCGTCCATTTTTTCTACCATCAACCATAAACGGTAAAACTATGGCTGTAACTATACCAAAACCGACCTTAAGTTTGCTGCAGAGAAATGTACTAGGCGGAGGAAACTGCGTAAACAACGCTGTTGATGCCGAAATTTCGCCTGCTCCCATTGGTTGCTCCTTTGACCCTGATATTCGTGCGCCCTGTTGCGTCAAAATCGAAGGAAAAAAATAATTAAAATAACACTCTAACTGAAGCTAAACTAATAAAATTAATAAATTTATGTCTCTAAATAACAAATAAAATTGTTTATTGAATGTGAAACACCATTTTTTTAGTCGATTCTCGCGCTCGAAATGGGAACTATTTACCCTTTTTCTCGTAGAACATTTGTATACTGCAAACATAATGTCCGTTTAGGTGTTTAACAAAGTTTGAAATAAAACACTCATTTACACTACTACAATAGTTATTAACCTTCTGAGAGATACAGGCTTATAAACAGGTCACCCGACTGTCAATTTTTTCAGCAATGAAGATAAATTAATTAATTAATATCTTAATTTATATTTCTTTTTATAATTTTATCGAATTTTTAAATACCAAGTTTTCAGGATTCATAAGTAACCATTTATTATAAAAAAAATATTTTTTAAAATAAAAAATAAATTACATTTTCCCTAAGAATTCTTTTTTTAAATCTCATTCTATGTGAAAACACTTTAGGCCAGTGGTTCTCAACCTAGTGTAGGTGACGACCCCCTAATGAAGCAAAAATAACTTTGCCACCCCATCCCCCCTGTCCTGCACATTATTATTTATTTTTTATTTACGATGGCTGTCCCGTAGGAAGGTTTTTAGCAAGTTATTTGCGAAGGTTCTTAGCAAGCGATCTGAAATGCTGATATTTTTACAAGATGCTAAACCAGAATTGGCCGGATTTTTTTTTAGCTCCCCAAATTGGTTATTTCAACTTTGATGCTTGGCAGACATATTTATGCACCTAAATGAGCAAAATACCGAGCTACAAGGTCGAAATATAACAATAATCAAAACACAAGACAAAATCAATGGATTCTTAAAGAAACTGAATGTTTATGCTGCTAAAGTTAAGAAATCTAATTTTGAAAACTACCATTTATGTTACGAATTTAAAAGTTCCTACAAGCAACAGTTTCTCATTAGATTGTTGCAACGTAACGTACTAGAATTAAAAATATGTAATAATAACATAAAAAATTTGAAGTGTAAATTAACCAAGATATAAAGTAAAGTAATGTGTGGTGATTTTTTTTTCTTCCATTCCAGTTGTAAAATTATTGTATAAAACGTTACTTAAATGTATTTTTTTTTTTGTTTTTAAAAAACTTTTTGCGACCCCCAGGGGGTTGCGAAACATCGGTTGAGAACCACTGCTTTAGGCAATTTTCTTTTTCCCCCAGAAGGTTAAGGAAAAGTAGTTTATGCATAAAAACGTTGTGTATCAGCTCGTTTTACATAGAATCTGCAATAATAACTATAACTTCTTTTTAAAATAGGTATAGTCTCGAACTGGGGGGCATTTCCTTGGTGTCACCTAACTCCGGACAGGAGAGACACGAGGCCGACCAAGGACTTCGTGAGCACGGGTCCGATGTGTCGCTACGCAACGGACCTGCCCCATTTGCTGAGAGTACTGTCGGACAACGACTCCAGGCTAAAGCTCGATCAAAAAGTATTGCATTTCGTGTATTAAGGGGTCATAGGTGTCTTAAAAATGTGCAAAGAAGGTACTACAAAGCATAGTCTGATCTTTCATGTCATTTTTGAACTACTCAATATATAAGTATAATTTTTTTATATGTAATTCTACCAGATTTATTTATTATAAAACAAATTTTAAAATTTATGAAGCTTTAGCCAAAATTAAAATAAGTGATATTAAACATGAAGTTATTTGAACACATTGTGATCAGGCTTGCGCGGCAAATTGTGAGGTCAAAATTGAAAAAATGACCAAGAAAATGACTTTATATTGTACAAATATGTACAAAGAAAGAGTTATACCTAAATTCTCAGCTCAATTTTAATTAGAAATTATTTTTAAAAAAATTTAAAATCAAAATTTTTAAATTTTTATTAATTTTTTTAGAAAAAAGTTCTTAAAAATAATTTCTAATTAAAATTGAGCTGAGAATTTAGGTATAAGTCCTAGTTTGTACATATTTGTACAATATAAAGTCATTTTCTTGGTCATTTTTTCAATTTTGCCCTCACAATTTGCCGCGCAAGCCTAATCACAATGTGTTCAAATAGCTTCATGTTTAATATCATTTATTTTAGTTTTGGCTAAAGTTTCATAAATTTTAAAACTTGTTTTATAATAAATAGATCTTGTAGAATTACATATAAAAAAATTATACCTATACATTGAGTAGTTCAAAAATTACATGAAAGATCAAACTATGTTTTGTAGTACCTTCTTTGCACATTTTTAAGACTCCTGTGACCCCTTAAGGCTTTTTTTTTACTTTTCAGGAAAGCAGGAATAAACTACGTCACCTGAAACAAGCCAATATACACTCTTAAAACAAAAGAGTGAATTCCACTCCAGTTGGAGAAGTGCATTTTCGACACTGGAAAGGAGTGAATATTATCTCAGACTGAGTTAAAATCACTCGTTTGGAGTGATCCTGTCGGAGGTTTAACACACAAAGGATCCACTCCAAAAGGAGAAGTGCATTTTCCAGACTGGAGAAGTGAAAATCAGTCAGACTGAGTTAAAATCGCTCGTTCGTTTTAAGAGTGTAGCTCTTGAGATTGGCAATATGCCATGTAGTTTTGAACCAGTTGTTTTTTAGTTATTATATATATCTACTAAAATATATTATGATGGACTAAACTGGAAAGAAATGCCTTAAAAGGGGGCTCAGTACCCCAAAATCGGTGAAAAAATCAAAACAAAAATTATTCGCTTAAAATACTATTACAACCTTTATTAATAATGTCACAAAGTATCAAGACGATTGGAAAAAAAAAATTGACATTAAAAGCACACGACATTAAAAGCACACTTTATCACACGAGAGCTCGTTTATTCAGCAACGTCCGTACGAGATCTCAAAACTGCTTATTCGATCAGCTTTTTTGCTGGCTGAGTTTTTTAAGCCCTTATCAGACGGTAGGAAAGTCGCTGGTCGAACAACTTTTGGTTCAGCAAAACGTCACACGCGAGAATGGCAACGTCATGCGTGACATCACAAACTTAAAAGCAGTATTATCGCGGTATTGGAGGAGGAGGTACAAGGAGGGTCTCGGCCATGACATCACGACTGAACTTCGTTTTGATTGGAGCAGGCGTTCGAGCAGAAAAAAAGTAGCGGGTCGACTCGAAAATCAGGCTCTTTTTTTTTAGGGTCCACTCGAAAAAACTCAACCAGCAAAAGCTGCTCGAAAAACCGGTTTTTGATGTAGCGTACGGACGTCGCTGAACGAATGAGCTCTCGGGTGATAAGGTCTCCCTTATCAGACGGTACGGACGTTGCTCGTTTAAACAATTTTTGGTTCAGCATACGAGAATGGCTACGTCATGGTGACATCACAAACTTAAAAGCAGTATTATCGCGGTATTGGAGGAGGAGGTACAGGGAGGATGAGGCTCGGCCATGACGTCACGACTGAACTTCGTTTTTGACTGGAGCTGCCTTTCGAACAGCGTAAAAGAAGTTGATTTTTTCACGTCGACTCCAAAAAAACTCAGCCAGCAAAAGCTGCTCGAAAAACCAGTTTTTGAAACGGCGTCGTCGCTGAACAAATGAGCTCTCGTGTTAGTATAAGGCCTTTAGTCTACCTTAGGGTACCTTCAATACACTGTGTGCTGTACAGGGTAACGCCAAGGACTCCAAGGAGCTTAGCACGTGTGCCATGCTAGAATCATTATCGCTCAGCCAAACTCGCCAATAAAACGAAACTAGTTATTGATTCCAGTTTTACACATATAAACATTATGTTGTTGCTTAGTTTGGAAGAAATAAGAATGTTTTCAACTTTCAGTAAGCAATTATTTGGATTTGCGGTTGTTTACGTTACGATTTCCCGCCAACTATTGTTCGCCAACACATGCCAAAGACATGCCAAATACCGTCTGCTAGCTTCGACATTAAACATGGCATTTTCTGGTAGTATAATGATAAAAAAAAACTATTTTTAGAAATGTAATAGTCCACATGATGTTTAATTTACAATACGAAGATTAAAAAGTAAAGCTTTATACACTTTTTCCGAGTTTAAACCTCTTTTGTATTCCATAGCAATGACACACGCATGTATTAAAACATGGATTACAGCTTTACCGTTAAGAATTTTAATCCAAAAAAGAACAAATAGTGAAGAATATAGATCATTAAAAACATAATAAATAACAAAAAGTGGTTACGTACCTTTGATTATATCGTTTAGATGCAATTTAGTAGACCTTCGCTGAATCACCGTGTAATGTCTGGGAGGAAAAGTAACAGCTCCGTAACTCAGGAGCATGGCTATGCTCCGGTGAGTGGATCATGTCACAACCCTCATATGCAGATATTCCAGTAACTCTAGTCTACCTGAAAAATCCGTCACTTATTTGCTTTTCGAACGGCTGCTCCAATCAAAACGAAGTTCAGTCGTGACGTCATGGCCGAGCCTCCTCCTTGTACCTCCTCCTCCAATTTCGCGATAATAGTGCTTTTAAGTTTGTGATTACGATTTTAGTTGGCTACTTTTTTTTGGCGGTTTCGTAACATCATGGTTTTCCTTCAATGATCGGTCATTTATAGAACACCTTGCATAAGGAAACAAAAATTTCTAGTTAGAAAAAACAAATGCCATGACCTGTGAAAAACAATTTGTAACTATAATTTTTTTATTTTAGGTTAACTTCAAAAATGTAAAAGTGTACTACATAAAAGAAATACCTGGCATTTTGCAAGGAGCTACACGAGACATCAAAAATTCTATTTTAAAGGTAAATTAACCCTTTCAGTCCCAAAAATTTACTACACTACAGAAACATCTGATATTCACAAAGTAAGCTTATTTTAGGTCAAAAATAATAGTTCCATAAGAAAAAAATTAATTTCAATTTTTTTATATGGTTTTTTAAATAACGCCAGTGGAAAACAACAAAATAAAAATATGTGTATTGCCTAAAAATACTTCGAGTTATATATTTTAAGGTATTTGCATGTATTATATATTTTAAGGTATTTGACTGTATTATTAAAAAAATTAGTAATTATTTAAACCGAAATAGTTTAAATTGTGTTTCAAATCTGTGGAACTGAAGTAAACTTTTCAAAAATCAGGTGAAACGCTTGTTAGCTATTTTCTAAATTAAAAAAATAGTAGTTCTGACTTCCATTGAGATTAATGTAAAATATTGTCTAATAGAACTAAGTATGAAGAATCGAATGATTTGTGTTTGGATGTCGTAACGGGATATAAAAATTTGGAAAAAAAATATTGAAAGTGATGATGCCAAATGGCATCACTGGGACTGAAAGGGTTCATAACATTTCGTCGACTTTTGCTACAATACAGGGTGGCGCAAATAAAAGAGACCCCGGCGTAGAGAATGCATTGAGAAGCTTGGCGAAAAAAACTATTGAAGCCGTCTGAGAGCCTCCAAATCAAAATGAAAGATAATTCACAAAGGATGCCCGTTATAGAATTACAAAGGCCCTCGCCAGATAAGACGGTGAAAAATGCCCCCATTCAAATCCGGCTAATTTTTTTCTTGAAAATACCTCATAGTATGGACAACTTTTCAGCCAAATTTCAGCTCTAAAATATGACGCATTTTTGAGTAAAAAATAAAAGTTTTTTTTTTCTTTTTAAATTGAATATTCCCTGAATATGCTTGATAAATCCAAAAAACTGCTCATGAGTTTTTAGATATCATTGAGTAGTATTCTCAGAAAAATCAGCTCATAAATCTCATCGAGCGATCATTGTTAAAAATGCGATTTTATTTTTCAAAAAAAAAATTTTAATGCCAAAATCATTTGGTACACCTTAGGTTTTTGTCTCTACGTGTTCCTCTATTATTAATCTTTTTCAGATTTTTAAAAATATTAGATGATAGCTAAAAAAATAAATATCTTCTTAAAATCTGATTTTTTGCACTAAAATCCTTTAGTGCGGAAGAAATTCTACCATATTGAAGTTCCCCGCCTCTGTTAGGAGTGCCATCTGTCGAGTAAGTAGTGTGAAAAATCAGGTTTTAAGAATATTTTTTTTTAACTATCATCTAATATTTTCAAAAATCTGAAAAATATATATATATATGTGGGTCATTCTCTGTAAAAGGGACAAATCGATGTCCCGGACACTTTTCTCTTTATTTTCAAATTATATATGCAAGTTTGTGATTTATTAGTGTAAACTCGCTCCCAACCTAACTATTCCCACCTAAAAAATATCAAATAATTATAATTTACTTACATAAAATTTCTTTTAAATACCCGATTTGTCACTCCCTCACACTGTCCCTACAAGCTTTTACAACTTTTAGCTGCCTAAATATAGCTGTTTTAAATATATAATAATTTTGGGGGAACTATTTATGGTTAATTAGTTTCTGTAGCTTCCGAAAATGTGTCTGGGGTTTTTATACCATCAGCAGTTTTTTGTAATTTTATGAGTATGTATGTGTCCCTGGGTTATAGAGTCACCCCTACAACACTGCTTTAAAGTGTAATTAAAAACTTACTGGAAGACTAAGAAATCGAATTTAACTTGGCATATTATTCCTAAAGGATTGAGGCTTCTAAATCAGTCATCAGTTGTTTTGATCCTTGGGTGATAACGTTTTTACAGTAGTTTTAACATTAAAAATATCATGGGAGTCTTTTAGAGTCGTCACTCACTCAATCTCATTTACTGATTATAGATAAGCGCGAGAATTTTTTTAATAGTCTCAAATTGTGGGCATTTGAATGTAGATTAACATACAATCTCTAAACCTTATACAAAAATTTTTGAAAATGATGTTATTTGACTTTTTCTGCGGAATCGTCACTCACTCACACGTCACTAACTCACATATCAGCCTTAAAAGGTAAGTCCACATTGGATAACTTCAACTTGGATCTTTCTTTCCAAGCGCATTCAATACCGATCGGTTGTTTCGTTTCAACTGTAATTTTTTTAAAAAAAAAGTCTTGCCTTTAAATATTTCACGAGATTCGTATCTTCTAGTACGTTGTAATCAAGAGTTAGGGTTAGTTTTAATTATCCTTACACTAGGGCTACACTATTGGCATTGATATCGGGGTATCGTAATTTAGACCCACAGTCACGTTATCATCAAGAGATTTATGACAAAAACTATAAAATAAAATGCGGTTGCAATTTTTTCAGCCGCTCTTCCTGATCAGAAGTCGCTTACTCTAATCACGTCATACTCATATTATACCCTTATTTAACACAATTTATTCCATTGAAATTATATTTGACAAAATGCCAATATTCAAGTATGGTCGTTGTCGACCTCATCATTTGACCAGGATTCTAAATTACGATGCCAGTATCCAATTGGCCCTCATGTAGCCGTAGTGTGACGGTTTTTCAAACCAACCCAACCAAACTTTCCCATTTAAGGGGTCTAAGGAGTCTTAAAAATGTGCAAAGAAGGAACTACAAAGTATAGTTTGATCAGTCATGTAATTTTTTAACTACTCAATATACAAGTATAATTTTTTTATATGTAATTCTACAAGATTTATTTATTATAAAACAAATTTTAAAATTTATGAAACTTTAGCCAAAACTAAAATAAATGATATTAAACATAAAGCTATTTTAACACAATGTGATTAGGCTTGCGCGGCAAATTTTGAGGTCAAAATTGAAAAAATGACCCAGAAAATGACTTTATATTGTACAAATATGTACAAACTAGGACTTATACCTAAATTCTCAGCTCAATTTTAATTAGAAATTATTTTAAGAACTTTTTTTCTAAAAAAATTAATAAAATTTTTTAAATTTTGATTTTGAATTCATTTTTAAATAATTTCTAATTAAAATTGAGCTGAGAATTTAGGTATAAGTCCTAGTTTGTACATATTTGTACAATATAAAGTCATTTTCTTGGTCATTTTTTCAATTTTGACCTCAAAATTTGCCGCGCAAGCCTAATCACAATGTGTTAAAAAAGCTTTATGTTTAATATCATTTTTTTAAGTTTTGGCTAAAGTTTCATAAATTTTAAAATTTGTTTTATAATAAATAAATCTTGTAGAATTACATATAAAAAAATTATACTTGGATATTGAGTAGTTAAAAAATTACATGACAGATCAAACTATACTTTGTAGTTCCTTCTTTGCACATTTTTAAGACTCCTTAGACCCCTTAAAGAAAGAACTCGCATTCCTATAGAGATATATATTGTGTACTCTATCTACTATAGGCTTAGTGCACCTTTTTATTCAACCTAACTTAACCGCACATAAATTTAAATCATGCGTTTTTGAACTGAAGCACCATGCGTAACTTTTGGGGCAGGTCAAAAAGGCATGCAATGTTTTCGGTGTTGCATGCTCCTCTATATTGTCTGTTGCGCATGCTCTGTATCTAAAGAAGTTTATGTCAATTTTCAAGTATGGAAAATATGCATTTTTTAAAAAATAAAATCATTAAATGGATCTAAACCATTTTTTTGTACTATTTATGAATGGGAGCAACACATATAAAGAAAATTATTAAAAAAGAAAAATATTTTTTTCCCAGTTTTTAAAAGTGCAATTTGTCCCTTTTACAGAGAATGACCCATATATATTGTACATTGATGTTAGAGGAACACGTAGAGACGGAAACTTGAAGGTGTTCCAAACGATTTGGTATTAAAAAAATGTTTTTGGAAAATAAAATCGCATTTTTAACAATGATCACTCGATCAGATTTATAAGCGGATTTTTCTACTCAATACTACTCAATGATATCTAAAACCTCATGAGCAGTTTTTTGGATATTATCAAACAGATTCAGGGAATATTCCACTTAAAAGTAAAAAATCTTTTATTTTTTACTTAAAAACGCGTCATATTTTAGAGCTGAAAATTTGCTGAGGAGTTGTCCATACTATGAGGTATTTTCAGGGAAAAAAAATTAGCCCGATTGGAATGGGGACATTTTTCACCGTCTTATCTGGCGAGGGCCTTTGTGTAAAAAATTTGACCAGTTGTTTCAAAGGGGTAAAAGTGCCAAAAAAATTGCTATGCATCAACGATTAGTAACGAAATGGCGACAGAAAGAATCCGTTGTAAACAAATCCAAAAACCTTCCGAAACGGGTCCGAACACCAGATTTTGTGTCGTCTTATCAATTTAGAATGTTTAATATTACCAAAAACAAAAAAGATCCGATTCTCTTGGAGAAACAACGGTCAAAATTATCACTAGTGTTTTTTTTTTTTTTTTTTGCTCAGCTGTAGAAACCTTCAGTTTTTTTGCATCCCATTTAGCTTATATCAGACCGCAGTTACCGGCAAATAATTCGCCAAGCGTTTGGTTTTGTTTTGCTTAATATTGAAGCGATCAATGGCTTCAATTGGCAAACCTGTTTTTTAATAGGGGTTTTAGACTTGGCAACAATTCCATCTTATTCCTATCTCTATAACGGAGCCTCTTTTATTTGAGGCCAATCTGTGCAATGGTAATTCATAATTACCATTAACAAAAATAATACACCAATGTGTCTGTATTTTCACTATCACTCTTTTAAGACTAAAATATGACTTGTAAAAAGTCTTAAACCAACACCTGCTGTAAACAAGGTCTCTACAGGGGTTACCATTTTACTTGTGTCGTGGAGAGAGTTGCCCACTCTAACCAATCATTATTTAAAAGTACTATGCAGCAGCCTACTCAAAGTTAATTTTCGATTAACTATCACAGTCCTATTGATTTTAGCCCAATTTGAAAAAAAGATTATCTTAACCTAAACACTTCCTGTAGCTATAAGACCCTATAATGACACTAGTTCGCCTCAGATGGTGAAAAAAGTTGAATTTCCCAACTATTAAAATTTGCTACTTAACTGGACTTTTCTATACACTTCGTACAAGTCAATACTGAGTGACTCCAATCGTGAGTACTTTCATTGTGTTATTTTAATCCTGTATTCTTAAAATCTTATTAATTACTTTGTACGATCCCATTCACTTTTAGGCAGCTAAGCACTTCGAATTGGCCTACAACACCAAAACAATACCCATCTTCTTCGACGAACTGACCGACGCCTTCGACATATGGCTCAGCAAATTCACTCAGGTAGAAGCCCCGACTGTTGCTACCTACATCAAGAACCAAAGCGGGTCGTTCCATCCATGCCTCGAGTTCTTGAAATACATTCTCGGCCGATCCAACCACACTCTGCCCCTCATCTTCTCATCTTTCGCCTTCGCCCCGAAAAAGGACAAACACTATCACCTGTGCCTCCAGAAGTTCGATGACCTCTTGAAAAAGTTCGAAACCATATTCGAGGAAGATTCCATCGTTCTGTTCCCGACCCATCCCGAACCAGCTCCACATTATCTTATGACTCTACCGAAGATTCCCAACGTTGGATATACTGGCATCTTCAACGTGTTAGGCCTTCCAGTTACTGCCATACCGGCCGGTATGACCCAAGGCGTACCATTTGGTATACAGGCCATCAGTGGGCAGTTTAAGGATCACCTGACTATAGCAGCGGCCATTGAGTTGGATAAAGTGTTTGGTGGCTGGAAAAGCCCATATCCAGTGAATGTTTAACAGAATGAATGAATGTCATTAAAATATTAATGTTATAAGTAATTTAAAACATTTATTTTTCCTTAAAGTTGTTGTGTCAAACATCTTTTTTTTTTTCGAAATACTCTTGACTTTTTGGAACATTTAAAACTTTAATAAGTTTTGCATGATAGAGCAAGTACAATATTTCCTATTGTCATGCTCATTCAGTTCATAGATTCATTCTCAATGCATCTCCAACCATGATCTACGTTATCTTATGACTCTACCAAAGATTCCCAACGTAGACTGTTGAGTTGGGAAAAGTGTTAGGTGGCTGGAAAAGCCCATTTCCGGTGAATGTGTAACAGAATGTATAAGTAATAAAAGATCACATAAAAGTAATATTTGTTTTTCTTATTGTTTATGAACTGCAATCAAACAATCGAAGCAAATTTCCTAACAAAGGTTATTGTTCCTTCTTGAGTGATTGCAACAACATTGAAATTTTGTTTTCTATACAATGACATCGTCATAGTTTGCTTACAATTGACCGTGAATATTTTTGTTCGTGTTCCTTAAATGACTCATGTCATCTAACATAACTTTCTTATATAATTCTTACGATATACATTACGTGTGACTTGCGAAGTAATAATACCTAAAATATATACGTAAAGGAAAGACATTATTTTGGGGAGAGAGAATGTCTACACTATTTAGGGGAAGGAGGAAACGTCCTTCAAGTATTCTTTGCTTAATAAATTGTACAATAA
The DNA here is from genome assembly GCA_023701765.1 of Hylyphantes graminicola. Taxonomy (NCBI): domain Eukaryota; kingdom Metazoa; phylum Arthropoda; class Arachnida; order Araneae; family Linyphiidae; genus Hylyphantes; species Hylyphantes graminicola. The sequence continues at coordinate 50,726,945 of CM043120.1, forward strand.
ATTGTATACATGATTCAATGAATTTTCCTACACTTTATTTTATGAAATTTACTTACACTTCTTGCCAACCTAAGTTGGGTAAATAGAAATATGATATGGAGAAGATCCTTTCGTGGATGTAAAGAGTTCCATAAATTATTTGTGTTCCTTAAATGACTCGTGTCATCTAACTAAACTTTCCTACATCATTCTTGCTATATACATTACGTGTGACTTGCAAAATTATAATATCTAGACTATATACGTTTAGGAAATACATTGTTTTGGAAAGAGAAGGAAACGTCCTTCAAGTATTCCTCGTTTAATAGATTTTAACATTATTTAATGAATTTTCCGACTCTTTATTTAATAAAATTTACTCAGAAGTTATCTTTGTATGTAATTAAAATTGTTGCATTCATATTTTATTGGGATTAGAACCATAAAAACTATTTCTAGTGACTCTGGATAGATGTTAGCAAACGTGTGATGTTAATGTGAAATGAATGCTGATCTTTGTATAGTGCACAGTGCATAGCTAATTTATTATACATCGACTTTACTTCCTATACTGTAATTGATAAAAACATATTGCCAAAAATATTTTTTTTTCGTGCGAAAGAGACCATCTGACCGTCAGCTGTTTATTTAGAGGTTAGGTTTTTGAATTATCGTCGCGCTAGAACTAAACGAGGGCTATTGGCGACTGGCCTCGTATTTTAGAACCACAGTCAAGTGACGAGCCGACACCTGAATAGGCACCCAACGCAATCGTTAAGGGCGACATCGTACGCCGCGTTGGGACTTTGGAGCATATTTAACGTGTACTCCCCTACACGGGGTATTATTCGTCGGGCATTTTTGGCTGCAAGGGCCGTTTATTGGTCGGCAGCTATTTTGGCGATGCCCGGACCCGAACCTGGGACCTTTCGCATGATAGGCGAATGCCTAACCAACTGGGCTCCCCAGCCCCTAACAGTCTAAAGGATAAGGTCATTTATTTAGTGGGTCATACCATTTTCCTTTAAATAAAGCTGTTGCCCATAAAAAATTAAAAGGCAAATGATCGTAAATTTATAGTGTTTTTTTTAAGTGTAGGGATTCTATTAAAGTTTCACTTGGCTGCCGTTTTAAATTACGAGGCGTTTCTTGGATAAAGTTCTATCATATCCATGACTACCATAGGTAATAGCCTTGTCCTTGAGACACCGGTGCTCTCACAACAATGGCAAAAAGCAAATAAAAAATTGCGAGAGTACCCATCTGATCCTCACCCTGCGCAGGTGTTAACTTACAAAGGACTGATGCAACATCCGCCCGAGAACCGTTTGGGCTGAATGGTCGCGTGTGTGAATGGTACTGCTGTTCAAGAAAAGAAGTTGTTGTATTTTATCTGTTTTTAAAGTTAGACTAGAACATACTGTTGTTGAATTTTGTTCTTTCTTCGTTACCGTCATTGGCAAATCAGGTTAGGGTAGACCGACCAGTGACTGAACAGTTGGCAAATACATTTAAAATAAGATTTAAAAATCATTCCACTGGATAGATTGGCAACACTGACATCCTCCCATCTCGTAGGAAGCTATGTGACATCTGATTGGTTGTAATTGGTCATTAATTAAAATCCAACATGTTTATTGACTGGACATTCTTGTGTTCAGTCACTGGTATAAGAACTGCTCATTCACTTTGCTTTTGTACCACTTTTTATTTGGACCCCCAGAAGACCCAAAGCATTGCAAAATAAAGTCTCCTCCTTTTTTTGTAGAATTTACATGTAGTAATGACAGATGTGTTCACATTGTCATAAACCAGAAGCTATATTTTCTTAAAATGTATGAATTTTTTTCAAACAATTTGTGCTTAAGCGTTCATTCACTGGTCATAGTCTACCCTATAATCTTTTTTTAGCTTTCCTTTCTTTTTAGCTTCTACACTATACTCTTATAATGTAAAAAGTGGAAGGCATTGTAATTGTTCTGTCCGTCTGTCAGTCTTCGTTACCGACAGTCTGGTCTGTCTTTCATAGCCTAAACTACAAATGCTACATAAAAGTGTGATACATACACAAAAATTCAGCGCATCGAAATTGGAAGACATGGGAAATCTCGCAAAAAAATTCGAATTCGAAGTAGAACTTCTCAACTACTAAAAAAAAACTGCAACATTTTAATGCATAGTAAAAAAGCATAAGAAGCCATTTTTATAGCGTATAAGTATTTTATATAGGACTAAAACTGTGTTTGATGCAATTTTTCCTGTTGAACACAAATCTGTGTGGAAGGGGGCTAAGGGAGATATTTTGTTACAAACCCACTTGCTTTTAATTTAAAAGAATTTTTCTTAATAATTAAAAAGTAGGTTTTATGCTGACTATGTCTGCATGTCCTTGTACCCCTTCCAAAATCTTTTATATCGCTCGGATTTTTTAAAAATTAAAAGATATGACCTCATACCAGTCTTTTATACTTTTTTGCCTACCTGTCTGTAAGTCCACAGTGACATATGCCTGCTGTCTTTTGAAGAAACATTATTTAAAAGTAAAATATTTGAAACAAATTTTATTTTTATCATAAATTAATTGGAAGAGCATTATAAAATGTAGTATAAAGTGATTATTTAATTGTTAATTATTTGTTTACCAAGAAAGAGTCAAGTAAGCAAGCCAAGAAAGAGCATTGTATTTTTTGCATAAAATCTTATTAATTTTCATTTACATTTCATGTTTTTAGAGTACTTAGAAGTAAATCCATGTTTTGTTTTTAATAAATAGTTCGATCAATAGTTTGTTACGAAAATTAAGATTGAAAAAGTCAATAATCTAATTATTATAGTGGTGAATATACCGGAAGTACAGAATCATACACAAAGGGCAACAAAAAGTGCTGCATCATGGAAATAGTTTTGTAATAGATATTTTTGAACTCGAATAAACTTAGGATTGCTGAAGAAATGTTCTTTCTGTTTTCTGAACCTTAAAATCTTGACAATCTTGATCTCGTTGATTACAAAAACTTATAAAGCTAGTTTAAAAAAAAAAACAATTTTACCATTAAACGGAAGAAATAAACAAACAAACATCAGTACTTTTAGTTATACTACGGTTACTATACAGTTGAAGAACAATTTTAGAGGTAAGCAAAAAAAACATTATATAAAGTCGTGTTTTAACTACAACAAATTTAAACTTAAAATTTTAACTTATTAATTAAAAAATGTGTTTCATTATTATATTTGAGTAGTAAATGGGGTTTCTATTTTCAAAGAAATTAGAATTTACATTAATTTTTATCTTAATAAGTTTCCCGTAATACACATATTATTTAAAAATTACACGTAACAATTAAGAATGTTAAGCATTAAATTATGTTACTTGTTGCCAAATGGCAACAGTATGCATTAGAGGGTTCAAAGACGTTTTTAAGTGTTTTTTTTTCTTTTTTTTGAGGATTTTCGTTTTTGTTTTAATTAATATGGACGATTGATAGGACAAATAACATCGGATAGTTCCTTGAGGAATTTGGCGTAGTTGTAATATCTTTATGACGTTATCAGTTTTTAAAAGACGTCTTTAAGAGGTATTTTCGGCTGTTCCGTGGTGTGTTTTAAATAGCAGATTGGCAAGTAACGTCAGTGGACTCAGTGAGGATTTTGACGTAATTATAACCTCTCTATGAAGCTATTAGTTTTTTAAAAGACGTTTGTAAGAAGACACACACATACACAACATACACACATTTTGGCTGTTTCGTGGTTTATTTCATTTTACAGACAGACAAGTAACGCCGACAAAGAAACTCATCTATGCGGAAGCATTAATCAAATAACTAATGAGTCGGTCGCTTCAGTGGATACCTGCACATGTTTTATTGTGTTGTGCATTCTATTTATTAATAAAGCACTTGATTATTTATGTCTTTAAGCATTTTATTAAAGTAGTTTTGATGAAGAATTGTTAGTTAAAGCATGGTTAAGTTCTTAAGATCAAACATTCATATAGTTGAAGCTGCAGTTCTTAAAACACAGTTAATGTTACAGTTACAACAAAATAATACATATGTTACAGTTGACATCGCACATTCTTAAAACAAAAGAATGAAAACCACTCCAGTTGGAGAAGTGCATTTTCGACACTGGAAAGGAGTGAATATTATCTCAGACTGAGTTAAAATCACTCGTTTGGAGTGATCCTGTCGGAGGTTTAACACACAAAGGTTCCACTCCAAAAGGAGAAGTTTAAATGCAGATAGTTCCACCACAAAAACCATTGCCAGACTCAGAACCAATCACCACAGAAGCATGAAGATAGACAAAGAGGGCTGGAAGGTGTATAGAAACTGTGACAACTGCCCAGATACGCAGCTTACACCAAACCACATTTTTGAATGCCCGGCAATGAGTGCCAATTTGAGAGACATTGGAGTTCTGCCATCATTATTAGATCTTTATGACAGTAATATCCAAATCAAAGGCCTATTGGCAATAGGACAGTAGTATCAATAGAACAATAGTTAACGATTTATCAACTCATTATTCCTGTCTTTTGTACCCCAAAAATTTCTTCCTTTTTTTCTCTTCTTTGGTCACAGCCAAAAGTAAATGATTATGCCTTTTGATGTGACATATCGCTTAAAAGAACAACAAAATCGAACACCTGCTCGTTAAAGAGAACACAAATTTTCGAATACGCCACAAAACGCTTACTACATCTTATAGTAGTCCACCTGTTAAGCGAAAATTTCATCCCATTTTTGGCTTATGGGAGGCTGTTAACAAACATAGCCCAAACACATTGCAATAAACATAAACCGAACTCAGTGCAAAACTCTCGTATCATGATATTTTTTGTGCGGTTTTATTGACTATTTGCGGTATTCGATTACGTCTTGTGGCAAATGGCTTTTTTGTGTGTGTGTTCTTATTAAAGAATGTATTTCCGTATTTTCTATTGTGATGTAGAAATGGAGGTGTAGTGATTCGTTTCAGTTTCGGTCTTGATTTTGTCGTTTTGCGAGCTCACGAGAGGTACGGAGAATCGGACTAGAAGTTGAGAAAGTAAGTTGATTTGTTTTTAATTCTTTTTTATTATTGTTTTCATTTGTAGTGTCATTTGTACATGTTTTCTTTTGAAAATGGTTGTTCAAAGCACAGGTACATTATTTTTGCTAATATTAATTTAATAATAATATTTACTATTTATATACACTTGAAATAATTGTGGGGCAATTGTTATGTTCTAATTATTTCAACCGCTACAGTGGTTCCCAACATGGGGGCGATCGCCCCCAAGTGGGCGATTTGTGTTATCAAGGGGGCAATAAATAGTTTGGGGGCGATAGGGGGCGATGAGTATTCAAAGGGGGGAAAGTAAAATATACTGTATCATTCTAATTTTTACTGATCACCTTGACAAGTTAAAAACTGACATGCTTACAAGATTTGAAGATATGATCAAGTTAGAAAATCCTGATTCTATTGTAGATCCATTCTAGTTTGAAGCTGTAAGTAGTGGATAAACTTAATAAACTCTTTGCAGACGGAGTTCGTAGATCTGAAGTATGACTGTGAGGTGAAAATCATTTTCAAGCAGAGAGGTTATGAGTTAGCCTACGTGAAACTTATTTACACTAATCCACAACTACGGTAAAAGCCGAACTCTTTTTCATCTCTTCCCGTCAACATCTTTAGTTGAAAAAAGATTTGGTTCTGTTATCATCCAGCTCCTTACTAAACAAAGAAGTCAGTTGGACATTTGCCTCAAAGACTTATGCATGAACTTAACAGATCGCCTTAAAGATAAAATAATAAAAAAGTTTTCAACACTCAATTTTTTTTCTTTAATTTTTATTTTCAACTCTCTTGAATTATGCAGAATCCAGTTCAAAGATCTTGGTTAATTATTTCACTTTGTTCTTTAAAAAAATCTATAAAATATCAACATTTTCTTTTTTTATTTAAGAGTGCCCGGATATAGCTGCTTTGGTTGTTTTTATCTATGGTAATTAGTGTTAAAAATGATAAAATTGCTTTATTAGTTACACTTTAACTTTCATTAGAATTGAACAAAACATGAAACTTAAAAGGGGGCGATATGTGTTAGTCAACCTAACAAAAGGGGCGATGGTCCGGAAAAGGTTGGGAACCACTGCGCTAGAAACTATCATTTAAAAAAAAAAACTTACCAGACTAAAACTCAACTTAAAACTAACCAAATTTTTGTTTATTGTTTTACAAAACAAATACTCAAATATACAATATAGTAAATCAAAATAATTGCATGAATGTAGCTAAATGAAAAAATTATTCGTAAAGTTTAAAACTTGCAACTAAATTTACTAAATCCTTTAATAACTCCATTAAATATGTTTTAACAGAGATAAAAAATAATCTACCAAAAACGATCAGATGAACGTTTTTTTTTCTTCTTTGTTTTCTAACTATATTTTTAGAAGATAATTTTTTTAGATAGCCCGCTCTTTGACATAGAGTCAAACTCGAACACTACAACCTCGTCTATGACGCAAACAGTGTTCGCTCTCTTGAATTTCCCTCAGACCTTAAAGTTATAATGTCTGGATTATAACGATAATTTTTAATTATCTCATCAGGTATAACGCTAAAAAATTTTCGTTTATATATTATCCAAAATGGCTTTTTAAAGAATTTTTTTAAAAAAACTCTACTTAAATTATATATTATTTGCCAAATGATGCGAAAAGTCACTAAATTTTAAATTTGTTATTTGAATTTAATTTTTACAACAAATTACTGTAGAAGGAGAAATTAAACTTTGATCAATACCACACACACCACGTAGAGTTAAAACTTATTCAAATACATATCATTTTCAACATTAATTAATAATATGGTTTTCCATTTGAAGACGCTATAACCGAGTTTTACTGTATTTGTAAAACGTCAAATCATTGACCTAATAATAGAAGCCACGAGCCGCCATAGATGTACAGAAAGACTTTTTCTTGGAACGAACCTTATCACGATAGCACTTATATTTCAGATAACAGTCTTTTATCTCCATTCTTAGCTTGCTTGAGTGATGTTTTGCATTTCTTAATGTTTATAACCATAAGATGTTTTGATTGCTGTTCGCAGGACTTGCTTCGGAATATTTTGAATCACATTGGATATAGAATTCTGGAAATTGTGACAGTGGATAATAATTTGGAATAACTATGGCTACGGTAAGTGTTAATATTCTGTAATTCTATTTAAGGGGAGATATTAGCCTTCGATAATGTAAAAAATATTAAACCTATTTATATATACAAGGCCTTAAAAATAGACATATTTTACGTCTTAAGTGGCAACAGTTCCACAGCAATGAAAATAAGGTTTCTATAGGTCAGTCAATGTAGGGGGGGTGGCATTTAACACTTCATACCACTGACCATCAAACAAACAACTTGAATATATAAATGTTCTTCATTTCCAAAAACAGCCTTAGTAATATTTTCGTCTTCTTTCTAATCTCGATCACATTCGAATAAGAAAAATCGATTTTGATATCCAGCTTCACTGTGCAAAAAATATAACCAATTTATGCCCTCTTCTAAGTACACTTAAGATATATTTTTAGATAATTAGTATTTAATTGCTTTGCTTTTCCATCAATTGCAAACTAAAATTTTCTTGCAAACAAGGTTTGTTTTGACCTAAAAAACTAAATAAAATTACATTTGGGTGACCAAAATAAGTATACAATAGAACAAAACAGTATGTACTGTCAAAATTTATGAAATTATATTCTTGGCTTTATTTTAAAGCTACAGCATTGTGCAGTGGTAAATGACAAAGAGAAATGAGCAAATAACAAATTGTAGAGAGGACATTTAATTTAAAAAACATCAAGTAAAATACAGATATGTGAAGATACTATGCATACATAAAGCGGTTTCAAAACTGTAGACAAATGTTTTTATTTAAAAAAAATCACAATTATTTTCTACTAAATAGATATTCAGCATAAAGTATACGAAGTAACATTAAAATCAAACCATTCGCTAAAAAAATTCATTATGCAGTATTAATATATTATGAAATTCCTTGAAGTCAATCTTCGTTAAAATATGAAATTGTCCTTCAATATCCATGGACTTGTTTTTTGGATGCGCCTAATATAAGGTTATTTCCCATTTTTAATTGGATCATGAGGCAAAAAAATTGCTCAACTAGTTTCAATGACATCCTTTAGTGAAATCGCTTTCTATGAATGTTACGTAAAAGGCGAAAAGGAGAGTAACTTCTAATTAATTTTTGTTGTTGCCAAAATATTGCTCTTCATTCCACTTAATCCAAACTTTTAACCGATTGTAGTAACCGAATGTAATAACATTTACGGTGTGGATTGTATTTATGAGAAAAACTATATAATTTAATTTTTGGATATTTTCTATATAATTATAAATTTTTGGATATTCAAAATTCAATTCTAATTTAACGGAATTCGGAATTGAAGAAACATTTATTGTGTGGGTCATGTTTATGAGAAAAGCTATATCGTTAAATTAATATAATTTTGAACATTCAGAATGTATCTAGATTTAATTGAATTTGGAATTATAGAAACATATATTTTTTGTAAATCATCTTTATGAGAAAAAAATAGTTGTTTAATTGGGGGTTAAGTGGTTTCTATAATTCTTGAGGCAATGAGCTTCTTTAAAATAATTTGAATTTTACAAAAAAAAAAAAAAAAAACTGATTATCTCTCTAAAATGTAGTTAAGAGTTTAAGTACCTTTAAGATACTAAATAATCTTAACCTCGTGGAGATTTTAAAAAAATATTTATTGTGGTTGTACTTCAACTACCTTTTACCGTTAGTTAAAAAATAGTTGTTTAATTGGGGTTTAAGTGGTTTCTATAATTCTTGAGGCAATGAACTTCTTAAAATAATTTGAATTATACGAATTGTCCAACAACAGATTAACTCTCTAAAATATAGCTAAGAGTTTAAGTACCTTAAAGATGCTAAATAATCTTAACCTCGTAAAGATTTTAAAAATATTTATTGGCTGTACTTCAAGTACCTTTTACTGTTACTCAGACTTGGTGGTCATTGACCTCAGGTGCTACGTGCTACGCTGCTTATTTAAAATTTGAAACTCTATACCATTGCCATTGAACATAAGCATCCTAAATTATATTAATAACTTATAGCAGTATGGTCCCTCCTTGCTGGGAACCCGTTAACTTCGCATTGCTTCCTTTTAGAGGCATGCTTACTTCAAGATGGCGTCAAGCCCCTGTTACGGCCTGGTAGTTGTGTTTTGAAGCCCTGTTATGGTCTGCCTACTTATTAAAACACACTCAAAATCAAAACAAAATTGAATTCGCGTTGGCGCATGCGCACTTAAAAAGCAAACACTAAAAGAGGATGGCGTCAAGCCCCCGTTTCGGCCCGGTCCATGTATTTTCAAGCCCTGTTATGGTCCCGCACTCCCACATGGATGACGTTTTTTGAAACCAATTATATTAATTAAAAATCACAATCATATATGAAAAAACTAAGCCTCTGGTGCACATGTAGGTATTAAAAGGAATCTATATTAAAAATTTCGATTTTTTTTAGAGCTGTCTAAGTAGGTCTTTTTGCGATCCACAGACATACACACAGACTCTTTCTTTTATTATTATAGATATTTCATTGGTATTTAGCTTCATTTTACTGATAAATTGCAAATGCAACGTTTTGAAGATCATTATTCCTTTTAAAATATTATTGTCCGACACCAAAGAACAGTAATTTAAGAACAAGAAGTTTTTTAAATGTTGACAAGCGATATTTAAAATAGAAATAGTCCTAACCAAAACATAAAACTTTAAAAAAAATACAAAGTTTAAACTAAATTTTGACGAAAAATCTCATTAATAGACAAAGTATCTCATTTCTTACAAAATTGCTTATTGAATTATTATATTTTCAGTAATATGGTGTGCGTACCACCGAATAGTATAACTTTGCCCTAAGCTAATAAGTTTTCATTAAATACTCGATAAAAATGTGCTTTAACATTGTGCTAGAGTTTTCAATTAGTGGCAAGTCTGCCTAGACCTATATGAGTAACAATATAAGCTAAAAGATAGAGGAATTTAAATACACTATTTGCCCATCTAAGTTGGACAAATAGAAATATGCTATGGAGAAAATCCTGATGTAAAGAGTTCCATAAATTAGTTGTGAATCCATCCACAAAACATGTTTGAAACAATAATTTCGTTTAAGGTCTAACAGATTCGAATAATATGTGAGAAAATTTCGCAATTTTATCAGAATGAAAAGTGTATTTTAGTTAAATAGTATTCAGATCATTTTGTATGCAAAAAAAAATTACCTTACAAGAACTAACGGACCAACCGCGCTTTTCCCCCTGCCTTTTTCACTCTTTGTTTTTACTCAAGTTAGGTTTGCACGGAGTGTAGATGGAGGGATTTACATAGTACTAGGGTGTTATGCTTAGCCCTAAGTTACCCTCCAGAACCCAAGTTACTGTATTCGAAGGCACAAAACTTGGCACAATATCCACAAAATTCACTCAAACATACCTTCACTCAAACATTCATTCACTCAAACATTCATTCACTCAAACATACCTTCACTCAAACATTCATTCACTCAAACATTCATTCACTCAAACATACCTTCACTCAAACAGTCATTCACTCAAACATTCATTCACTCAAACTACCTTCAATCCGAACAATGTCCCAAATACCTGAGCTTTCACTTCCAAGGGTAAGCTTTAAAAAGTATCAAATCAACTACTTTATTTGTGGACACACACAAAGCAGATCCACTATTAATCAATCAAGATTAATGTATTAAACTGTAATTAAGGGGAATCCTCTCAGTTCTTACGTCATTTAAACGTCTTTTCCTTCATCCTAAATACAAGTTTCGAAGCTTTTGAAGGCCGCGACAGGGAATTAAACTTGTCTAGCGGTCAAAGCTGCGCGGGAAGACACTTGTTGAAATTTCACGTGCAGCAGAAAGTTACTATGACATTTCTCAATGTTTCTTTTAACGGAACTGTAAGTTTTTTTGTATATATTTATTATTTTCATAGTTAGTAATTATATTGTAATAATATTGTTAGTAATTAAATAGTTTATTAATTATATTGTATTTTAACTATTTTAAAATAAATAAATATATGTAATAGAATAACATCCATTGCACATGAGAGTATATTCGTACTTAGTTGATCTAGAAATGAAGGAATATTGGAGTCCAAAAAGTAGTTTATTATAAATAAATCATTTGAAGTATTTAACGGAACAGAGTCCGAGGTTATTCTATTACATATATTTATTGTATTTAGAATTATAAGTGTACTAGTTTTATATACCCGGCGTTGCACGAGTGTACCCTCAATAACGGTGTTTGTTTTTTATGTAAACTTTTTTTATATATACCAATTTATCACTCTCCAGTGGTCAGCACTCCATCAGGATATTATAATCTCTTTCCATTCTGATATGAGGGGTTGATTGTGTCCTTTCCAGGAGTTAGAGGGTTTTCCCATAGGCAACGCACATCGTTTATAATTTGAAAAATTGGTCCAATTTTCTTAATGATAGGAATCTCTACTATCTTTTGATCCTTTCATCTGATTCTTTTTCATAAAGTTTTAAAACTGAAAGTTATCAATTTTTCAATGAATAGGTTTCCATTTGAGGCTGGTTATTTACTATGATAATCTCCGGTGTACACTCTTAAAACGAACGAGCGATTTTAACTCAGTCTAATTACTTTTCACTCCTCCAGTCTGGAAAACGCACTTCTCCTTTTGGAGTGGATCCTTTGTGTGTTAAACCTCCGACAGGATCACTCCAAAAGAGTGATTTTAACTCAGTCAAAGTTAATATTCATTCCTTTCCAGTGTCGAAAATGCACTTCTCCAATTGGAGTGGATTTCAATCTTTTGTTTTAAGAGTGTAGTTGACTTTCACTTTTACTTCAACGTCGTGTTTTCTTCGCAGATGCTGCAAACTAAAAAACCCTTATAGCTTCTGGTGTTGGACAAGTTTTTTTTCTTTAAAATATCGAAGTAACTTATTAAAAAGCAATACGGAAAGCTTGAATAACTCTAAAATAACATAGTGGCCGAAATCCTGTACAGGAATGTCGACCAACAATAGTTCAAAATCCTGCTCCGTGGCTTTATGACATCCCCATTTTGCTTTATGAATGCAACCGTTCCTAACTGTTATCTAAGAGCAGCATTTTTTATTCCAACATATACGTTTCTGTGTATCTTATTTTTGTAATTAAGTGGTTATATTTTAAATCCGCAAAATACACTGGTGGACAATTGCTAAGGACGAGACGTTTTTTTTTAATGTAACTTTGTACAACAGCTTTCCAAATCAACAAATTTAATACCGTAAGATCCCCAATACGTAAGGACATGAGTAATGTAAGCAACACTTACCCAAAGAGAAATCAGAGGGATAAAAAAAAGCTTTTTATCCCTGCATTTGAATTCCATTCCATGCATCTCCGTAGTGGAGATAAATTTCGGACTTTTACTTACGATAATTTCATGAGTGTGCCATGAATGTCGATAATCCAGTAAAACATTAAACCTACGACACAGGTGTGGCCTAAAAATTATCATGCAAAAACGGATCATCGATAACGGAGGAAAATCGTTAAACATGATATATTGCGGATACGTGATACATACTGCTCCAGAAGTCCATATCGCTGAATATTCATTAAATAGTTAACAGGACGACACTTGTACGACATCGAATCGACATAGACGTTTCTCACATGTAATAATCAGTTGTCAATGGACCCGGCCTTTAAATTTAAAACTATGTCGTAGATTTGATGTTTTACTGGATTATCGACATTCATGGTGCGCTCGTAAAATTGTCGTAAATGAAAATCCAAAATTCATCTCCACCTCGGAGATGCATTGAATGGAATTCAAATGGATTGATAAAAAGCTAATTTTCCTCTGACTTCTCTTTTAGTAAGTGTTGCTTACATTACTCATGTCCTTACGTATTGGGGATCTTACGGTATTAAATGTGTTGATTTGGAAAGCTTTTGTACAAAGTTATATTGAAAAAAACGTATCGTCTTTAGCAATTCTCCACCAGTGTATATTTTGAAATTAACCTTTTAATTCATGGCTAATTAACTGATTCTATTACACTATTGTTTGGTTAGTAACATATATTTTTAGGCTTGTGTGTTTGGTCAGAGACCAGCTTATAAACCTTCGTCAAGTAAGACAGACACAACACGCTCACATACGCGACAAATGCTGCCCTCTATCGGGCGCCCCCTCCACAGTTTAGACATGACCCTGAAGGGGAGGGAAAAAGTCTCCATGGAACTGTACCCGCGGAAAACCGCGAAATTACCTCCCATAGGACTTTCGGACCCAACAGATTTAATGAGCAAGTACTCCGCATATACTCGGAACAAACACAAACATCCATGCCTTACCGGGATTCGAGCCAGGACCCAGAAGCTCCAAAGGCTAGCTCCCTAGCTAACCATTGGGCGGCCGGGTCAGCTATTAGTACATTTTCGATACAAAAAAGCTAGCTAACTAAGATCGGGATAAGGTATTGCGACAAATGTTAAATAATTAACCTTTTACTTAAGGAAAACCTTTCCCCATTGCATATTTGAACTTTGACAATAACCCAAAATGTAAAGGTGTAAATGTTTTGCAAAACATTTGCACAATTATGCTGGAAGATCACCTCACTTTAATGCATAATCCTACAAAGCGGAAAGTTCAATGCTGGAGCACAGTTGCAATAAAGACTTTCCTTGTGTGATAGGCTGTGTGGTGAGACTAAAGTATTTGTAGTAAAGAAACTACTCTCGGGGATAAATACTTTTTAATTATAAACTAGTCCCACAACACAACTACACAAAAGAAAACAACAAAATACAAAATCTTTGGCTTAACGCCAAATTGGTTAACATAGACGTATGATCGAGACATGTTGAAAGTTCAAAAGTCTCTTCCTCTCTAAAGTTCCTACACTACGCACCAAAAGAATATGAAGCTTGGCCCCGCTGGCGTTGCAAGTCTGCCATAAAAGACAGTTATGGCCGTTATGGGGATAATGTTCGCGTTACAGTCTCCCCTCCTGAACACGACGACGTCCCGACGAGTGTTCGAGATGCGGAGCTTGTGTTCTGGACGGGCCGGTTGAAGGGTCTCGAGCTGGTGGGCGCTTCGGAGGTCGTCCACGCTTTCGTAATGGTGCAACAGGAGAAGTGCTTGTTTGTTCGCCATTGGCTTGATCACGGTATGGTGACAGCGCTGAAACGTGATATGTGGCGATTTCTTCAGTAGGATTTTCTAAGCTGGCAACGACATAAGTAGTGGGTGAACGTTGTGTCAGAACTTTGTAAGGTCCATCGCGTTTTGGCATAAACTTCGATGTCTTTTTATTTCTTGCGTTGCTGCGCGGGTGCAAAGTGACCCACACTTTGTCACCTGGGCTGAAGAAAATTTGTCGTCTTCTCTTGTCAAATTGGAGCTTACGCTGATCTTGTTTCATTTCAATGCGTTCACGGATGACTTTCGTATTTTCCGCGAAGCGTTTTAGGTAGGGCGTGATTTCGGCAACAAAGTTGTCGTTTTCAACTATTGATGTAAAGTCTTGCTGAACATCATCGACCGTTTTGAGTTCTTTTCCGAAAGTCAGGAAAGCAGGCGTATGACCTGTTGTGTCGCAGACAGCGGTATTCATTGCAAAACGTATCACTGGCAATTTTGCGGGCCAGTTATCATGTTCGTCCTGGACGAGGATTGCAAGACGAGGTTTAAGATCGCGGTTTTTTCGTTCCACCGGATTGGCTTGTGGGCAATAGACTGGTATGAGGTTATGCTCGATATTAAGTAAGTGACAAATTTGTTGCAGCACTGCACCAACAAACTGTGGTCCGTTGTCACAAATAATGCGTCGTGGTATTCCAAAGCGCAAGAAAACTTCTTCAATTAATGTGATTGCACACGCACGTGCCGTGGCTGTAGGTAGCGGGAATATTTCTACCCATCTTGTGGCACAGTCTTCTACAATGAAGATCCACTGCATTCCAGCATCACTGCGTGGCAAGGGACCAAAGAGGTCAATTGAGAGAGACTCAAAACGCTGAGATTGCACTGGAGTACGTAAAAGTCCAGCTGGTTTTAGATTTGTTGCTTTATACCTATTACACTCGGGACAACTTTTTACATAGTCCGATATATATCGCCGCATGCCAGTCCAGTAATAACGTTTGGCGATGCGCTGGTAGGTTCCTTCTTCGCCATAATGACCAGCCATTGGGTCATCGTGGTGTTTCTTCATGATCTTTTCTCGTTCATGAAGCGGTATGACTAATTGTGCTTCTTCAGTTTCCGACTCTGGAACATAGCGATATAGGACACCTTGGTTTAACAAAAATCCACGATCGGTCCAATTGGCGAAATCTTCAGTTTTTTCCAGAGATTCGAAACTTTCTATGATATTCTTTAAGTTATCGTCCTGAAGTTGCGAGTCACGCATATCTCTGGGACTTCCTGTTGGCATGTCCGCGAAAGCGATTGTTGAAAGTTCGCATTGGGGAACTTCTTCTGGACATACAGGACGGGAGAGCATATCGGCGATGACATTTGTCTTTCCCGTTATGTATTGAACCTTCAAGTTAAAGGATTGTATTTCCAATGCCCATCTGGCAAGGCGACCTGTTGGGGATTTAAGGGTGAGGAGCCATTTGAGAGGTTGGTGGTCTGAAGCCACTGTAACTTCTGATCCTTCTATATACCCACGGAACTTCTTGAGGGCCCACACAACAGCAAGGGCTTCCCTTTCCGTGGTGGAGTAGTTGCGTTCGGCTGGACTAAGCAAGCGACTGGCATATTCGATCGGATGTTCTGTCGGTCCCTCTCCTTGAAGCAGAACAGCTCCGAGGGCAAAACCACTTGCATCAGTTCGAAGAACAAAAGGCTTCGATCCGTCAGCCTGTTGCAGCACGGGAGGTTCCATAAGGCAGTTTTTCAGCGTCTCAAATGCTCGTTGTTGGTCTTGTTCCCACTTCCATAGCGATTTCTTCTTTGTTAGCTCGCTGAGAGGTCGTGATATGTCTGCGAAGTTTTCAATGTATCTCCGATACCAACTGCAAGTCTGAAGGAAACTTTGAACTTGCTTCACCGTTTTCGGGGGTGGTATCTGCATGATAGCACTTACTTTCTCGGGATCCACCTCGATTCCGTTGGGGGTGATGTAATGACCCAGATACTTGATTTTGGAGCAAACAAATTGACATTTGCTTCGATTGGCCTGGAGTTTGAATTTTTCAAGTCTTTCAAAGACTGCTTGCAAGTCCTGCAGATGTTGTTCAAATGTTGGCGACATAATGATAAGATCATCCAGGTAAGCCAGAATGTTCACTTGCAGACCACGGCAGAAGAGATCCATCAGCCTTTGGAAGGTTGCAGGAGCTGTCTTGAGACCAAACGGCATTTTTGTGAAGCGAAACACTCCAAATTGGCAAACGAATGCAGTCTTGTCTTTGTCTGGAGGATACATATTAATTTGATGATATCCCGACTTCAGGTCAATTGTGGACATGAAGGCTGTTTCCTTCGTGTTATGGAGTAGATCATCCATACGAGGCAGAGGATATGGATCCGATTTCGTTACCGCATTGAGTTTGCGATAGTCGATGCACAAACGGAATTCACCATTTGGTTTTGGAATAAGCACTACTGGTGCTGCATAGGGGGAATCACATTCTTCAATGATACCAGCTTCATATAGGGCATCCAATTCTTTTTTCAAGATTTCTTGTCTGGCCGGTGACAGACGATATGGGACCGTGGCAACAGGAGGCGCACTTCCAGTATCGATATGATGCTCTATGAAGGGTGTTGGTTCTCCCCTCGGACGAAACGTAGTTTCATATTTTCGTAACAAATCATCTAGCTTTTTGCGCTGAGAGTTAGTTAATATGCTAGCCTCATCCGGCCGAAGACAGTAGTCGGATAACGGCTCTTTTCCTTGAAATGGACGGGAATCGAATGAAGATTCTTGATCTTGAAATGGACGGGAATCGAATGAAGATTCTTGATCTTGAAATGGACGGGAATCGAATGAAGATTCATGGTCTTGAAATGGAGGAGAATCGAATGAAGATTCATGGTCTTGAAATGGAGGAGAATCGAATGAAGATTCTTGAACTTGAAATAAACGGGAATCGAATGAAGATTCTTGGTCTTCAAATGGCATGGAATCGAATGAAGATTCTTGACCTTGAAATAGACGAGAATCGAATGAAGATTCTTGGTGTTGAGGTGTGCGTGATTGGATTCTCTGAGTTTCAACAAGGTTGAACTTTCTTTCTGGTTTCGTAGCGAAATGCCAGGAATTTTCTTTTATGTTGGGAATTATTCCAGCCTTCTTGATGAAGTCAAAGCCTAGAAGCGTGTTGTTGTCCTTTGCATCTGGTAGGGCAACCATAGAAACTTTATATGTTCGTCCTTCGAGACAGAGTTTCACCTTTGCTGTGTGCACTTGTGTTTCACGACAGCTTCCATCGGCTAGGGTCACAGCAAGAACGGATGTCTGAAATGGTACTCCCTGCTGAAGAAGTGCGGCATATAACATTTCACCAGCGATTGTGTGACTTGCTCCGGTGTCAATCAAGGCTGTTAACTCGATTCCGTTGACAGCAATTGGAACCATGGCAGCCGAATTTTGGATATTCACACTTTTTAAGTGTATGTTTCGTAGCTTTGCGTTCGAAGACTTGCAATTCGAGCATTTCGTGATAGTGACTCCTGGTTCACCGCAACCGTAGCAGTATATGTGTGGCTGATCCCCTTGATGATTGTTGTGACGCATTGGCTCTCTTGTTCGGGAGTTATAGCTTCTTGCTGATGGATGTTCGTCTTTTGATTCATCCTGCTGGAATGGTCTCGTTCTGGAGTTATAGCTTCTTGCTGATGGATGTTCATCTTTTGATTCATCCCTCTGGAATGGTGCCTTTCTGGAGTCGAAGTGTTTTGATGTTTGATGCTCATCTCTTTTTTGATAGTTGAACCGGAAATTCTTCTTATGAAATTTTCCTGCAACGGGATTGGGAGAGGAATTCATCTTCTTTTGATTTCTCAAGTTTTCATAAGTATCCAGCTTTTCAACTAGTTCATTGGGATTGATTAATTCTGTCCATATGTCCAAAAAGTGTTCTTTGACATCTGAAGAGCATTTTCTTTTTATTTGCTCGGAAATAAGTAGATCCTTGAGGCTTTCAAACCTGTCAACTTTCAACTCCTGGAGCCATCCTTCGAAGTAATTTCTTATCTCGAAAAAAAAATCACGCCAAGTACTTTCTGTGTCTTTCTTGTGTGTAAAGAACAGTTGACGAAATTTTTCGGCGTTCAACTTGAATCTTTTTAGCAAGATATCACGGGCATCTGGGAACTTTGTAACCTCTTCAAGAGACTCTCTGGCAAATATTCTGGATATCTCACTCGGTAGCGATCCAATGAGGTAGGGCACCCACTGTTCCTCTGGAACCTGAAGAAAGTTTAGCTGTCTTTCAAATAATGTGAGGAAAACAGCAATGTCCTCATTAGTAGTGAAAGTTGGTAGCAACTTCTTCATGTCCGGTCGTTGGCTTTCGACAGCGACATCACTTGCATTGTGTTTGGATTGAGCTTGTAAGCGTAAGCGTTCTAGCTCATAGTCCATCTCTTGCTTTCGCTTTTGTTCTTCGGCAAGCTGTTTTTGCCTCTCGGTTTCTTCAATTCTTTCTTCTATTATAGTTGTTAGAAGTTCCTTCGTGTATTCAGGATCATAATCTGTAGAGGTAAGTATAAGATTTCTCAGTTCTGACACTGTGGTATCTTCAGAAAATTTATCACCCAAAGTCAGTTGTGTTGCCAGTTTTTGCAAATCACACTTTCTTCCTTTCGCAAAATATGCAGTCATGTTGCTAGCTTTCTGCACTGAGTTTGTAAAGAGTCACAATCAGTTGTACGCACAAGTTCGGAAGAAAAAGTTCAAAAGTGTAAAGTTTTTTTTTTTTTTTTTTTTTTTTTGTGCAAAGTTTATTAAAACTCGAACAGAAAAAAATTAATTAAAGAAAATTGTTAGCGTTAAGCTGATATGTCTGTGCAATATTAACTTTTCACAAATATGAATTTGTAAGTTTAGCAATTGACCTCTGTACTTGTACAGTAACAGGCTATTATGTACCTTATATCAAAATCTTATTTATATCACAACACATTCCTGATACAAATAAAAGAAGGCAAAAGAATCAACTAAAATATATGCAATTCTACTAATATTAAGACTTTAAAAGTGTAAATTATTGGTTTTAAGGCTTAAATAATTCTAGTTTTCAGCACATTCTAGAAATTTTAATTTTAGCACTATTACCTTAACTATTTACATTTATCTTGAAACATTCAAATTGTATTCCTCGAAGACATAACTTTGTTTCAAACAATTATTTCAAAAACAACTAATTCACTTTACAACTAATTCACTACAATGTACTAAAATATCTCAAAATAATTGCTCTTACTTATACCATTTTGTCAAAACAAAATCAATAACACTTCAAATAAAACACAAGAATAAGGTTTCTACTCTTCAGAATAATGAATTCAATTGCAAATGCACAGAAAATAAAATATAAAAATCACTGACTATATTTTACAGCAACCCAGAGAATGATAAACAACATATAACTTCTGGTTATTTTTATACCAGTTTCCAAGAACACTTTGTTATTAAAATAATAATTAGTATTATTTTTATAATATCACTTTAAATTATTGTAATTAACACCTAGTAATAAGCAGATTCTTCAGTAATTGTCAATCAATACTTTGCATATGAGACAACTCTAATAGAATTCATTAACATGAATATTTTGTATACAAATACTGTTATATAAAAATAACGCGTGCGGAAAAATAATACTCTCCGTTTTTTATTTATGACTCGTATGAGTCGTACCTAGTCGTACCAGTTAGGAATAATGGCGTCTGCGCGCCTTTTAGCTCAACCGTTATAATATGCTTACACGGGCAGTTTCAATTGACTTATTTAGTACTAAAGTTTTAGTTAAAACTAAATAATTTTTGTAAGGCTTTTTAAAAAAATTATTATCTTTCAGCATGCAAAATCAAAGTGTAAATATTAAACAATTTTTATTTTACACATAAAACGAAACTGTTTCGTTTTACGAAAACATGCATTAATTTTAAGACAATAAGGAGCAATATTATTTCGTTTTACGAAAAAAGTTAGTAATTTTAAGGCAATAAAAAAAAGACTTATCTTTCGGTTGTCGTCTGCAGTAGACTTGGGTTAATAAAAATTCCCGATGCTTCTACCAAGGAATTTGGCACATTTGAAGTTTCACGGACTTGATCAATTTGAGTTGACTGGCTGGTCGAACTCGTAAATCCTGAAAATTGGGCTGAGAGAGGAAGACACATATTTCGCGGCAGCTTGAATTTTTCAAATTTTGCCTAACATGCGAAATTTTTCCCAATATGCGGGTAAGAGATTTTGTTGGGCGCCATTGTGATAGGCTGTGTGGTGAGACTAAAGTATTTGTAGTAAAGAAACTACTCTCGGGGATAAATACTTTTTAATTATAAACTAGTCCCACAACACAACTACACAAAAGAAAACAACAAAATACAAAATCTTTGGCTTAACGCCAAATTGGTTAACATAGACGTATGATCGAGACATGTTGAAAGTTCAAAAGTCTCTTCCTCTCTAAAGTTCCTACACTACGCACCAAAAGAATATGAAGCTTGGCCCCGCTGGCGTTGCAAGTCTGCCATAAAAGACAGTTATGGCCGTTATGGGGATAATGTTCGCGTTACACTTGTCAATAAATTAATTGGGAAAGCAGCTGTATAGCCTACGAAATAGCACCTAGTGAAGTAAAACTTTAATATATGAAGAACTTTAATATTTATGGTTTTTTTGACGGCTCACCCAATAGTGTGCATTTAGCAACTTACTTAATCTTAACTTTCCTAATGGTAGCCAGACTATAAAAAAAATTCTGTAAAAGTACTCAACATTTTTGAGGTTACTTTTTGCTTCAAAGTGTTGTAACATTTGTTTTACCAAAAATTTATATTTCCAAAACGCACAGAGTCTCGTAAACAACCTATCCATATAACAGATGCCTACAACCTATCCAACTACTATCTTACAACCTATCTAAATATTGCCAGTGAAGTAAACTTTTTCGCCGGTACCAAATATATACATTCTGCATCATATATAAATTTACGGCCCAGGGTGATGACAGAAATTTTACCATAACATTATGCGTAAATTAGAGGGTTTTTTTTTACACTTGCCACTTTATACTTGCCCCCATTAAAAACCTACCCTAACCCTAAGAGCACTTGCCGCTTTTATACTTTCCCCTATTAAAAATTTAAGTAGTTTCCCATATCGAAACTTTATTTTTACGTAACCACTAACTATTTATTTAAGTCACATCATTAATCAATTATCAAATTTAAAAATGGCCTTGTAAAGAATCATTTATCGAAAGGAAGATATACCTAAATTCAATTCAATCTCAAGGTAAATAAGTCGAACTTTCAAGGTAAATGACAAAAAAAAGTTCAATATCTCGATTTTTTTTTTCCTGAAGTTCGTTTCACTGAGAGTTTAATATTTTCTCTTTTCTTTAATATCTACTGTCCCTCCTTTTAGTTAAAGTTTTTATTTAAACTAATATAATAAACAAATATTTTTAGTATTGAAAACTTTAATCAGTAACTTTCTGGTAATTACAATGTTTTGACATCCAATTCCCTATTTCAAATGGATACTGTACCAAAAACAATATTTCTAGAAATAATAACATAAACTTGTAAATTATAGTGGTTTTAATAATGTTCACTCTAAGTAAACATTTCCAGAAATAAAAACAAATATTTAAGCGTATTTTTTCATTTATTTAAAAAAAAGTCTACTCCTTTTAAAACGCTACTCCTTTTTTAATTTTAAGAATAACTCCACCAAACTTTTATAGTTTGTTTGTTTTTTACTATTTGTTCAAGAACTGTGCATGTATCTTAAAATATGAGCTACAGTTAAAAAGTAAAATGCATTTATACTGAAAATCACAAAAAATGCAAATTATTGAATTCAACATTTAAAAAAAACTATACATGCTATATCTTATTCTATGCTCAATTTTGTGCATAATATATATATAAGAACACAGGTAAAAAATTTCAAAATTCTAACTTAATTAGCAAAAAAGCCTTAGGTATTTATTAAACACAAGAATTGAAAAATGCAAATCAGAGGGGAAAAAAGGTTGAAAAGTAGACGAAATACGTATTCAAACTTATAGGAATGGTTTCCCGCAGAAGATATCATAATGAAACTTTCAGTAAATGTTCAGAACGATATTGTAAATAATAAAAAAGTAAAAACTGAAAAATCGTTATATTTAAGGAAGCTTACAAGAAAAGAAAGTTTTATGAAATTTACAAATTTTTATTTAAAAATTTACTGATAAATTTAAATAAAAACTTTTTTTTAATTTATGATTTTTTTTAATGAGAAAGTTAAAAATTACAAGAATGTAATTTAACTCATTTATATCAAAATGTGTAAATACGTCGACTCTAGAAATGCCCTAGAAACAGAAAATGCATCTTAGCTAGGCAATTATTTCTATCAAAGGACATATCTTATGAAATGTTAGTGCAAATCTGTATGGCCCACTTGTTTGTTTCATTTTCAACGGATTATACCTCACCACATTTTAAGTATGCAGTATAGAAATGTTCTACGGAAAAAGGGTAAATAGTTCTCATTTTCGAGTGTGGTAATTGAAAAAAAAATGTATTTCACGCTCACACTCAATAAACCACTTTATTCGTTATTTTAAGACCTATTTGTATTAGTTCTATTGGTATTTTTTTCAGTTAGAGTGTAATAATTTTTTTTTTTTTCAATTTTGACGTAACAAGGCGCACGAATATCAGAGTACCTCAAAGGGGCAGCCATTCAGAACAAACGAAATTTCGTCGTTTGCTCTGATTGGATAGTCACAATGATTATTTGTTTAGAAAAAGGCACAAGACGTTCCATCTTTTTAAAGCAAACGAAATTTTTCATTTGCATATTATTAATGAATAATGATGTTTTAATAATATGTATTCCCTTTTGGAAGGTTTTTTCAGTGTCCTTAAATATTTTAAAATTATTTAAAAATCCATTTGTTTACTATATGTTTTAAAGTTATATTTTAAAATGTTGTATATACAAATAAATTTCGAAAACGATAAGTAATAATTATAAATTTTTTGATGAAACATAGTTTAATGTTGACGGCTAAAAATTTAATATAGATCAAAATTCTATGTTTGGATTTCTATTTCTATTGAGTTATGAGTTTTCTAAATAAGCATTTAAAGAGTTCAGGGGAAAAACTTTCATGGGAATGCATCCGTTCAATAGGGGAATATATCCGTATTGTGGTCTGCTTGGCGAGTAGTGTCGATTTATAACATGTTTCTTCTTTGGTTCATCTTCCACGGTCCAGTGTCAAATTATTGTCTGGCGTGAATCTCAATCATGGGGATAGGAAACTGGTTCCTTCACACCAATTTAGGCGACGATTTGCTATCTCAAGACGAGCTGATGTAGAAAGATTTCCAGGCGTTAAAGGGGTTCTTTCCCTGTACTCTTCAATTGTAAGCGACAGTATCTGTCGCAACTTGTTTTTACTTGTTTTAAATAGAATACTATAACGTTTGAGTTAACTAACGACTCCAAAATGATTATTCTAATTTCTGTCCTTTTAAGGTTGCCGGTCTATGGGGGCAATTTATTCGAATCGTAGTGACCATCTTCCGCCCATGGTCCGACTATGTTCTGGACTACTTGTATGGGCTGGTCATGGGCAAGACCAAGACTCTTCCGCCCATCACTGACCCCATACTGCTCATGTCGGCCACTGAGCTGGCGGAAAGGATACGCAAGAAACAAGTAAGAGTAGTTTTTTTTTAAAATATATGTTTTGAATTGTAAATAACTATGTTACAAATCAGGAGAATTGGTGGAAGAACATGTTAAGTGACCAAAAGGTGAAGAAGAGCAAATGAGGTTTGAAGTTTTTCGTTTGCACTCTTAAGGCGCGTTTACATGGGCGATCGAGTCCATGGATTGAAGAGCAAACTCAGCAATTTTTTCCCTCTTGGGGATTTTCTCCCGGACAGAACTGGAATTACAGGGTTCATTGGGGGTTTCGTAAACCCTCCAATGAAGGTGGGTTTAATGATTTATACCATGGATTCGGCCACAGACTATCATTTGGGTTAGAAATCTTGCTCGACCTCTTTTTCCCCTTATGGGGATTTTGGAATTCCATGGATTCGATGGCTCATGTAAACGCGCCTATAGATACTTTACAGAGGGAATTTACAAAAAATAAAAAAATACACATTGCTTAAAGTTTATGAAAATTAAATCTTTGAAGGAAGACATAGCATTTCTAAGGAAATCTCGTTTTAAACAATGTCACTTAGCACATTTTTCCACTATAAGCTCTTCGAATGTGCCTCGAGATGTGGAGAACGTGCTCGTTAAATCTGTGAGTCCGAAAGTCCTGTGGACTGTCATAGATAACAGTACCATGGGTCCAGTTTGTCTGGAGACAAATGCCTCTCTGCACCAGTAACGTACATAAATTAAGGAGATGGTCCCTGTTGCTTTATATGCTATGCCTTGGAGGAACACAGCAACATAGGGGCCGAAATACGTTACCATTTATCGTAAAAGGACATTGCTTGATATTCACTAAATAATATTTAAATATTATTTGGTCATAGATTTCATGAATTTATTGTCAGTAGATAAAGAGTTAGGAGGCCCATTAGCTTAGTGGCAGTGAATTGCATTACCACGCCATAGGTCCGGGATCGAATCCCGGATTAGGCGAGGTTGACACATACTTTCTTCCCTTAAGTGGGTCGATAAAATGGGTACCAAGCATGCTTACCAAGCATTTGTGCTGAGGTGTTAAGTTTAGATAAAGAGTTAAAAAGCGTTCGAGCTTAAAAGTGAATTCGATTAAAACGCAAACAACGGTTCATGTCTTTGTTTATTAAAGGTCATTAATTAATAGAGTTTCAATATTTCTGAAGAAACTAATAGCATATCACATATATTCCATTTCAGCTTACCAGCGTAGAAGTGGTAAAAGCGTACGTGGCCAGATCTAAAGCAGTGCACCCGTACGTCAACGCTGCAGTGGACGAGAGGTACGAGGACGCACTGAGGGACGCCAAGGCCGTGGACGAGTTCTTGGCTTCGGGACAGAAGTCAGAAGACGACATTGCGAAGGACACGCCTCTGCTTGGGGTTCCATTCACTTGTAAAGAATCCATCGGCGTCAAAGGTAAGAAAATATGGACTTTTTTGAACAGTTTCCTATTGATTGATTTCATAAAAATTGGTGAGTCAAAAAAAATTTTAATGATAAATGAAACATAAAAAGTAATTAAGCATAAAAATAACCAGAGCTTTTTTTTCCGAAAATAGCACAGGTCGGGGTTTTAGTCCTGGATTATGCAAAGTTTGCTCAGTCTTTTATCGTTTAAGGTTTAACCCTTTCAGTCCCAAAAATTTACTACACTACAGAAACATCTGATATTCACAAAATAAGCTCTACTTTTAAGTCAAAAATAAGAGTTCCAAAAGAAAAAAAATCATTTTAACTTTTTATTTGGTTTTTGAAATAATGCCAAATTTTTTTAACTGTGAAAAACAGCAAAATAAAAAAATATATATTACCTAAAAACACTTCGAGTTACATATTTAAAGGTATCCGACCATATTATTAAAAAAAATTTAGTAATTATTTTAAGCGAAATAGTTTAAATTGTGTTTTAAATATGTGGAACTGAAGTGAACTTTTCAAAAATCAGGTGAAACGCTTGTTAGCTATTTTCTAAATAAAAAAAAATAGTAGTTCTGACTACTGATAAGATTAATGTAAAATATTGTCTAATAGAACAAAATGTGAAGAATCGAATGATGTGTGTTTGGATGTCGTACCGGGACATAAACATTTGGAAAAAAATATTGAAAGTGATGATGCCAAATGGCATCACTGGGACTGACAGGTTTAAGAGGGAATGACCGTGGGTTTCCAAACCAAAGTGTGTTAATCTAATGGAAAAATGGATTTTCCAAGCCTCATTTCTCCGGTTGTATTGAATATTTTATCAAACTCTTTTTTTATATATATATGATAAATGTTGCTGACTTTTTACACTAGGAGTTCTATAAACTCACTTTTTGAAATTGGTTTGATTATTTATTTTTTTAAATTTTCTATAAATAATTATGTACAACAACATATTCGAACTAGTTTCAAAAATTGGCCCTCTTGTCCTGTAAGTCAGATTCATTTATCATGTAAAACATTTGTTTGAAAAATTCACTAAAACCTTAGAAATGAAACTTAGAAAATCAAGGGGTTTTTTTCATTGGATTCACACAGAGGCAGTTTGATTTGGAGAAAAGCTGTCATTCCCTTTTAAGTCCCCCTTTATTTGTTCAATGTCCTGTGTTCCTAAACTAAGAATAATACGTTTTAAGTCGCCGCCGCGGTCACTGATTGGTTAGTGTACTAGCCTTTGGAGCTGCTGGGATCGGGTTCGAATCCCGGTCAGGCATGGATGTTTGTGACAGTCAATAAATGTTGTTATTTGTCTATGTGTTATTCCTTTCTTTGTGACTGTAAAAATTCTTTCTGTGTCTGTCCCACTTGACGAAAGCTTATAAGCGGTTCTCTGAACAAGCACACAAGCTGGAATATATGTATCATACCATACGTTTTAAGTCATGCTGTAAAGCCGTAAACTTTTTCCTCCAGGTATGAGCCAAACTTCAGGCCTAGTTCGAGCCCGTGGTCGAGTGGCCGAAGAGGACAGCCCAACCGTGGCCCTCTACAGGAAAGCCGGTGCCATCCCTCTCACAGTCACCGACGTCCCCGAGTTGTGCATGTGGTGGGAGAGCTCGAACCACCTGTTCGGACTGACGAAGAACCCCTACGACAACACCAGGACGGTAGGGGGCAGTTCTGGTAAGTTGGACGGGGTTGAACAGGGTCTACTTAACTTACAAAGCAGAAGAAGCTCGCCCAAACTCATGTTTGGACGAAAAGTTTGATGTCCTTATTCTGAGTTCCAAAGATGAAGATCTGTTCGGAAACCTAAAAATATAGTCGGCTGAAAACGAATGGCTCCGAACAGGTTTCAAAAAGGTTTCTTCTAAGTCGGAAAATGACACTCGGAACCAGTGAAGTCTAACTTGTTGCCCATACGCGTGTTTGAGAGAGCTTCTTTGGGCTTATAAGTTGAGTAGACCATAGATTGGATAAATATTGTAAATAAAAATACTTGTCCTACACTGTTAAAAATTTTGGCAGCTGCCACCACTATTTGGAGCGTAAAATAACCAATTTTGTGATAAAATTATAACTTTGACGCAAAAGTGTTTAATCCACGCTCCGAATAGTGGTGGCAGCTAAAAACTTCCAGAATTCCGGTGCAATCCTGCTCCTATTTTTTAACAGTATATCATTTGGCAGGTGAACTGTAGTATATATATAACATCGACTTGGACTATTGTTGTTAGCACTTCTAACAGAACCTGCAACAAAGTCCACAGAAAAATTTATTAGTTCAAGACTAAAATTGTATAATATATTTGCAAAAGATATACTATAGTTGATCTGGCCCACATCACTGCAATTTGCTGTCTGATTCTTACCATCTCCCGTCAACGAAAGTAATGGTAGTTTTGATGGACTATGAGTTGCCGAGGCTGGGGCTATGGGCTTACATGCAAGAGGTGCCGAGATCGAAACAGGGTCTCTCCCTACCTCTTCATAATTTTATTTTTCTCTTAAGTATATATTTCTGTTTTACATTTTAAAATATTTTTGTTACCATAGGAGGTGAAGGTGCTATTATAACGTCCGCCGGAGCTCTCTTTGGTATTGGGAACGACATTGCAGGAAGTATTCGCATCCCGTCCTCCTTCTGTGGCATATACGGGCACAAGCCTTCAAGAGGTGAAATATATCATAAATGTCATTTCTTTTTAGTTCATATTAGAATATCATTAGTTAACAGAGAAATTAAATTGCTAGCTATACTAAATCATGTCGTATTTTAATGTATTGTAAAATATGTGGATGATGAACTTTCATTCTCCAAAGTATAACTGATATGAAGGGTCTGATAATTTCTTTCGCAACATTATCCAATTTAATTTACCCTTAGAAAAATCACCAATGAGAAGATCAGATTCTATATTTTAGTTATAAGTTGGAGAATGTTAGTTTTGTGTACAAAATGATATGAATTGAGCTTATATATTTAATTTTATTCATACATAAATATTATCTACAAACTATGGTTTTTAACTATTGTGGTTATCTTATAAATTAGTGTATAATTTTCATGTAATGCAGTTTTTCGCTTTCAAACATTTAATGAAATAAGAATATGAGACAGTAGTTATTATTTAATTGAATCAATGATTATAACCTTTGGATATTGACAATTTTATATCATTTAGTGTTCCTCTGCGTTACTATTGTTCATTTTTTTTGGTGGGATCTCGCCGAAGTTGGAAACAAAGGAAGCTATGCGAAAAATGTAGAAGGTTTCATCTTTATTTCTTGATTACATACTCAATCACAATATAACAAATTCGTAAGTTTTAACCATTTCAAGTCTTCGACAAAATTCAGTAGCGTCACACCTTTTCATCTACAAGTACATCTGCTCTGCGTGGTTTACCCACGCCACCGCAAGAGGGGGTTACAGGTTGTAATAAAAGGGACCGCCAGATAGGTGGAGCCATCTAGCGGCGCGCTCTGTTACTAACTGTTTAGGCATCCGTTACACTCCCCCTCTGGTTCCGCCGACGTCCCGGCAAGGAACCAGCCTGAGTTCTGGCTTTCCTAGGGCGTCCCCTCTTTCTTAAGGGCGCTACAGGGGTCGTGTCAGAGCTGAAACAGGGCGTTAGGGCTGGCACGTGATACACTCCCATGGAATTGTTAGGTGTGTCGATGTTTGCCACCCGATAAGTTGTGGGTGACCGCTGGGTAACAACCACAAATGGTCCATCCCTTCGGGGCATGAATTTGGCAGTTTTGTTTTTTGCTGCATTACTTGCTGAGTGACGTTCCACCCACACCTTGTCTCTCGGGCTGAACTGCGGTCCAACCTTTCTGTTCTTGTCCGCGTATCGCTTGCGGTCATCTTGTTTTCTTTCAACTATGTCTTTCACTTGCTGGGTGGTGGCATCTCCCCCTGGCCGAAAGTTTCTCTCGCTTTTTCTTGACGAGTTCAGTTGCTTTCTCCCTTGGGTGGTAAGATGCGTCCCTTTCTCTTCTCGAAAAAGACAGGCGTTAACTTGTAAGTCCGTGAGAGGACTGTCGGAGGAGTTCGACTTGGCTTCTGCCGCAAATGAGAACTTTTTCCTTGGTTTACTGCTGTAGTACCAATTTTTATCCTTCATGTTGAGGACAACACCAGATTGTCTCAGGAAGTCTGTTCCTAAGAGCGTTCTGTTATTTCTGGCATCTGGCAAGGCAATTAAAGTAACCGGGAAGGTTCTTCCTTCCAATTCAACTGTTACACAGGTGGTGTGTACTTCTCTTGCCATCTTCTGGCCATCCGCCAACGACATCTTGAGCGTTTTGGGCTTGAAGTCCGCTCCGTTCTCCTGCAGAAGTCGGTATAGCTCTTCACCAGCTATAGAGTGGCTTGCTCCGGTGTCTGCACATGCGGTTCCAAAGATTCCGTTAACTCTTACTTGCAGCACTGCCACTTGTGGAGACTCGTCCGTACAGGAGTGTAGTTGGATGTTATGGAACCTGGCCACTTCACTCATCTCTTGTGGAGTGCATCTGGGGCACTTGGCGCGGATTACCCCTGGTTCACTACATCCGAAGCACCTTATTGGTGGTCGTTCGTCTGGATTTCTTTCTGGCTTGGGTTTTTCATATCTCTTTGGATAGGGTGGTTCCCATGTATCTTCTATCCGGGGGCCTTCATCTTTCGGTTTCTGGAAGCCTCTTTTTCGGTAATCCGGATTCGGTTCTCTTCTTGAGGTAGTCCTAAGGTTATCAAACATCTCCAACTTCTCTGCAAGCTCGATGGGGTTGTTGCAGTCCGCCCATTCGTCTAGGAAATTCTGCTTATGTTCAGGGCTGGATTTCCTCTTCATTTGGTCTGCTATCATCAAGTCCTTCAACTGCTCGAAGTCCTCGATCTTCAACCCTGATAACCATCCCTCCAAGAAGCTCCTTATTTCGAAATAAAAGTCTCTCCATGTACTCTCGGGAGTCTTTTTGTGTTGACAGAACAGTTGTCTGAACTTTTCTGCGCTGAGCTTGAACCGTCTTAGCAGCATTCCCTTGATGTGTCCATAATTTCTGGATTCCTCTTCTGGTTCCCTTGCTATCAGCTTGGCCACATCTGCTGGTAGAGATCCTATGAGATAAGCCACCCACTGGTCCTCTGGTACCTTCATAAACTTCAATTGTCTCTCGAAAATATTTAGAAAGAGACCCATATCGTCATCTTTAGGGTTGAAAGTAGGAATTAGTTTCCTTAATTCCCACTTCGGATACTCAGGTTCCCCATTAAGTCTATTGGACGCTGTGGTCAAATTCATAGACTGCTCTCCATGTTGTATTCTCAACTTTTCTAGTTCGAATTCTCGGTCCCTTTGAAGCTGCTCCAATTCTTCCTGCTTTGCCATCTTGGCTTCATTGGATTTCCTTTCTTCTACCACTTGTTGTAGAAGGTCTTTTACGCAGTCTTCATCGTATTGTTTTCGATTTCAGAATTATGTCTCTCAGTTCCAGCACTTTAAGATTATCTGCTAAGGTTTCGCCCAATTCCTCCGCCAACGCCCTTAAATCGTCACGTTTGACTTTGTTTAAAAAGGCCATGCCTAAATTTAACCTACCGGTCAGGCACCCTCTATCAAGCGGTCCCTCTAACAAATGTGTATAGGATACGGAATATGGCAGTAAGTAGGAACTATGATACACAAAATCAAATATTACAATACTAATTTCGGACAAAATTCTTAATGAATACCTAGTAATAACCTAATCAGTTACGAGGTCATCCTTTATTTTTCGGTTTCACCGTCAACTGATCTTACCTTTTTATGTAAAAAATTCAAACCTGAAAATTCTTTATATATTTTTTTTTCTAAAAATATAACTCAGAAATAAATTTATCACAAATCGGTTTATCATTAAAATATATTGATTTGGTACTTCTCGTGCTCAGTTGCACTTAAGTTAAAAATTTTAAGTTAAATAGCTAATACTTATAACTGCAATTATAGCTAGCATTACTAAAAATCTATCGTTATTGTTATGCATAACAGCACTTAATAGCAGATCCTTATATAATTTAACTCAAATTTATAATCAATATCTTAAGTTTTTAATTTCTAAAACCATAAATGTGATTAGATAATGCACGAAAGTTTTACTTCCATAAGAACTTTTTCTTTTATAAAACTTCAAATAACCTTGTGCTTTTTTGCACTGTTTACATTTGATTTCTGTCAATCACCAAACAATTGAAAATCCCTTTAGTGTTTCTTATGCTAAATGCACTTAAACCAAATAAACTAATCATAAATTATCACAATTTTATAATTTAAATTAGGTAAGTCATTCTCGTGTATAAACACTTAATATTTAACCCAATTTCTAATTTGATTTAAATTGACACTTAGGATTTCAATTTTTAAAAAGATATTTAAATATCATGTAATTACTATCATTAGTAAAACAATTAACCAGTTAGGTATTTTATGAATCATGTATAAATAGATTATAATAGTAAGCCATGGATAAAACTAATTAAAATGTTGCTAATTTTAACCAAATTAATGTTGTATAAATCAAATTATTTAAATCTTAGCTTGATTGTCCTCCGGGACAATGATGTTGCTGAAGACCTCTCGACGACGTCTGGAACAGAGTTCGTGGTAATTTGCCCGAAGCAAAAAGTTCACGTAAAGTCATTGCGAAAGTCATTCACAAAAAAAGTCAACGTTATGTCTTGACACTGGTTGGCAGAGGAGAAGTGGCATGCGTCATCATCGGGAAGTGGCATGCGAATCATCGGGAAGTGGCATGCGTCATCATCGGGAAGTGGCATGCGTCATCGGCAGCGGCATCCATCGGTCGTGCATCAGCCTGCGGTGTGGGGGGCTCCTCCACTGACGCTCGTCCGCTGGGGAGGGGGGGAAGCGACCTTCGTCTAGGTTGCTTCACCGACGGTTCTCTTCATCCGCGTCAGAACTTCCATCGTAGTGGCGGCGGGGCTCTTTTGGACAGGTGGCCGGCTTTGCAAACTTCGGATGGAGTCGCGCGGGAATTCTCCACGGGGTCGCCACTGCTACGCGAAGGCTCTCGGCGGGGCGTCGGTATCCACAGGTCGTCTTCACTGCTACGCGAAGGGCTCGTTGTCGGCCATTCTCTGCATTCGGAAGTAAATATTGTTATTTCCAGACGTTCTCAGCTTCCTTCATCAGCACCAATACTTCGGCCACCACGTTTAGGGCGCCAGTTTAGTGTTCCTCTGCGTTACTATTGTTCATTTTTTTTGGTGGGATCTCGCCGAAGTTGGAAACAAAGGAAGCTATGCGAAAAATGTAGAAGGTTTCATCTTTATTTCTTGATTACATACTCAATCACAATATAACAAATTCGTAAGTTTTAACCATTTCAAGTCTTCGACAAAATTCAGTAGCGTCACACCTTTTCATCTACAAGTACATCTGCTCTGCGTGGTTTACCCACGCCACCGCAAGAGGGGGTTACAGGTTGTAATAAAAGGGACCGCCAGATAGGTGGAGCCATCTAGCGGCGCGCTCTGTTACTAACTGTTTAGGCATCCGTTACAATCATTTTTAATTGATCTCATTTTAAAAAATATTTTCAGAAGACAGGTTCAAAATCAGCATTGGTACATTATAATTAATGTCAAAAAAAGCAGCCCTGTTTTAAAGAAAAACGCTATTTTAATGATTAAATAATATTTTACTTTAAATGTATCCGAAAGGTTTTAAACCCAATCTATGTAAATCTATTCAAAATTTTTAAACCCAATCAATCGACGCGTTTACTCGAGCCATCGAATCCATGGAATGCCGAAACCATCCATTAGGGGGAAAAGTGGTCGAGCAAGATTTCTAACCCAGATGATGAATATAGTCTGTAGCCGAATCCATGGAATGAAACATCAGACCCTCCTTCACTGGAGGGTTTGCGAAACCCCAAATGAACCCTGCAATTCCGGTTCTACCTGGGCGAAAATCCCCAAGAGGGAAATTTGCGGAGTTTGCTCTTCATTCAATGGATTCGATGGCTCATGTAAACGCGACTTATATCTACTTCAATTTCTGCTTTGTTTTATAGGTGTGATCAACAACTTTGGCACGTATCCTTTCTGTCAGGTGAAGTTCAGTGACGAACCTGACGGCTCAAAGGCGTTCGTTAGCACAGGCCCCATGTGTCGCTACGTTCAAGACGTTCCTTTGCTGTTCAAGATCTTGTCCGACAACGACCCAAAGATACAATGGAACAAACAAGTACTTTTCTTAAATTACGAAGACTGTTTTTATTTCAACCTCCGATGGGCTGTAACGAAAAAGACGGGTCAAAATACAAAAAAAAAAGTTTTTTTTTACCTGTACCTGCATTGTATCAGTTAAAATCTACTAGCAGTGAACATGGTATTGTTCATATTTTTTTTTACCAAATGTAATGTACAAAACTGCTTATTTATCCACGTAATCACCTTGACGATTGAAGCATTTGTCATATCTGTAAACAAGCTTTGAAATACCCTCTTCCTAAAATGCCGCCGCCAACGATTTGGAAGGAGTTTTGAGGATTTCTTTGAGCTCCATGTCAATTTGGAAGCGCTACAATCCAATCCACAATGCTAATCTATAATTCATTTATCGTAAACCTTCGAGTTTCTCTAAACACTTGGTCAAGTCGCTGAACAATACTGATGTTCATTAGAAGAGCACCAGGAAGCACGTCTGTCGCTACAGACGGTATTGTTCAGCGAGTTGTCATCATAAGTGAAATATTGGCTATAAGCAATGGCTTGGAGGACAGAAAAAAGTTGAAGTGAAGCTTCCAAATTTACTTTTTTAAACGAAACCGTCACAACTCCTTCCCAATCATTGGCGACTACATTTTATGAAGATAAAATTTCAAAGCTTGTTTACAGATATGACAAATACCTGAATCATCCAGGTAAATATGTGGAAAAATAAGCAGTATTGTACGTTACGTTTGGTAAAAAAAATATTTTTTTGTATTTTGACCCATCTTTTTGTTACAGCCCATCGGAGGTTAAAAAAACTGCCCTATCGTTCTATAAAAGCACCGTTGTTGTTGAATTATACCAAATTTACATAAAACACAATTGCATCGCTCAATTCTGTACTCAATTGAATCACTGGCATATCGTGCAATAGGAATTGCAAAAAGGGCAATTAATAGCAAATCTAGAAAACTTACCGTGTAACCCATCTCTGAACTAGTTCTAAGTTAGAAAACGTGCTATTGTACAGGGTGAGGAAAATAAATGTGGCTGTACATGAAAGTAGGAAAAATATAGGCATGATATCAGATCAGAAACCAATGCAAAAACAGCTTTCCCAAGTGAAGTCATTGATCACCTCAATATTATGCCCAAACAAACACTTGGCGAATTATTTGCCGGTAACTAATTTATACTTTGGCAAGCTAGAATGCAAGGTAAACTATTGAATAGTACGAGAGAAAGAGGAATTGGACATAGTGGTTTACATTTTCTGGTATTTAGACACGTTTAGACATATCTTTGGACTTGTTCAAAACACATCCTGCCTCATGAAAATATGCTACTAATCGTTTTTTCTGGCACTTAACAACTTCAAATTGATTAGCAATAGCAATCAACTGGCCACAATATTCCCACGAATTCGTTTCATTATAACTTTCGGTAGGCTAAAAATAAACTCCTAAAGCTCTTCATTGAAAGTAAAATTAATGCCACTTTAATATTTGAATTTCATAAATCTAAAATAATTGAAATTTCTCTTTTTTTAAAAAAATTGAATAATTTTCATATTTTTTTCTAGGTCGATTTCCGAAAGTTCAAACTTTATTATGTGGAAGAATTTCCAGGAATATTACATACGGCGACTCCTGACGTTAAAAACTCAATTAAAAAGGTTAGTATAACTATTAAAAAAAACTTGTGATACGTACTATCTAACTGAAAATCTTTTTTGTGGCACGGTTTTCATGAATTTAATGCATATTATTGCATCTCAAAAGATTGTATTTTATCACAACACAAATATTTCCTAAAAATTCAAAAGATATTCGTAGAATCAACATGTATACTTTTCGAAGTTGCAAATATCAAATTATTAATTACGTTTGGATGCGCCTAAGGAACAGACATCCATTTTGTTTCAAGACAATTTTATTTCTGATTTAATCAAGTGAAGTGGTTACATAACTAGCGCCGTAGCGCCCTCTACTGGAGAGATGAGACATTACAACATGAACAGATACACAATACTTAAACAATAGAAATGCTGATTTCATATATGAGAACCACTAAACGATACTTGACTTCTTCGTTAGCTATTCGGTTATAGGGGATTTAACCATCATAAAATTGTGGTTTGAGTTTATTTTTTATTATGGTTTAATTGACTTATGACTTATGACTTTCTTGGTGGGGGGCAAGATCGCCAAGCACTGCGACTATAAGTCTATTGTATTATGGTTTAATTACAGCAGAAGAGTATGTTAATCCTTTGTTATCTCGAACCCTCTAATTTAAAAACAATTTTTCTCACATAGCAGAAAGCATAATTCTAAACGTTTAAAAATATATAAATTATGATAAACGGAACAAAGCTTCAAGCGCATAACTTATTATTTTTTTTTAATTTATGTAGAAACTTCTTAAACTACAATTTTGTAATAGAGAAGTCGCACGTCAAGTTTACACCAAATTAATAAATAAAAGTGGACAAAATATTGTTTGTAGAATACTAAATTTGTCAACTGTAAGTTAGTTTCTGCAGAAAACTTGAAGGCTACCGCGCATGAGGCCCCGTAGATATTGGGTGAGGCCCCGTTGAAGTCAGAGAATTCTATAGTAGTGTAAAGGAGAATAAGGGTAAAAACATAGTGGAGCGGCGAGTCAAGAGTCAAGCGGCGAGTCAGGCGGCGCGTTTTTTATTCAAGATGCTAGCGTCGCTTCACATGCACATAGTAGAGCGGCGGGAACTGCTGCGAAAAGAGCTTCATGTCATGAATCTAGTCAGCAAGATGCTCTCTTTTTGACATTATTTAAAGTTTGCTTGATAGAAAACTTGTTTCTTGCCCTACCTAAATGCTAACAATATTATACAGTACAAAAAAACGTATCTGTACAATTATTTTCTACTCTCACTTCCTGAAACAGTTTGTCCAATGTGTACTGATTGTGATGTCATTCAGCTGTTGATTCACAATTCCGTATCGACAGAATGAGCAACTCCATGTTCATTTTGTGCAATTAAATACTTTCACCTTAAAATCAAGAAAAATTCACAAACAGACAGCACCACCTGCACTGGAATCCCCAAGTCGAGTGGAGCAGCGCTTCAAAGAAATCGTTGGTGATTTTACAAGCGGCGAGTCAAGATTCATGTCGATGCATGCAGCGCTGCTTGCCGCCCCACTATGTGCGCGTCAACTTGAATGTACAGAAGATTTAAAAACGCGCCGCTTGACTCGCCGCTTGACTCTTGACTCGCCGCTCCACTATGTTTTTACCCTTACTCGTGCGCGTACTGAGCTGCCATCAGCAGCCATGGCTCACTACGGAGCCCGAATAGAGTGGCAAAAGTGCAAGTTAATTTATAATTTTGATACTGAGAAAGGAAGTACACCCAGGGCAAAGGCGTGAATCGTCCCCACACCCGTTACAGAGCCGATTGCTATCGTTATGGTCTACGATCCAAACCACTCGGCCATCGCCGGGCCCCACATGATACCCTACATTGTCTCCGTATTGGTCCATGGCGCTGTTGCCAGGTTCAGTCTCTACCTTACCATGGAACTCATTGTTTGAAGTCTAATGATAGGTAGCTACTGGTTTCGTACACAGGTATCGATTATTTAAAATACCAAAATGTTCAGTTCTGAACTTCTATTTTTTTATCAACTTGCAGATAAGCTGCAATTTCGGAAGAGCCAGGCCTAACGCTCAAGAAGGTTGAATCCTCTCAAGTGATGCACTGATTTACAAAATTTTTATCGATGTTCGAAAACAGTGGCATAAAGGTTCATGATTCTATACTTAGCTCGAATTCGTTTGTATTTCGTATTGTAAAAATCTCTTTCTATTTCCAGGCTGTGAAACACTTCAGAGACGAGTACTCCATCGAAGCCACTCGACTTCAAATGGACGAACTCAAAATGGCCTTTCACGTTTGGGAACAAAAACTCCTGGAGGCAACACCGGTCCCCTTCAGAGACCTTCTAGCTGACAAAAGACCGGGTCAGGAAGACAAGACCATCAACCTCTGGCTGGAATTCTTCAAGAACCTGGTCGGCTGCTCCGACCACACCATGCCTGCCATCTTCTTCGGCATGGTGGACAAGCGAGACAAAGATCAGTTCTACCACGAGTGCCTGGAGACCTTCAAGACCATCCAGGCCAAGTTCGCCAAGATCTTCAACGACCAGGAAGACACCATTCTCCTGGTTCCGACCCATCCGGAGCCACCTCCTCATTACCTGATGACCATACCGATGTATCCGAACATTGCTTATACCTGTATATTCAACATACTTGGGTTTCCGTCGTCGCAGATACCTGCTGGTTTGAGTAAAGGTGCTCCTATAGGGATCCAGGCCATCAGCGGACAGTTTAAAGATCACCTGACTGTGGCGACTGCTGTTGAGTTGGATAAGGTGTTCGGGGGTTGGATTAGTCCATGCTCTGTGAATGTTTGATTTGTTTTTTTTAATTGTGATTTGATTTGCATTGGTGGTTGGATTAGTCCATGCTCTGTAAACGTGTGATTTTTTTTTCAATCGTGATTTGTTTTGCAAAGTCTTTATTGGACAGAATTGTGAATCACCTTAAAAAAGGTCTGAAATCATCGATTCTTATACTTAATTGGCAATGTAATGTAATCGATTCCGGCTGCATTTTTCTATCCTCCTTTAGGAGATTCTTATAATTACAGAACTTTACTTCTTCTTTCCGTTACATATTTACTACATCGAATTGAAGTCATTAGATCCAAAACAATTTCAAAAAATTTGGGGTATATTTTCAAATAGATGGTGAACTATCAAATTGAGTAATTTCTTGCTTCGAGTAAACTTCGAGTTACTTCGAGTAAGCAAGAATATCTATTATCGGGTAGACTAACCTGTGAATGAACGTTTAAAGAGCCGCGTTCGCCAGTGAATAAACACCAGGACATAATGACCAGGCAACCAACCATATTTCAGATAGCTTCCTACAAGATGGGAGGAAGTCATAGTTGCTAATTCATCTAGTGGAATGATTTTCAATCCTTATTTTTTAATTGAATTACTAAATGTTCATTCACTGGGGCCTGTTTACTCACTGGTCAGTCTACCCTATATCTCATCATCATAAATCATTTGACCTCCATACGGCTTTTCCACAGTTTGAAGATTTTGAGTTGCTTGATATAAGTTACATCGTATAGGATACTGAAAAAGGCTTAAAAGTGTGGAGTTGTGACTGCAAATAGTGAAGTTGATAAAGTGTTTAGTGAGTGAACAATACTGGTTGTTTATTATTCAATCGCAATATTTATGTCAAAGATGTATTAATAAAATAAGTATTAAATATTTTGCTATATTTATTTCTATAAGTTTATATAGGCGGAATCTTATACTTAATACTCTTAGTATGAAACAATAAGAAAATCTAAAAGTATTTGTTAATGGTTGAGTTTTGTTATTTTGAATTACCATCGAAGGGATTACCTTTGAAGCAAGCATAAAATTCTAATACTGACTTTCTTTAGGAAATACAGGGTGAGGCAAATAAAAATAGCCGCAACGTAGAGATAAGAATTCGACAGAAATATTGCCAAGTCAAAAACCAATACAAAAACAGGTTTGCTAACATGAAGCTATTGATCGCTTCAATATTATGCCCAAACAAACGCTTGGCAACTTATTTGCCGGCAACTACGCTATGGTTTGAGAAGGTAGTTGAAATAAAATATAAACAAAGTTTTGTAGAGCTGATCAAAAAAAGTCCCCACTAGTGATTATTTCGGTCGTTATTTATCCTAGAGAATCGGACCTTTTTATTAATACAAAACATTCTAAATTGATTGCAAGACACAAAATTTGCACTGTGGAACGTCTTCATATAATACGAACTAAGATCCGAACTCACCACTACTCAATGAGTCGCTCTAATGTGAAGCTAATCCGATCCAACCAATACATAAACAGGTTTCAGGCGGCTTCCAGAGTTTTTCTCGCCAAGTATTTCAACGTATTCCAATCTCTAGACCGGGGCCGCTTTTATTTGCCTCACCCTGTATGTTTTTATCCATAACTCAAGGCAGAGTTGCCACTAATTGAAAAAGACAAGCACTTTTTAAAGAACCTATTTAATGAATAGTAATTATCTTGAAAAGGTTGGACTAGAAATATGCTATGGAGAAGATCCTTCCGCAGGATGTAAAGAGTTCCATAAATTATTTGTGAATCCATCCAGATAACATGTTTAGAACATTAATTTCGTTTAAGGTCTATCAGATTTAAGTATTATTTGAGAAAATTTAGAAATTTTTTATCTGAATGAAAAGTGTATTTTGGTTAAATTGTATTCAGTTCATTTTGTATGTAAATATTACCTTTCAAGCTTTTCCAACTTACGGACCAATGCCCTTTTTTCTATCTGCCTTTTTACTCTTTGTTTTTACCCAAGTTAGGTTGGCAAGGAGTGTTATACTGGTACTTCTCGAATAGCGTAATATTAATAAGGTAAAACACGATTCATTTTTTGTATTTTTATCCAGAGATCTTTCTTCATATTATCAATACATGAAGTTATAATAAGATGTTTAATCAATCAGAAGACATTAAAAAAGTTCATAAATTATACATTTGTTTTAAATAAAAAAAACATATATGCATAAATTAAAATAAATTTTTATAATTGATACAAACTTATCTTTCTTCTGATAACACAAATATTGTTTTAAAGTATTTTTTCCAACAAAGGCCCTCGCCAGATAAGACGGTGAAAAATGCCCCCATTCCAATCGGGCTAATTTTTTTTCTGAAAATACCTCATAGTATGGACAACTTCTCAGCCAAGTTTCAGCTCAAAAATATGACGCATTTTTGAGTAAAAAATTAAAGTTTTTTTTCTTTTTAAATTGATTATTCCCTGAATATATTTGATAAATCCAAAAAACTACTCATGAGTTTTTAGATATCATTGAGTAGTATTCTCAGAAAAATCAGCTCATAAATCTGATCGAGCGATCATTCTTAAAAATGCAATTTTATTTTTCAAAAAAAAATTTCATGCCAAAATCGTTTGGTCACAACTTAGGATTTTGTCTCTACATATTCCTCTATTATCAATCTATAACATATTTTTTTTTCAGATTTTTAAAATTATTGGACGATAGTTTAAAAAAATAATTCTTAAAGCCTGATTTTTTTGCTCTAAAATCCAT
This sequence comes from Hylyphantes graminicola, assembly GCA_023701765.1. Taxonomy (NCBI): domain Eukaryota; kingdom Metazoa; phylum Arthropoda; class Arachnida; order Araneae; family Linyphiidae; genus Hylyphantes; species Hylyphantes graminicola. The sequence continues at coordinate 50,767,804 of CM043120.1, forward strand.
AGATTTAGAAATAGCATGCCAACCGATTGCGCAATCCCGTACAACGCAATGATGCGTGATGAATCCACATTTCGTCGTTTTCGCAATAAATCACGGGATACTGATTCACAAAAATGGTTTTTCCGAAGAGTTACATACAATAAAAACTGCATTTTTAACTTGCTTCTTTTGTGAATATATACCTCATGCCTTACAGAAATTATCAATACGCATGCAGTTATTAAATTATGCGAAACTTGTAAAAAGTTTTAATTAGTTAATATTGAATATATATCTTTTATTAGTCGAATTATCTCATGGTGCCATCTGGTGGCGTATGGCATGCCATGTGCAAAGAGCTTGCGAACTGCCTTATGGGATAATGGTTAACAAATGGCTTCACCTTTCCCCCTAGAGGCAGATCTGCTACTTTCTAAATCTATGCTAAATTCTTTAGTCCGAAAGAAATTCTCCCAGATTGAATTTCCCCTCCTTTGTTAGGAGTGCCATCTGCCGAGTAAGTAGTGCGAAAAGTCAGGTTTTAAGAATATTTTATTTTTTTTAAACTATCGTCCAATAATTTTAAAAATCTGAAAAAAATATATATTAAAGATTGATAATAGAGGAATATGTAGATACAAAATCCTAAGGTGTGACTAAACGATTTTGGCATGAAATTTTTTTTTGAAAAATAAAAATGCATTTTTAAGAATGATCGCTCGATCAGATTTATGAGCGGATTTTTCTGAGAATACTACTCAATGATATCTAAAAACTCATGAGTAGTTTTTTGGATTTATCAAATATATTCAGGGAATAATCAATTTAAAAAGAAAAAAAACTTTAATTTTTTACTCAAAAATGCGTCACATTTTTGAGCTGAAACTTGGCTGAGAAGTTGTCCATACTATGAGGTATTTTCGGAAAAAAAATTAGCCCGATTGGAATGGGGGCATTTTTCACCGTCTTATCTGGCGAGGGCCTTTCATGTGAGTAAATAAATAATTATTGCTTTTATATTATTAAGTTATTACTAAAACTCTTTTGATGCTTTTTGAACTCATAAAAATTATATCTGAAGAGAATATTGGCATCATAATGAATCTTTTCACACAAAAAGTTATTTAACCTGCAAATTTGATTTTTTAAAAGTAAAACGTTAGTAACGCCACTTCATGAATATATTCTACCTGAATAATGGCAAAAAATAATCGAAGCAATTTTAGACTGTGTTGCTTCATCCAAAGAAGTTTTCTATTGTGGTCCCTTTTTTTTTATTTTCGGTAGTCCATACATTGGTGCAAACATGCTTAAACACCACTTTAATTTTTATTTAAGTAGCATATTTTCTTATATAAAAGAAATACTAAAAAATAAAAAATACCTCTTTATGGTTAAATTTTATAGACTAACCAGTAAATAATAAAATAATCAGGAAAACACATCGGCTTTTTTTTACATTAGCTTTCTTTTCACTAAAATACAGAATTATAACAGTCTATCTTTACGAGGGCTCAGTGGCTGAGAGGTTTAACGTACCCGCCTCGTAAGCCCATGATCGCGTGTTCGATTCCCGGCTGAGTCGTGGGATTTTCTGGATGGGAAAATCTTGAGCAAGTATGTCATATGATTATGTGGCATGTAAAAGATCTCTGGCGTCTCTCGGCATAATTAAATCTCAGCATACTTTATAACATCCACAGAGAGCTCTGGTTCATTTGTAATCTGTGCGTCAAAATTGTTAGTGAGAGTCGCCTACGTGGTGGAAATTGATTTATGAACTGACAGTTTTTTAACAGTATTTCTTTATTAAATGCGCTTTTATCGATTTAAATTTCATGCACTCTATACAGGCTTTGTATTATAAATTATACCCGTAAATAAAATTTTATATAATTTCGTAAACAATTTCTTTTGTTGATATTTTAGTTTTAGCATAGGGAAATTGATTTATGAACTTTTACATTCAATCTCAATTAATAATTACTAAAACTATTTTTTTTCGTTGTTGCTTCCTTGATTTTGTTTTTCATAGACAACACGAAACTTTGGGTCAAGTTTTGGTCAAGCAATTTCCAGTTTTTAATGATTAAGTCCTTCTATTCCACAACTGATGCACACTCCATTGACACCATACTCCATTTGAGTGAATTATTCATACCAATTGATCTCAGACGTTATCCTTGGGGTTTCAATCATGTCTATTGGCAGTATGATCTAAATGAACAACACTTTGTACATTAAACCAGTCTTCCATTTCGTTTGAAATGTGGATACTTGCATTAACATGCATAAAAATATAATCAAAAGCATAGTTTTACCATGCAAAAAGGAATCAAAGAATTTTCTAGAACAAATCTGCAATTAAGTGATCTTTGTCGGCCCTTCAGAAACAAAACCTTGTTTCTTCAATCATAAGATATCGTTGCCCAAACCATCAAACTTCCACCACTAACATTTCTGCTGAAGACAGATCTTGGATATTTTCGAAGATCCTTTCAATAAAAGTTTTTAAACCATCACGTCCATCCAAATTGAATTTTTTTCATCAGCAAATTTCACCTTTTCCCCATTTCTCTCAATCCACTCCCACCCAATCCATTTTTATGTAGTTATGACCATATTTTAATAGCCTGTTCTTATGGTGAAGAGTCAGCTTTGGACCAGCCTTCATTTTGGAACATTTCAAGTTCGACGACGATATCAATATTTGTCCTACTCTTCTGGGAGTTACAGGAAGTGATATTTCATAACAAATTCGTTCTGTGATGCACAAATTCTGCCAAAAAATTGTAACTTTTTGTTATGCAAGTCCAATAATTCTGCTTTTCTCCCCCGTCCCACGAGGGTTACACCTTTTTTATAGATGGTTTTTACCGTAGTCAAAATGATTCTTCCAATATTTATGAATTATTTTTATTGATCGTTTAATTAATATGCTGATTTCTCTTACAGATTGGTTACAATATTAAATAAGGTCTTTTTTTACCTTTTTGGCTTCATGCAGTCCCGCAAGCTTTCCTATTTAGTAAAATGGGAATAAAACAGTTAAATTTCAACAAATTTGGCCTTAAGCTTATTTATAAACAATGATAGTAAGCTCCCCTGAAGTTCAAATGAAGAACTAGTTAAAATATTTGGTACCTGTGTTCAAAATAAATTTGAGTTCATAAATCAATTTCCATCATTTGACATGCTTAAAAACTAAAATTAGATATATTTTTATTTAATATCATTTTTTGAAAAAAATTATGTGTGAAATTCCTTCATTGTGCTCTGAATATCCAACACACAAAATTTGAATTGTTAGTACTTAATACAAAGCGATATCTGGTGAAAAGAATGTTAGTTCATAAATCAATTTCCACCACTGTAGATGGTGCCACAAAAAAATAGCTCTCAATTGCGGGGAATATGACGAGTCTGCAAAGGCTTGACCGCCAATATTGCAGAACCATTTCAGAAAAAAAGAAGAAAATGTCTACCTCTACAGCCTTACTAAAGACGTCTCTCCTTAAACAAACTTTGATCTTGCCTTTTATTGCTTGAAATAAACATTTGAGCGTGGGATTTTCAAAACCGCCCTTTGACCGAGAAAAAAAAGGAGCACCACGACCTATTTCTTTTCATGAATATTTGGTTAATACCCACTTGGATATTGCTTTTGTAACAATCCAACATTAACTCCATAACATTCGTGGTGAATTTTAGGTTAATGTAATATTCTTCTATAATTCAACACGGGGCGAGATTTTGCAATAATTGTGGAGGGGGTTGGGGGGGGGGAGAGACCGCATCAACGTAAAAACTAAAATTTTAATAAAGAAAAGAATAAATTTATAAAAAGTGCTTCAGTTGAAACTTTTTTTTTTGGAAGTCCCCCCAAAAATAATAAATATTTTAACTCAGAAGATTACCTCATAGACAAACAGTAGAGAGGTATTATCCTAAAAAGACTGTTTCAGCGATTCAATTTTATGCTATGAAATCATCATTACATTTTCATAAATCATATTTTATTGACGTTGTTTTTGTTTGGAAAGACAAAAAGTTGTCGCCTTTAACTTAGAAATTCAAACTGAAATTTCTTATTGTGTTCTCCATTCAAAATTAGAACTTTCACTGTTATTTTCCATTCCCATTCTGTTCTTCTGCGGAGTCTGTATTATTAGACCAAGTCTGTATCCTATATAGTTGGTTGCCTTCTTTTTGAGAGAGGGAGTAGAAGCGAAACTTCTTATTGTGCAGCCTCTTCACAATAAGAAATTTCACTTCTACTCCCTCTCAATACATCTTCCTCTTCTGTTCTTTGCTTGACTTTCACTTTCACTTCTGTTCTTCTCCTGAGTCTGTGTTATTTAGATTGTCGCCTTTACTTTTAGAGTTAGAAGTGAGATTTCTTATTGTGGACCCTCTTCACAATAAGAAATTTCATCCTTTCCTCCTCCGGTTCCTTTCTTGACTTTCAGCATCTCTTCTGTTCGTCTCTTTGCATTATGTGCAGTTGGTCGCCTTCTCTTTCGGAGTAGAAGTGAAATTTCTTATTTTGCAGCTTCTTCACAATAAGAAATTTCACTTCCTTCTCTGTTCCTTTCTTGACTTTCAACATCTATTCTGTTCGTCTCTTTGCATTATGTGCAGTTGGTCGCCTTCTCTTTCGGAGTAGAAGTGAAATTTCTTATTTTGCAGCCTCTTCACAATAAGAAATTTCACTTCCTCCTCCTGTTCCTTTCTTGACTTTCAGCATACCTTCTGTTCGTCTCTTTGCATTATGTGCAGTTGGTCGCCTTCTCTTTCGGAGTAGAAGTGAAATTTCTTATTATGCAGCCTATTCACAATAAGAAATTTCACTTCCTCCTCCTGTTCCTTTCTTGACTTTCAACATCTCTTCTGTTCGTCTCTTTACATTATGTGCAGTTGGTCGCCTTCTCTTTCGGAGTAGAAGTGAAATTTCTTATTTTGCAGCCTCTTTACAATAAGAAATTTCACTTCCTCCTCTGTTCCTTTCTTGACTTTCAACATCTATTCTGTTCGTCTCTTTGCATTATGTGCAGTTGGTCGCCTTCTCTTTCGGAGTAGAAGTGAAATTTCTTATTTTGCAGCTTCTTCACAATAAGAAATTTCACTTCCTCCTCTGTTCCTTTCTTGACTTTCAACATCTATTCTGTTCGTCTCTTTGCATTATGTGCAGTTGGTCGCCTTCTCTTTCGGAGCAGAAGTGAAATTTCTTATTTTGCAGCCTCTTCACAATAAGAAATTTCACTTCCTCCTCTGTTCCTTTCTTGACTTTCAGCATCTCTTCTGTTCGTCTCTTTACATTATGTGCAGTATGTCGCCTTCTCTTTTGGAGTAGAAGTGAAATTTCTTATTTTGAAGCCTCTTCACAGTAAGAAATTTCACTTCCTCCTCCTGTTCCTTTCTTGACTTTCAGCATCTCTTCTGTTCGTCTCTTTGCAATATGTGCAGTTGGTCGCCTTCTCTTTCGGAGCAGAAGTGAATTTTCTTATTTTGCAGCCTCTTCACAATAAGAAATTTCACTTCCTCCTCTGTTCCTTTCTTGACTTTCAGCATCTCTTCTGTTCGTCTCTTTACATTATGTGCAGTATGTCGCCTTCTCTTTGGAGTAGAAGTGAAATTTCTTATTTTGAAGCCTCTTCACAGTAAGAAATTTCACTTCCTCCTCCTGTTCCTTTCTTGACTTTCAACATCTCTTCTGTTCGTCTCTTTGCATTATGTGCAGTTGGTCGCCTTCTCTTTCGGAGTAGAAGTGAAATTTCTTATTTTGAAGCCTCTTCACAATAAGAAATTTCACTTCCTCCTCCTGTTCCTTTCTTGACTTTCAGCATCTCTTCTGTTCGTCTCTTTGCATTATGTGCAGTTGGTCGCCTTCTCTTTCGGAGTAGAAGTGAAATTTCTCATTTTGAAGCCTCTTCACAATAAGAAATTTCACTTCCTCCTCCTGTTCCTTTCTTGACTTTCAACATCTCTTCTGTTCGTCTCTTTACATTATGTGCAGTTGGTCGCCTTCTCTTTCGGAGTAGAAGTGAAATTTCTTATTTTGCAGCCTCTTTACAATAAGAAATTTCACTTCCTCCTCTGTTCCTTTCTTGACTTTCAACATCTATTCTGTTCGTCTCTTTGCATTATGTGCAGTTGGTCGCCTTCTCTTTTGGAGTAGAAGTGAAATTTCTTATTTTGCAGCTTCTTCACAATAAAAAATTTCACTTCCTCCTCTGTTCCTTTCTTGATTTTCAACATCACTTCTGTTCGTCTCTTTGCATTATGTGCAGTTGGTCGCCTTCTCTGTCGGAGTAGAAGTGAAATTTCTTATTATGCAGCCTCTTCACAATAAGAAATTTCACTTCCTCCTCCTGTTCCTTTCTTGACTTTCAACATCTCTTCTGTTCATCTCTTTGCATTATGTGCAGTTGGTCGCCTTCTCTTTCGGAGTAGAAGTGAAATTTCTTATTTTGAAGCCTCTCCACAATAAGAAATTTCACTTCCTCCTCCTGTTCCTTTCTTGACTTTCAGCATCTCTTCTGTTCGTCTCTTTACATTATGTGCAGTTGGTCGCCATCTCTTTCGGAGTAGAAGTGAAATTTCTTATTTTGCAGCCTCTTCACAATAAGAAATTTCACTTCCTCCTCCTGTTCCTTTCTTGACTTTCAGCATCTCTTCTGTTCGTCTCTTTACATTATGTGCAGTTGGTTGCCTTCTCTTTCGGAGTAGAAGTGAAATTTCTTATTTTGCAGCCTCTTCACAATAAGAAATTCCACTTCCTCCTCCTGTTCCTTTCTTGACTTTCAGCATCTCTTCTGTTCGTCTCTTTACATTATGTGCAGTTGGTCGTTTTCTCTTTCGGAGTAGAAGTGAAATTTCTTATTTTGCAGCCTCTTCACAATAGAAAATTTCACTTCTTCTACTGTTCTTTTCTTGAATTTCACTTTCCCTTCTGTTCTCCTCCTGAGATCAAATGTAGTTTGTCGCCTTCTCTTCGGGAGGCAAAAGCAAAACTTATTGTTGCATGATCCCTTCACACTAAATTCCACTTCCTTCCTCTTGTTTTCTTGAGTTTCTATTCTGATATTCTCTTGAATTTATATTATTTATGCTACCTCGTCTTTCTCTTGGATATTAGAAAAAAAATTCTTATGCTGAATTCTCTGCGCAAGAGCATTTCTTGGGTTCTTCATTTGATTACGTACTATTTAGCAATTTTCTTCTAATGGTCTGTAAAAGGATTTTTTAACACTATTCATCTGATAAAAGAAAACATATCCCAACCTATAAAAATAATTTTGAAATTATTTATCGTTGTTTAACTTCGGTTTTGTATTTTTTAATAGTTTTTTATGGGTTCAATATACAGTTTCCCTTTTTCTGACCTCTATCCCGTTGCCTCCTCCATTCACACACAAAGCACAGCAGACAATACTTATCCGCATGTGTGTAACATCATCAGTTTTGGGTTAACTCTGAAGAAAATTTCAGCTAATTCTGCATGAAAAGGCTGAGTTAATTTAAATAACATAAAAGGCTATTACTGGATTGAATAGTTTAGGTAAATCCTATTAAAAGCGAAGGGGAGTTATAGAAATTGCTTGTAGGATAGTCAACAGATATGTTTTTTGAAATTGAGAATGTCTATCGCCTATTCTCCAATAACCTTAAAATAGCAACGAGCTTTCAGTTAGTTAATCTCAAATTTTATATGATTCTTCTTAACATCTATTCCTCTAGATGCAGGATTTTAACTCATATATGAAGAGTACAAGGGAAAAACCACTTGATTTTGTAGAAGGCTTTCCTCAATAGGGCTCTTTGGCAATGATAGCGAGAATAATCGCCTAAACTGGTATAAAAAACCGGTTACTCACTTGGTTTTTCTTTCGCGGCAACCCTGATTCACGCCAGAGATCATTAGATACGAGTCACACGTTTGTCCCGCGAATGACGAATCAAAGGGAAAACCGGTTTCCTGTCACCAATGTCCGCCAAGCAGACACATAAGGTAAGACTCCTAAAAAGTCAAGTGGTTCTTCCCGTGTACTCTTCATATATTAGTCGGGTTATATTTCGTTTTTGAGCTTTCCGAGCACAACCAATTCGCAAGAAATTAGTATTTTCAACGGGCTACAAAAGCATCATTACAAAATATACTGTTACATATTTCACACATGCTGGAATACATATGTACCTACCATACCATACTGTTATATAAAATAGAACGATAAAATATTTCTACTGTATATGAGGAGTAACCATATTAGGTAAAGTGTAAACTTGTTATTATCATTTCATCAGATCAAAATTTAAATTTTTAACAGAAAATTTATCTTTTTCAAGAAAAAAAAATGCTAATTATATTTATGTTACAGATGATTATAAATTACTCCTCCATGTATAAAATATCAAAATTTAGTAAAATCGTAAAACCTAATACATTTTTAAAACATGCATGCTGCTGGAAAATCTGACAATCAGATGATGGTTTATGCGTTTGCATACCTCATATAGGGTTAACTATAATGTAGTGCTACAACGAAATTCATAATAAATATTATAAAAATACTGTTAGCATATTTAAAAAACAAAATCAAAATTATTGATTAGCATTTTAAAATAATTTTTGTAAACATTTAATATTATTCCGTTTTTTTTTTAAATAAAATATCATTATGACATAGGTCCTAGATATTAAATAAAGATAAACTGTTGACCATTTTTAATTCATTAATTTCACACAAGTCTGTTCCAAATAGTTAAAGGTAGTTAAAAATTATTTATGTACAGTTTCATGTAGAGCCTTACAAAACGAAATATTCCAAATATTAAAAAGTACAAAAAAAGCAATGGAAATAAGGAAAACAGTCTTACCATTCGTCAAGTCGGGAATTTGTTTGTCATTACATATGTAAGTTTGATTTCTTATTATAACTATTCCAGAACTGTATATTTTGTGGTATTAACTGCAATACAACTTTGCAACTAAGTTCAAGGAATCTAATGCTAGACTGAAGAAATTACAAAAAAAAAAATGTTTTTCTTTGTTCAGTGTGCATTATTGCAATCAAATGAGTTTTCAACAATGAATATTTTCTTTTTGTTATCTTATCCCGAACAAATTTATAACAATGAGTTTTCCCTTTTAATATAATTTTTTTAAATATAACTTTGTTCCAACACAAAACAATTGAAAATTTTCAGATTTTGGGACTCATTATAATTAACAAATTTCATAAAAATTCTAAAATTAAACTAAAAAAATCATATGTATAAGCATTTAAATTAGGTAAACTAAAAAGAGGTAAAAATGTATCTGAAAGATCATTTAATTATCTGAAAATGTTGCTTCAATACCACTGCTCGATATTTAATTATATAAACCTCAAGTATTTAGAAAAAACTTCCATTTTTATATGGCACGCGAACACATTCTTAATTTTAAAAAAATCAAAACTCCATATAAGAACCCTCGTAGCATTTGTCAAATTAACCATAATTTTTTTAGGTTGATATATTGCCGACAGAAATTAAGCCAGAATTTGTACAATAGAAATCTCTGAGTTTCTCCACACAAAAAACCTGACTATCATTACACAATTTTTATACACGTTAAAAATTGAGATAAAAAAAAACTTCATCTGACATGTTACTTCAAGCCGTACCCTTTCTTTACCCTTTTATATGCAGAAAAATTCATATTTTCAAAGTAAAAAACACTTTTTCCAATGTAAGTTTCATGGTTTAGCTAAAAGTTCGATTATTATATGTTAATGAGGAAAGCATATATTATCTGCTGACACAAGTAAGCATGCGATAGTATTATTGTACGTACGCCTGAGGCTCAAATTTAAATACAAATTCAAAAATTAGTGACCAACAACAAGCCAGAAGCAAAAAAAAAATCTGAATTTTTTTTACCAAACCCCAATAATTTATCAAGATTATTCTTGAATGCTTCTACTCTCTTAAAATATACAACAATATCTTGTAAAAGATTCCACTCATTAATAACTCGGTTGTTAAAATGTTTTCTTACCTTCCTTGCACGGTAAATATCCTTCAAAGTCCTAACGCTGCCTACGATGTCGCCCTTAACGGTGGCGTTGGGTGCCTATTCAGGTGTTTCTCGTCCCTTGAATGTGGTTCTAAAACACGACGCCCGTCGCCAATAGCTCTTGTGCGACGATAACTCAAACCTAACCTAACCAAAACTAAGGTCTCTAACTTTTATTTGGCAATGATTGCTGTCGCAACGGCTGCTAAGATCGGGTCGTGTTTTCGACGCAAACCCCCGGATGTGCAATAGGACTCGTGTCGGGTAGCAATTCACTTTCCCAATAGCCCTCGAGTAGCTCTAGTGCGACAATATTTCAAACCTGTCTCCTCAATTAACCCTCTAATGCATACTGTTACCGTTTGGTAACAAGTAACATAATCCACTTTATTCTATTAAATTAGAGCTCCTCCAAGACAAATCTGTGTTTTTTTTCATCTATTACATTTCTTTTTAAAGTTTTAGTTACTAATAATCCTCATAGTTGACAGTAGTAAAAGTGTATTCAAAATTAAAGAGTGAGGTTATTAACTTTTGTGAAATTACGTTTTTGGCAGTATTCAAAGAATAATAATATTAGTACTAAATACTAATAAATTGTTTTGAAAAATTAATCATAGTTAAAAAGGGTTATTTTGAAACAATTTTAGTAGTTTTCTAGTCATTATTATCACAATTTGAATTTTGCATTTGGTTTTTGTCATATGGAAATTTTTTTTAAAAATTGAAATTATTTAAATTCTAATGCAGTTAAATTTTTTTCAGTATTTTTCCCATAATGTGTGAGTGTTAAAGATACATATATATTTTTTTGGGATGAAAATAAGATTTCATGCTTTAGAGGGTTAAACGAAACCAAAACCGTTATGACAACTTTCTACCATTTGACCCCACCGCATCATAACTCGTTCCTCCACAAACTTTCACCAGAAGTTGATGCCAAGCAAATCCCCCAAAGGCAATCAAATCAGTTTTAGTTGCAAAGGGCACAGGTCACAACTTTGACTTCGTTGACTTACGCCTTTTTAGCAGAAAAAGCGATTCTATTTTCCTTTCACTTAGCCTAGCCTACTTTCCATTTCAACTGACCGGGTCGCACGAGAGTTGGTCAGTCTCGTGACAGACTGTTTCAAGGGTTGGCGAGATTTTTTGTGTGTGCATTTAGAGTGTTTTGTTAGTTGGTTTAGGTGCGGAATTATGAAGGATAAGCTCGAGAAGATGCAGATAAAAGATGGTCATAGCGTCTGGGATAAGGTAGGATAATTCGTTTTTTTATAATTTAGTTGGTTTAAGGGGTCACAGGAGTCTTAAAAATGTGCAAAGAAGGCACTACAAAACATAGTTTGATCTTTCATGTCATTTTTGAACTACTGAATGTATAAGTATAATTTTTTATAGGTAATTCTACAAGATTTATTTATTATAAAACAAGTTTTAAAATTTATGAAACTTTAGCCAAAACTAAAATAAATGATATTAAACATGAAGCTATTTGAACACATTGTGATTAGGCTTGCGCGGCAAATTGTGAGGTCAAAATTGAAAAAATGACCAAGAAAATGACTTTATATTGTACAAATATGTACAAACAAAGACTTATACCTAAATTATCAGCTCAATTTTAATTTTTAAAATAATTTAAAATCAAAAATTTTAAAATTTTATTAATTTTTTTAGAAAAAAGTTCTTAAAATAATTTCTAATTAAAATTGAGCTGAGAATTTAGGTATAAGTCTTTCTTTGTACATATTTGTACAATATAAAGTCATTTTCTTGGTCATTTTTTCAATTTTGACCTCACAATTTGCCGCGCAAGCCTAATCACAATGTGTTCAAATAGCTTCATGTTTAATATCATTTATTTTAGTTTTGGCTAAAGTTTCATAGATTTTAAAACTTGTTTTATAATAAATAAATCTTGTAGAATTACCTATACAAAATTATACTTATACATTGAGTAGTTAAAAAATGACAGGAAAGATCAAACTTTGCTTTGTAGTATCTTCTTTGCACATTTTTAAGACTCCTTAGACCCCTTAAATGTTAAAATGCCGTTGAAATGGTCAATGGAATATGAGGGATATATTTTACATCTTGATAGTGCAAGGAAAAATAATATCAATAATATCAGATCATTTGATGAAACGAATGGCCCAAATGCAGATGAAAGATGGTCATGGCATCTGGGGTAGGATAATTCGTTTTTTTTAATAATTCAATTGGTTCAATTATTAATATGCCGTTTAAATGGTTAATTGAATATGAAAGATTTATTTTACAATTTGATAGTGCAAGGAAAAATTATATAAGATAATTTGATAAAACGAATGGCTCAAATTCAAAATTCTAATAAATATTTGGACTCATTATTAACGCTCAATTCAAAATAACTATACACCGTTTTTCCAGACAGTGTCACTCGAAAGTTCATCTCCTAACATACTGTTAAACGTTTTGATTTGTTTTTTTATAAGTTTGGATCTTTTTAGCGTTTAATATTGGAAAGCTGTATAATTATGGAAAATATAAAAATTTGTGTAAAAGGATGATCATGGTTTCTGGGGAAAGGTAGTATAATTAATTTTTATCTTAAATTTCGATAAATTGTTTATATCATCTTTTATCGTTAAAAAAATCATGTTTTGTGAATAACATTTATGATTTATTTATCATTTTGAAATTGCAAATTTAAAAGCATGTAGTGTAAGAACGACCAAAGCATTAACTTTTGACTTTTAGATAAATGCACCATTTAGATGAATAAATAGAATAGTAATATGCAGAGGGAGGGGGACAATTAAATTTTTAAAGGGTTTGATAAAATGCTACCACCAGACACGATACTAAATCAGTGAAATTGTCATTTCGAAAATTCTATCAATTATTTACTTTGCATTTTGATAATACAATCAAAATTTCATTGGATGCTTTCCTTGCGAGTGAGTGCAAAATAGCTCAATACATTACACTCCCTGCCAAAAGTTGGGTAAACAGTTAAAAGTGCTATGGAGAAGATCCTTCCGCGGATAAAACATGTTTAAAACATTAATTTCGTTTAAGGTCTAACAGATTTGAATAATATTTGAGAAAATTTGGCAATTTTATCCGAATGAATCGTGTATTTTGGTTCGGATCATTTTGTAGGTAAATATTACATTACAAGAGTTTCCAACTAACGACCAATCACGCTTTTCCCTCTTCCCTTTTACTCTTTGTTTTTACCCAAGTTAGGTTGGCACGGAGTGTAGTTTTGAATTCCCAACTTTTGTGCGAAAGTATTGTTTTGACATTTAATTTTTTTTTCTCTAGGTATCCCAACCATCATACACATAATAAAACAAACTCGAATTAAAAATATCGTATTGTTATTTAATTAAAAAAATTAACACATTAGTAATTAATTATAAAATATCAATTGATTATTTAATTAAAATTTTATTTCACTTTTCCTTATAAACTTTTTTTTTTATTTTTCTATTATAACGAATCTCATACGATACCTGGTGGAAAAAAACCCTTACATGCGGAAAAGCAATAGTTTCTCAGAAGCAGGGAATACACAAAACAAATACATTAGCTGAATAACCAGCTTTTAATAAGTGAATTATTAAGTAAGTCACGATGGAAGTGACGAAACAAATGCCAGGTGTTTTAATTAGGTAAGTTATTTCAGAAAACAAATTTTTCGTAATTTTAATAACTCTGTAAAACTTGGATGCAACGAATTTATTTTCAGAAAAAATTCTTCATAATTCTAGTAGTAGTGTAGTGTAATCGTTTCCGACTGCTTATGTTTAGCCTACATTAGGAGCTTTAACACAGCCAATAGCGCCTCGTAATTCAGAACCCTGGTCAAGTGACGAGGTCGATACCTAAGAGGGCATTCAACGGAACTTCGAGCGACATCGTACGCTGACGCCGTCGAGACTTTGGACTCCACAGATTTAACGAGCACGTCTGTCCCAGTGTACTCGGGCCCATCCGTCACGAGTTGGATTTTCTACTCTTTCCCAGTACAGATATCCGATTAATAGGATGACTGGCAGTAGGTGGAATTCGAACCATCGCACTCCTGAGAAGGCAGAATCCAGAAACGGATGCCTTTAACCACTCGGCCACGGAAGGGCCATAATTCTAGTAACTCGCTATAAAACTTTGGTGCAACGTAACTCCATCTTCATAGCGAAACGTTACACAAATTAGGAGTCTGCTCCGTACAATCAGTGGCCGCAACTGCTGCCTCCAGTTTTACTGAGTAACATTACACTAAAAGGCTATGAAGTAACGTTACACCGTCAAATGGGACGTCAAATAAACTTCTCTTTTTATGTCACGTAAGAGTCAACTAAAGAGTAGCGCTATCAGCACAGTTTTACAGTGCTTTTTCTAAAGCAATTGTCTTTATATAAACTTTAAAATTATATATATAAAATTCTTATGTTGATATGAGCTGTCAAATTTTAGTTCAATAATGTTATTTCTCGGAAGTTTATACACTCTTAAAACAAAAGAGTGAAATACACTCCTATAGGAGAAGTGCATTTTCAACCCTGGAAAAGAGTGAAAATAAACTCAGACTGAGTTAAAATCACTCGTTTGGAGTGATCCTGTTGGAGGCAAAACAAAGGAGTGAAATCCATTCCTATAAGGGAAGTGCATTTTCGACACTGGAAAGGAGTGAAAATTAACTCATACTCAATTAAAATCGGTTTGTTTTAAGAGTGAATGAGAGAACAAATTGAGAGTTTTCCTATTTTTATTTTGGCATTAGATTAAAATACATAAACTTTGTATTCTTAATATTTATACTAAGTAAGTAACTTAGAAACTATTATCTTATTAAAATTAAGTCTGCATTGATAAGCTCATTTAATGTGTCAAATTCGGAATGGGAATATAACAACACAGTGTCATCAGCGTAGCTTAAAATGCTGCCGTTTATATTGAGACTAAGCAAGTCGTTTACATAAATGAGAAAAAGCTATGGACCCAAAATGGATCCCTGAGGGACTCCTTGTTTTAAACCAAGAGGATTGCCAACAGCATTGCCAAAACCCATAAATTGGTATCTATCATTTAAATACGAATTAAAAATTTCCAGACAACTACCACGGAAGCCTAGGTGATAAAACTTATCCGATAAGATGTTATAATTAACTGTGTCGAAGGCCATTGACACGTCAATGAAAATAGCAACTATGTGCTGACTGGTATTTACGTTATTGTAAGCAAACCTGTTAAATTAAATCAAACCATTTTCTGTATTGCTATTGGGTAACAAACCATATTGATACTTCGAAATTATGTTAAATATTTACCTAAAAAAGCATTCTATTTTTGATATAGTTGGTAAGACAGAAATAGGCCTATAATTACTGTAAGTATTTTTGTCACCTGATTTATGAATGAGTGTAACCCTTGCGACTTTTAAGGTATCTGGAAAAACACCTAAACTTAACCCTGCATAAGGAGGCCATTAAAAATATTGTTAATACTTTTACCTGGCTTATATAAGTTAGAAAATGGAATGTTCTATGATGGAATTATTCAATTATAACAATTTTGCAGGGAAGGCCAATCCAATCAAAATAGAAAAGAACAAGCTCTAATTTTAAGAACATTGCTCAAACGAGAAAAAAGAAACCAGATTTCTGAAATGGATCCCTAAAAGTGCAATCACGACGTACTTAAATTTTTTATGTTTAAATTTTCAAACAAAAGCAGTTGCAAATCAGGAAGTATTTCATTACAAAAAACTCAACTCATTTTCAGTTTATCCTATTATAGACAACTCTAATGAGGTTGCGATATTATTCTTCAGTCAAAAAAAGGACCTAGTATGTTCTGCATTATTGGATTATTCATTAGACTGTACACATGCCTATTTTGTACTTAGATATAGAACGGTATCAACGAAAAAATTACTATTCGTCAAGAAATGCGCGATGAGGCGTATAATGATAAATATAATAGAGTATCTTTTAAGCAAATCACTAATAGCATGTCTTTGACAATAATATTTGTAAAATAACTCGGATTAATTGGTCACGGTTCTCTAACAAAAGTACATGCACGCAACAAAACGTAATACTACATGCACGACAACGTTGAGCATACGTTTTAAAAAATTCAAAGTAGAAATAAACTAAGAACGTGGCTTATTAAAAATACGAGATGCCGCCATGGCGGCGCAATAGTTAGGATGCTAGCCTTTGGAGCTCATGTAAAGGATTCCACTCATTGATAACTCTATTGTAAAAATAATGGTTTCCTACCACCCTTTTTCGGCACAACGGTTAGGGGGCTAGCCTTTGGAGCTTCAGGGTTCGGGTTCGAATCCTGGTAAGGCATGGATGTTTGCGTCCGTCAGTAAATGTTGTTATTTGTCTATGTGTTTGTGTCGTCTCTTTATGTGTCTCTTGTGCTTGTGTCGTTTCTGCGGTGTAGTACAATCGACCTAAAGTCGCAGTGCTTGGCGATCTTGCCCCCCACCAAGAAAGTCATAAGTCATAAAAATACGAGATAAGTTGAAAACATGGAGGATTTAACCTTCTGAGCGTTAGACCAGACATTTTCTGTATAGTATGTGTCATTCTTTATAGCAATAAACGTGCATTTCAAAATTTAATAAAGAAAGAATTTTTATGGATACGCTACTTGTTTAGTGTGGAAATGATTTTGAGAGAGATGTCATCTTTTTAAAAACCTAATATTTATTTTCTGAACCAACATGGAATTTAAAAAAATTAGGCACCGTTAAACTATTTTTAGAAAAAAACAAGAAGTTCTAAAAGAACTAAAATAGCCTACTTTCCTGTTACTTAAATACTTACTAAAATTCTTATCTTGAAAAAACTAGGATCGTTACAGTAAGTGACATCAACAACCGTTTCTACATTAAATTTATATACATAAGAATAAATTTCACTAACCACAGCATCTAGCTATAATTTCAACTTCATAAAGCCATTATTTTCATTTATTTTCTATCACCAATAAAATAAATATTACTTATCGTCCGCATGATTTATTTGCAGTTATAAATAAATATTTAATTTTTCGTAGAAAAAAACCCATAAAACTATTCCAAAATGCACTTAAAATAATAAATGTAAATAAACAAGTAGGTTTGTAACAGAATCTGTCACTTAACCTGCTTCCAAACAACAGTTGTGTTTAACAGGTAAAAAGGCGCCAAACACAGCATTAATTCTATATTAAACATTTACCAGCTAAATTCAGCTAGTTTCATTTATTTCATTTCGAGAATTAAATAATTATTACTTAAATAGTTTGCAAAAAATTATATTTCAAAGAATAAATATGTAATATTTTTCTCTTTTGAATAGAATGAAAACATTGCTTACCTACATACAGAATCATGAAGTGAAATATATTTGACGTCATTTCAAACTGATCGATGTCGCAAAAATAAATTTATTTTAATTCATTGTCTAAAAGAATTAAAGTTTCTCAAGCGATTGTTGCCATGGCAATGGTGATTTATTTCTAATAAAATGGCTTCCTATGCTTTTTAAATGAGCATTAAATGTTAAAGTTTTTTAAGTAATTGAAGTACTTAGAATTCGAATCCTTTTCTGAAATTTTCAATATATTATCATTTGGATACGCTGAATTTTTTGACGTATATCACTTTTCCGTAGCATTTGTAGTTAAATTCAGCGATTTAAATGACTCGAAATTGAATTTCAATGCTAATTCAATGGGAAATTCGTCGACAAATAGTAGATTTATGTCCGTCCGTTCGTACAGACAGACGGACAAAAAGTATGAAAGTCGGGTCTCTGAGGTCATAGCTTTCTAACAAAAAAAGAATTTTTAAGATCGGATGGATAGAACCGATTTTGGAAGGGGGGTACGGACAGACGGACGGACAGACGGACAGACAGACAGACAGACGGACGGACGGACATCGACCGCATGTCAATACCTACTTTTTACTTTTTTTAATTCTTCGAATTAAAAAAAAAAAAAGTAGGCTAAAAATTACATGCACGCAACAATAACGTAGTACTACATGCACGACATTGTTAAGCATACGTTTTGAAAATTCAAAAAAGAAAAAAAAATTAAGAACTTAGCAAATCTTTGTAACTTAGTAAACTTAGTAACTTACTAATAACTTAAGGCTTAGTAAAAATACTAGATGATTTAAACTCGGGTTGAAAACATGGAGAATTTACCCTTCTGAGCGTTAGACCCGACATTTTCTGTGTTGTATGCGTCATTCTTTCTAGCAATAAACATGCATTTCAAAATTTAATAAAGAGATAATTTTTATTGATGCGCTGCTTGTTTCGATTTTGTTCTCGCGCACCTCCTTAACAAATTAACGACGACTCTGCGAATACCTTTAACAACTTAATTTAACAATAAAAACTTTTTTTTTCGAATAATTTATTTAGTCTTAAAAAATTGTGTTGGTGTACTTTTTGTGTTAAGTTTCTACAGTTACCATAATCGAAAATATTTTATATCAATAAAAAAAAACTCATAGGAATAATATTTTTCTCAGCACTATTACTAAAATTTTTCAATTTTTTGTTGCCATCTAAACAATTGCGAAATTCACGAATTCGTCTCATCCCTGTTATGATATTATAATGAATAGTCAATGACTTCCAGGTTCCAGGAAGGCAGCGCTACCGTCAAGACAATAAAACAAAAAGTTTAACTTTGGAAGCATTGCACAAATAAGCAAAAAGCAAACAGATGTTTTAAAGGAATATCAATGAATACAATTACAACGCCCATAGCTTTTTCAAGCATAAATTTTAGAACAAAAGCATTTGCAAATAAGGAAATGCAATTACCCAGAAAATCCAGCCTCTCTAATTTCACATTTTGTAGGCAACTCCAATCAAGTATAATGAATCATGCACGCTGGAACTAAAAAAACAGCAATAAAGAACAAGATTATCTTGCTATCCTGCTACTTTAACCCTTTCACTCACATTTATTCCATTTGGAATCATCAGCTTGCCATTTTTTTTCCTCAATAAGTTAAACTTTCGGGGCCCAGTGGCACTGATTCGCATTGCCACGCCACAGGTCCGGGGATCGAGTCTGAGGTTGACTCAGCCCTTCATCTCTTAAGAGGGTCGATAAATGAGTACCAAGAATGCTTGGGTACTAAACACTGGGGGTCCCGCGTGAAGCTGACCACCTAACCGGGACATATGCCTAACACTCCAGAACCCTTGGTCCCGCAAGCTGGAATATTCACGGCAAGCCTTGGCCCTCTAACGGGCTGCTGCGCCGAGGAGATTAGTTTTAATTTAAACTTGCACCCATTTATCAAATAAATTATTATTGTTCGCCATAAAGTTATTTTTGTATCATGAGAAAGAAGAATCATGCCTATTGAAGAATTAAATAATGTTTGTTTTTTGTTAAAAGAAAATGTGAAAAACATAGTAAAATAAAATTCATTCTGAAAAAATTTTATTGAATAAATTGGCCCTCTTCAAGCCAGCATTTTAAATGTTTAAAAGTGAATATAACTTTTTTTAGCAAATAAATTTTGGAAAACAATTTTATTATTCATTTAAAACAGATTAAATAAATTTCAAAATTTTTGTCCTTAAATTTTATTTAAAATATTAAGATTCCCATGAACAACCAACAGCACAGCAATATACAGGTACTTTAAAAATTTAATAAGTAAAATGTACTAGAAAACTCATTTTTGAAAACCAAAACAGAGGGTAACTTCAGGCAAAAAATGAAAACAAGAAGGCTTGAGCTGTTGCCATCCACGACTTGAAACAACCTATAACTCAATAATAGATATTTTGTGTTCTTGTGTTTCAGTACGAATTTTTTGAAAATCTACACTCTTAAAACAAACGAGCGATTTTAACTCAGTCTGAGTTTATTTTCACTCCTCCAGTCTTGAAAATGCACTTCCCCGAAAGGAGTGGATCCTTTGCGTGTTAAACCTAAGACAGGATCACTCCAAACGAGTGATTTTAACTCAGTCTGAGTTTAATATTCACTCCTTTCCTGTGTCGAAAATGCACTTATCCTACTGAAGAGGATTTCACTCTTTTGTTTTGAGAGTGTAATTATAAAAAAAAGTTATTTTACGTCGAATACTAAAAAATAGGTGATGAAACGTATAATGAGAAACAGAATAAAACATCCTAAAAACTCACTTCAACATCATGTGTAGCGACAATGATTTCTGCTAGGTTATTATAATTAGGCACGCTTCTCTTGCAAGGACAGGCACGTTATACGTGCGCGGCAATACGTTTAGGAAGTTCAAAGCAAAAGTGAGAAAAGCAAAATAATAAATCCTAGCAAAAGATAATTTCGAGAAAATTCATGCTCTAAAATCTAAATTATTAAAACTGTAACTATTTTTTTAAATATTTTATTAACTTGAATAATAACTATTTAAATAATTTGCAATTTTTAAAGTTAACTAATTAAAATACAAAAGAGATAAAGAGACAGTCCCTAATTTTTAATGTGAAATTCAAAATGAACTTTGATTTCATCAGTTCACTTTTCCGTAGTATTTCAGTATGGAGTATTGCGACCTGGTGTCCCCATTTGGTGATAGTTTTTAAAACCTCCCCACAAACAATTAACGCGTATGTGAATTCCGAAATTGTCCTGGTCAGATAGAAGAAATCCAAATATCAGTTTTCAGCTATTGATTAAAGGTATCAGTCATTTATTTCTATAAAAAATGAAGTTGAACGAGGGTAACTACAATATTAGAGTACTTTTTAAAAAAAAATTATTCGAACTTTTTAAAAAGTTCTTTTAGTAGTTACTTTTAAAGGCATTTTGCATTAAAAAACAATGTTAAAACGATCTGTTAACTACAAATAAGTTAAAAGGATTTTCTTTTGGCATTTATAGCACAAAAAATTTGTATTTTTAGAGTTTAAGGCGTGTCCCTAAGTAACAATAAAACATAATATTTTTAAAATTTCTCTGAAAAACATACTTTTTAGCATATATTTGTATGAAAAGTATGTTTAGATTATAAGAATATGCATGTAGGATTTTACTCGCGTTTCTTAAGAGGATAGATTGTAAGAGTAGAATAGTAGATGTAGGAAGGAGCAAGTCTATAAACAATGCAATCAGAAAAATTTATAAAGTGAACCTTGTTATCCACTGATCCAGGGGCCCGGATGGCCGAGTGGTAAGCATCGCAGGCCAGCAGTCTGCGTGCTGTAACGGGCGCGGGTTCGATTCCCGCCTTCGCCCAGGGTGTATCTCCTATCTTTGTGACAGTAGAAAATCTTTCTGTGTCTGTCTTACTTGACGAAGACTTATAAGCGGCTCACTGAGCAAGCACGCAAGTCGGAATATATATGTAAAATACCCTACCCATCCACTGATCCATTATCGATGTAAACTCAGTTGCTTAAATATAAACGCTAAACGGCCTTTTAGGTCACTTTAGCACTATATCCATCTAACTATCGCTTGAACGTATTTGAGCAGACGTTTTTTGATGTTGTTGTTTTTCTCGGTTTTTGCCGGTGTTTTCCCCCGTCACTTGAAAGGAAAAGCGGTTTTTCTGCGAGTTTGAAAGGAAGATCAAAACATCTGCCAGCTTTCTTTCGCCTCCCATATTAAGGGTGAATGAGCCAGCTGGACCGCGGGTCACCAAACTAAAGTGTCTCAGTGTTAATCCAATGGAGAAAAAAAAATATTTTCCAAGCCGTAAAAGTAAACAGATTTTCTCTGTGTGTTGCTAAGTTACAATGGTGGCCAAAAGTGTGGACACTTTTTGAAAGTTTCATGTTTTTCAACATTGTGTGCTTGTAGAATATATTAGTTTTCACTTTTGGCAATTTTAATTACTAAATTCTACATTAAATTATGGATTAAATTATTCTACATTATCGTTATGGGCGTTGAGGCACTCTGCTTTGGACACCCGAGCTGTATCAAGCTCATTCGCCCGTAAGTCTATGTGACCGTTCTTACTTCTTACTGTCTTTAAATTTTATAAACAATAATAAATTTTATAAAAATTATAAAAAAAAGTTTATAAACTAGCAGTTTCTTACATAAGAAAGTCCATCAAGCTTATAACAGCAACGTACAGAGAAAATCTGTTTACTTTTATATTTTGACCTATAATTAAACTAACACATGTTCAAAGTAAATTTCACGGGAATATCTGGCACAATAGATGACAGTATTTTTCCGTAAAATCAACATTTTTTTTTTTTTTTTGCAGAGTAGGACCTTAACACTTAATAGACTTTTTCATGAAAAAAATACCACTTTTTAACTAAGTTGCGTAAAAAAATAAACGTTAAAAGGACTCTTATATCACTTTCGCACTATATCCATCTTACCATCAACATAAGCAGACGTTTTTCTGTTGTTATTGTTGTTGCTTTCTTTTTTATCAACATTTTCCCCCCGTTTCAGATGTCACTTCTAGGAAAAGCGGTGTTTATGCAGTTTCAGAAAAAAAACTATAAACATGAAACATCTGCCGGCTTTCTTTCTTTTTCTTATTCACTTTTTGATTCGATAGAACAGTTCTTAAGTTCTCCCTGTCTTATGATATAAGCTTATAGACAAACAGTTTCTATAATAAAAAAAAGTTCAGCAACTTATAGTTGGATCTAGGTTATACTTTCATTTTATCCTGCATGGTAATTTTAAAATTAAATTTTATCTAAAATTATTATTCCGCCAATTGAATTAATTTCCATATACTTAACATTCGAAACTGAAAAAAATGGCATGAGTCCATACAACTGTCCTAATGTCTTAATATGGGAAGTGAAAGACTAACGTCACTTTTACTACTACAGTTTGATAGATTTAAATTTAAAATCTGAAGCAAAGCTACTGAACTGTCCCATATTGACTCAACATGAGAAGTGAAACAATAACAAGCGTCCATACAACTGTTCCGTGGGAAATAAAAGAATGACAGGTGTTTTTACAATGGGTATGGGAGACACGTCAATTTTACCAGTACAGTGAGATTAATTTAAATTTAAAATTAAAGTCATGCTGCTGAACTAACAACTGTCCCATAGACTTACAACTATTACTTATGGGACAGTTGTCTTGTTAGTCTATGCGACTAATATAGAAATGTCCCTCAAACTTAACATGGGAAGTAAAAAAAATATGACAGAAATCCTTACAACAGTCCCATAGTCTTAACATGGGAAGTGAAAGAAATACAGAAGGTGAAGGTGTCATTTAAATTTAAAATTTGGCAGGCTGCTTAACATGTGAAATGAAAGAATGACCGAAGTCACATACAACTGCCCATAGACTTAACCTGAAAAGAGAGAGAATGACAGAAGGGGTGTTTTTTCAATAGGAGATACGTCACTTTTACTAGTACAATGAGATTCATTTAAATTTAAAAACAAAGGCAAGTTGCTGAACTAATAACTTAAGTAACAACTATTCCATAGACTCAACATGGAAATAAAAAAGAAGGACATTGGTTCATACAACTGTCCCGCATAGACTTAACAGGGAAAGTACAAAGAATTTCATTGGTTCGCACAACTGTCCCGCTTAGACTTAACAAGGAAAGTGCAAAGAATGGCATTGGTTCATACAACTGTCCAATAAACTTAACAGGGAAAGTACAAAGAATGACATTGGTTCACACAACTGTCCAATAGACTTAACAGGGAAAGTGCAAAAAAATGACATTGGTTCATACAACTGTCCCTAAGACTTAACATGAAAAGTACAAAGAATGACATTGGTTCATACAACTGTCCCGCTTAGACTTAACAGGGAAAGTACAAAGAATGACATTGGTTCACACAACTGTCCAGACTAAACAGGGAAAGTGCAAAAAATGACATTGGTTCATACAACTGTCCCGCATAGACTTAACAGGGGAAAAAAGAACGACATGAGGGGAGATACGTCACTTTTACTAGTACAGTGGGATACATTTATCGCTCGCTTGTTAGGCGCGCAGGAAACGTCAAGCGTGTATCGCTTCCACTTTTCCCAATCAAAACTCACTGAGGAGTAGCCGGGTAAAGTCAGCCGAAATGTTGTGGAATACGGTTTGCATGAATACTGTAAGTAGCCGGTGTGTTTTATAACTTGTTTTCAATTTTTGGTATATTTTTTGGCCTATTGTAATATTTTTTCTGTTAAAAATGACATTTTATTCGTTCATATGGACGGCATTTTCTATACTGTAATGAATACTGTAAGTAGCCGATGAATACTGTAAATAGCCGATGTATATTTTATAAACCTTGAACATTTATCTGGCTGTTTCATGTCGTGAATAGAAACAACTCCAGCTGTATTGTTTTCATTTTGGTATATTTTTTGGCCTATTGTAATATTTTTTCTGATAGAAATTACATTTTAATCGTTCATCTGAAAAGCCTTTGCTATAATGTAATGAATACTGTAAGTAGCTGATGAATACAGCAAGTATAACGATGAATATTGTAAGCAGCCGATGTATTTTATTAACCTTGAACGCTTGAACCCTTATGGGGTTGTTTCACGTCGTGAACAGAAACAAATCCAGCGGTCTTCTTTTCATTTTTGGTATATTTTCTGGTATATTTCCCATTGTAATATTTTTTCTGTTAGAATAACATTTTATTCGTTCATCTGAATCGTATAGAAATGAAGTTATTTGCTATACTGTAACAAATACTGTAAGTAACCGATGTATTTATAAACCTTGAACCCTTATGGGGTTGTTTCACATCGTGAATGGCAACGGTTTGTTTTCACTTTTTGTCTGGAATTACGAGTTTTTTTTTTTTTTTTTTTTTTTTTTGGCAGTCGAAAATTGTAAGAATATTTTTAAGAATATATTCGAAGTTTTCTGAGAATATTTTACTATACAAATTTTTAATTCCCACATCTTGCTGTACTGTTGGTTGTTCAAATCATTTGTTAAAGAAAACTCGCATAGAGAGAAAAGTGTATCTACATCTATGGAGGTCATTTTAAGAGTGAAACCGAAACAACCAATGAATTTGCAGTCAAAGAAAAATGAAAACAAGAGGGTTACATCATCTTAAACATTCCCATTGTAATATTTTTTCTGTCATAATGACTTTTTTTTCGAATAACTGAATATGCAAATTTTTATAGATCTAAGCATTTGCAAGATTTGCAGCCAAACTTTTGATTTAGATAATTAATACTGATACAACTAACTTACAATATTTCTTCTAAAAATCAGGGGGAAACAAACGAAATTAAAATTTGTTTTCGAAATAATGCAATCTCATTATCCTATACTCGGTGTCAAGGTTTTCAAAATGATGTGTAGCAATGTAGATGAAGGAAGATCTTTCGTGAAACTGAATAATATTATATTTTAATTTGAAAGCATAAT
>CM043120.1:50793709-51137883 GCA_023701765.1 Hylyphantes graminicola
AGAACCGCTTATAAGCTTTCGTCAAGTGGGACAGACACAGAAATAATTTTAACAGCCACAAAGAAAGGAATAACACATAGACAAATAACAACATTTATTGACGGTCACATACATCCATGCCTGATCGGGATTCGAACCCGACCCCAACAGCTCCAAAGGCCAGCATCCTTACGATTGAGCCACCGGGGCGGCTTGATGCATTGTTCTGCCGGACTAGTCACCCCTGGCTATGGACGGTGCTTCGAGCAAAAGATTGTCACCCAGCATATCATCATAACTATTTGAGTTAATTTTCCCTTGAACATATACTATTTCTGTTCCAGGGGCTGCGTAACCTGCCTAGACCATAACTGAGCCGCCCCCATTTGAACGCTATGAAAAGATTTCTTATTCTTTGCGAAGATCATACCAAAAATACTTAAACCTATCAGGTCCGTCTAGGTTTTTGTTCAGGCTTTTCTTCAAAGAAGACGACATCATTCCATTTGTCACCCATAGAAATGTACTTTTTTGCAAACTCCATCCTCAGTATTTTTTTTGGTTTTTGTAAGAGGGGGCCGAGACTTCAGTTTTTCGTATCGAACCTGTTTTGCATTTTGTAAAACCTTAGTTATTCGGACAAATCCATTTATTGTAAAACGAGGAAAAAGATAGGCCTTCCAATTTAGTACTTTTTAAAAAGTAGACGAGCCTATTTATTATTATCAAAATAAGGAATAATAATTTTTTATTTTGATAGTAATAAAAACTAATTTAAAGCTATACAATTATTATTTGAAAACGTTAAAAATAAAAAATATTATTATTATTATTATTATACATTTATATTATTAATTACCTAACAAATAATTATTAACGCACGATTCAATGGAGCAATTCATTGTGTTATAAAAAAGAGGAAAAAATCTTTTGCTGTTTGGAACCTAAGAGATGTGTATCACTACACGGAACTTTCAATTACAAATAAAAAAATATCGAAGCACACATTTAAAGGTAATTATGCACTACATAAGGTAATTTCAATAACTTTAAAACTAAAAAAGGTTTATCGCAGATACCCCTTATGCATGCGCAATTTCCTCGAGTGTCTTATGACATTTCACAGGCACTAGGAGTTCGTGCACCAAATTTGAAGCCTGAGTCTCTTTTCGTTTTCCAGCAATATCTTTTAATCAGCCAGGTGAAATGTTTTATATACTGCATTTCGCCTGCCCAACTTT
Source organism: Hylyphantes graminicola (assembly GCA_023701765.1). Classification (NCBI taxonomy): domain Eukaryota; kingdom Metazoa; phylum Arthropoda; class Arachnida; order Araneae; family Linyphiidae; genus Hylyphantes; species Hylyphantes graminicola. The sequence goes on from CM043120.1 coordinate 50,794,930, forward strand.
CACGTACTGCATTTTACCTGGCGAATCTTGAGCTTTTTCTGTCTTACTGGAATTTGCCATTGCCTAAAAATGGCGAATTTGCAACGAAAATCGCTAAAAACTGTTGCACATGAATATATAAGTTAAATAGATATGCTTGGCATGGATGTTTGTGTCCGTCAATAAATGCTGTTATTTGTCTAAGTGTTTGTGTCGTCTCTTTCTTTGTGTGTCTCTTGTGATTGTGTCATTTCTGGGGTTGAATACAATAGACCTAAGGTCGCAGTGTTCGGCGAACTTGTCCCCCACCAAGAAAGTCATAAGTCATAAACAGATGCTGAAAATGCAAAAAAAAACACTGAAAAACGAAAAAATTGAAGTTACTGCAGTTTAAATGCTCAAGGCAGTGTAGTTCAAACCAGTTCATGCTTAATTTCCGTCGATATTTGCTTTTTGGAGCAAGCTCTACTTGTAATTCGTCTTTTATCTCTCGAAGACACTGAAGATGGCCTCCCTGAGTGTTTTCGTTTTCATAATTTCCAGGATTTTTCAAAATTTTTTATTTTACAATGTTTGATCTATTTAATTTCAATGTTATTTCACGTCCCGTAAGTCCAGAATTTTTATAAGCGATTAATTTTTCTTCTTCAAACACTGAAAGCTTCGTACCTATGGGCATTTTTGAAGATAAGTGTAACGAAGCTTTCAAACACTCGCAAAATCTTTATAACACCATGGAATGACGTGAACAAAGCAGAAACTTTTTATTTTTTGTGTAAATTCATTCCTTAGACTTACAGGAATGCTATTCTCATTATAATTTTGTCCACTTTCCAAAATGTTTCCATTAGCAATAATATTCCATAAAAAATTGATTAGTTGTTCCCAGGTTGGCATTTTTAGTTATACCAGTTCCAAAATACTCAATTTTCCATAGAACGAAATGCTAAATGAGAAAAACTTACGCTTAACTTTTCAATTTCAAAAAATCACAACTTTTATAATTTTTGGAATTTTGAAAAAATAAAAAATACGGTCTAATAAATTTGTCACTATTGCTTGGGAAAAAATCAAGATTGAATTCAGTGATAAGATTTATAGCTGGGCGATTTGGCATTAGTCCGTGCGAAGAAAGGGTATTTATTTGCTAGTTTTAAAGGAAAATAAAACTCCTGAAAAATGTTTGTGATATATTTCAATTTGGATTGATGCCATATCACAATAGCGTTCTTTAGATGGTTTATTGTGCTTAAATGAAGAAAGAGATGCATAGAAATTTGCTTAAAAATACGGAAAGTTTCGCTCTTTTTTAAATCATCAATTTTACTAACTATACTTTCAGATTTTTAATTGAAACTGATTAATGGTAGAAGATCGACACACTCCAGAAAATTTTTGGATTTGTAACGTTTATATTATTCCTGTCCAAAATTTTGGATTTGTAACGTTAATATTTCATCCTGTTATGGCATTTAAAAAGAGCTTGCATATTTTTTTAATATAGAGAGAAATGAAGTTTCTCGTGCTATTATCGAGAGTGGCAATGGTGATTTAATTATAATAATATGGACTTCGTATGCTTTTTAAGGCTGCTCATCACCCCCATACCCCGTCCTCCTTTGATTGGGCTTGCTAATGGTAAGTCTATGGGGGAAAAATGGTTTTTATTCCGAAAAAAGCAATGAAATTATAGGAATATTTTGATGTGGTTTTATTTTAAATTCCTAAAACTCCAAAAAAAAAATTGTGCTTTTAGAATTGTGCTTTTTTAAAATAACGCTCCCTAGAGTGGTCTGTAGCTTGAAGGAATAATCAAAATGCAACAAACATTGAGAAACTTACTAATCAAGAAGAGGGAAAACGAATGGAATCATAAAAAACAAACTCGTCTCTTGACCAGGTTTCTTAATTACGAGGCGTAATTGGACGTGTTGGCCGTAATTGGCCATAATTGGCTACGCCTCGTAATTAGAACCTTGGTCAAGAGACGAGCTTCTGTTTTATAATTCCATTCTTTTTCGTAAAAAAGAAACTCGTCTCTTGACCAGGGTTCTAAATTACGAGGCGTAATTAGCTGTGTTGGCCGTAATTGGCCATAATTGACGACGCCTCGTAATTTAGTTTCTGGGCAAGAGACGAGTTTGTTTTTATGATTATTATTTTTCATGATTATTTTTTAGAATACTGTCTTTTTTTTATTCCATTATTTCCCCCCCTTCTTGATTAGTAGTAAGTGTCTCAATTTGTGTTGCATTCGGATTATTCATTCAAGCTACAGACCACTCCGAATAGCGAGCGTTATTTTATAACCACCCTGTATTTTTCTTCGTTTACTACTCGCTGAATTTTGAAGAATCCACTCTCCAAAATTTACCGAGTGGTAATTGAAGACGAACGAACAATGACGTTTTGCTACGTTACCGACTGCTTTTTTGCTCGGTATGATTGGATTATTTTAGTCGCACAAGAACTAACAATTCGATATTTTTTAACAAGGGGGCTACCTTTGCTAGGATGCGGTTTTTGGTCGGTTGGTTTGAATTATCGTCGCAATAGAGCTAGCTACAAGAGGTTTATTGGCGACTAGCGTCGTAATTTAGAATCACAGTCAAGTGACGCTTTTTCCTTTTTTTTTAATTCTTTCGAATTAAAAAAAGAAAAGAAGGCTAAAAATTCCCGTATTCATCATTGTTGGGCGGACATAGGTAACATATTTTTCTCCGCGGTACAAACGTGACACTCATGTCTCGCGTGAATCAGAAGAGACAAGCAAATTTGGTTTAATATTTCAATAGTTAATGGAAACTAATACAATTATAATTAATCTCCTGAAGATGAAAATATTTTCAAGTGATTTGTGCCTAACTGTATTTTCAGTGCAAATATAATTATTGCTAACATTTACTGAAGAATATGGCTAATAAAATAGACCTTTGTTTAATTTAAAGATTTGTATTTTCTAAAGAGCGAAATGCTTTAAAACAAATATTAATTGATTGTTTTCCTTTTTAGGTAATTGATTCTTTTTCTCTACATTTTTACATTGCATGATGCAAAAATCTTAACTCATCTTGGGTAAGTTTGCATTATTTACTCTAGGAATTATTCAATTCAAAGAATTTTAAAAAATATACGTTTAACGTTGACCATAAGCAATAAAAAACCTTTTTCAAATAAATAATACTGAACTACTGAAAAAATCAATACTGATTACAAAGAATAACGTTATTAGTACTTCGATTTTTAGAAATTTAGTTACAGAGGTCAGTTGAGAAAAGATTTTTTTGTGTGTTTGATTGTGAAAAAATACTCACTCTTCATGCGTCGAATAAAATACCCGGCTTAAGGTAGGCGAATATCCAAAATTCTAAAATTTTTACTATTACTTTAATCTTTTCCAAATTTGGCATAGTGATTTAAAATATAATGAACAATGCTTCTTGGGCAATTTTTTTTATTTAAATATAATTGATTTATTTAAACGGTGTTTTTCAACTAAAAAAAGGGGTTTACGCCAACACTTCTAGCATAAAAAGTTTTACATTAATTTACCTGAAATTTTTCACAGATGCTATTTCAATATATATCTGTGCCATGAATCTCTAACATCTGGTGTAAGTATACAAGTTTTTTTTAAAAAAATGTCCAAGTGTAAGTCAATCGAAAAAAAAACTTTTTTTGTGGTTAATTTATAACATTTTTCTAAATAACTTTTTTTCTTGTCATTTGTATGTAACTCTAGAGGGTCATTGTATGCATCAGTTCAAAACGAAGAATTCAACACATAATAAATGTTCATAGGATGAACATTCAATGTGGTAGACTTGTTGGCGTGAACCTCATTTTTTAGTAGAAAACACCGTTTAAAATAACTAAATTATATTTAAATAAAAACAAAAGCCTAAATAGTATTATTCATTATATTTGAAATCACTATGCCAAAGTTGGAAAAGATTAAAGCAATAGTAAAAATTTTAGAATTTTGGAAAATTTTGGGTATTCGCCTACCTTAACGAACTGAACTTACTGAAAACTTTATCCTCTTAAGACCAGAGCAAAATCCTACACGTATGTTCTTAATCTAAGCATACTTTTCGGGCAAAACTATGCAAAAAAGTATGTTTTCAAAGAATTTTTAAAAAAAAATTATGTCTAATAAGGAACACGCCTTAAACTCTAAAAATACGCTTTTATTGTGCTATTAAGTTAGTTATTGTGCAGTTAACAGATTATTTTAACATTGTTTTTAATGCGTAATGCTTTACAAATTCACTACTAAAAGAATTTTTTGAAAAGTTTGAAAATAAAATAAAATATTTTTTTAAGAACTATAATATCATATTGACCCTCGTTCAACTTCATTTTTGCTTACAGAAATAGCTGAGTGATACCTGAAATTAAAGGCTGAAAACTGATAGTTAAATCTTCTTCTCTCGGGCCAGGTCAATTTCGGAACTAATTCACGTGTTAATTGTTTGTAGGGATGTTTTAAAAGATGTGCCCAACAGGGGACTCCAGGTCGCAAGAGGTTAAACTTCAGGACGTCTGTCTCGTATTCCCGGGTTCAGATACCGGTTGAGTCACTAATGTGTTTGTGGCGCTGTGCTTGCTTCGTACCGGGGCTGCTTCAGGTTGCATCCCGTGGCTTTGGTGGCGATCATTGCTTTGCGCTAGAGCTGCGTGGTGCTCTGGAGCGGTCCCAAGGAAACTGACTAATTTTGTTACTATTGGCATCATTCTTGAGCTTCCGGCCACGCATAGCAAAAGCGGCCGAAGCTGATGCATTTCTCTCTTTCCGTCTCGTGCACTTCCCCCGCTCTCCGGGATTTTATTTTAATCTTCATGATTGTTTTAGTTAATCTTTGAGAATTTAAATTTGAATATTAACATAGTAAACTGTAAATAAAAATCTCCGTTTTAATATCTACACTTGTGTTGTGTCTTCCGTAAACATTGACCGCATCGAGTCAAAAGATGGTTACTGACGCAGTTGACTAGAGCTCGGTAACCAAAGCTGGTGACCTTCGGACTTGCAACTACAAATCACCGACTGGCCGTGGTTCCTCGTCGACTGGCCGTGGTTCCTCATCGACTGGCCGTGGTTCCTCATCGACTGGCCCTGGATCTTCACCGACTGGCCCTGGTTCTTCACCGACCGGCCCTGGTACATCGCTGGCTCGTTCGGGTTCATTTCTGAAGTGCTCTGGTACACCCCCTGGCTCTGGTTGGTCACCTACTGGCATCGGTCGTCTACGGACCTGGTCATGACCAAACCTTTCTGCGAGTGAAAGACTTCGCCTACTCCAGCCCGGTGAGTTCGTTTCATTCTGTTTTTGTGCCCGCAATTCTTTTGTCGACGTGTGTGTTGTGCCTGGCCTCAGTAACGATGAATAACGCAGACGTTGTTTTAAAACCTTCAGAAACTGCTGTCAATGTTTTTAAAAACGATTTGAGTGTAAATAATACGGTTCCTAAAGCCCTTGACTTGACGGAGTTTGAAAAATTGAAAGCCCAAATTGAAACTTTACAAGCTATTGTCGAAAGGCTATCTCATAGTCAAAATCGGGATTCTCGTAATCAAATTCGACGCAGGTCTCGTTCTGCAGTTAAGAGTCCTTCACGTGAAAAGCCTTACTGTTGGTATCATTACAAGTTTAAAGATCAAGAGAGAACCTGCGTTCAGCCTTGTAGGTATAATTCGGAAAACTAACGCCCGCATCGGCTATGGCGACGGCTGATGCTAGTTCCGGATTAGGTCGCCTGTTTGTCTCTGATAGAAAAACTGGCATTAAGTATCTTATCGATACAGGGGCCTCGATCAGCGTAATTCCAAAAACGTCGAATACTTACAGGGCACCTGAAGATATGTTTCTTTATGCGGCTAACGGAACAAAAATCTGTACATATGGCTCAAAGCGGATTTCAGTGGACTTTGGTTTAAGACGTGCATTTGTTTGGACATTTGTTGTTGCCGATGTCTCTCGTCCTATTCTGGGCGGAGATTTTTTGGAACGATTTAGTTTATTGGTAGATGTAAAAAATCGTCGCTTAATAGATTCTGTGACAAACCTTAAGGTTAATGGTACAAACGCTCCTGGTCAAACGTTGGGTTTGACAACTTTGGCGGGAGACAATCCTTACCACCTTCTTCTGCGCGATTTTCCTGATCTTACCAATCCGGCAACAATGACTGCTCCAAAAAAACATAGCATAGTTCATTCTATCATAACCAAAGGTCCCCCCGTTCACGCTAAAGCGAGACGTTTGAACCCCGAAAAATTAAAAATAGCAAAAAAAGAATTTCAGTCCCTTTTAGAGCAAGGTATAATACAGTCTTCAAAAAGTGCGTGGGCAACTCCAATACACATGGTAAAAAAGAAAAATGGGGAGTGGCGAATTTGTGGCGATTTTCGTCGTTTAAATTCAGTCACGGTTGCCGATCGGTACCCCATTCCGCATATTCAAGATTTTGCATTTGGTCTAAAAGGTAAAAGAGTTTTCTCGAAAATTGACTTGGTTAAAGCCTACTACCAGATCCCATTAGACGAAGACTCTATTCCAAAGACTGCAATGATTACGCCTTTTGGCTTATTCGAATATCGGTACATGTGTTTTGGTTTGTCAAACGCCGCTCAGACTTTCCAAAGACATATCGACGGGGTCATTCAAGGTTTGGACTTTTGTTATGCATACTTAGATGATCTTTTGATCGCTTCGGAAAACGAAGAGGATCATAAAAAACATTTATCAGAGTTGTTTAGGCGCTTAAATGAGTATGGCGTGGTCATTAATTTAAATAAGTGCATTTTTGGTGTCCCTGAGCTCGAATTCCTGGGGCATCACGTTTCTAACTCGGGTATTTCGCCGTTGCCTAGTAAAGTTGAAGTTCTTCGCGACTATCCTTTACCAGAGAAAGTAGACGAGTTGCGTAGGTTTCTGGCAATGGTTAACTTTTACCATCGATTTATTAAAAACGCAGCTCACGTACAGGCTCCTCTCTATGACTTATGCAAAGGAAAGACGAAGAAAGATCGCTCTGCTGTGCTCTGGACGGCTGAAACAAAAGCCGCCCTTCAGGCATGCAAAGAATCAATTGTCAACGCTGCCGAATTAGCTTACCCAGATGATCAGGCAGAGCTTTCTCTTTTCGTCGATGCTTCTAACGTCGCGGTTGGTGCAGTGTTGCAGCAAAACTGCAATGGCGTTATCCAGCCACTTTCGTTTTTTTCACGCAAACTTACGCCTGCTGAACAAAATTACAGCACGTACGATCGCGAATTGGTTGCCATGTATTCCGCCGTAAAACATTTTCGTCACATGTTAGAGGGCTCTGATTTCATTATTTATGCAGACCATAAACCTTTAACTTTTGCGTTCACTAAGCATTCTGATAAGTTATCACCACGACAACAACGCCACCTCGAATTCATTTCACAATTTACTACCAGAGTTAAACATATTCCTGGATCGGACAATTCAGTCGCGGATGCGTTATCAAGAATTTCCGAAATCCAAGTTTTAGGCGGTATCGATTACGAGGCCATGGCACGGGCGCAGGCGTCTGATGGGGAATTGGGGATGCATTTGCAGAGTGATAGTGTGCTCAAGATGAAGAGATTCAGTGTGCCTCCAGCTGACCTGGAGCTGTTCTGCGACACGTCCACCGACGTTGTGCGGCCCTATGTCCCTCAAGAATTTCGGAAGGACGTTTTCAACACTCTTCACAACCTCGCTCATCCGGGCATCAAAGCTACAGTTGACTTGGTTCGAAGCCGTTTCGTCTGGCCATCGATGAAGAAAGACATTTCCCTGTGGACGAAAGCGTGTGTGGAGTGTCAACGGTCGAAAGTGCACAGGCACGTGAAGTCTCCATTAAGTACCTACCCGCTACCAACGACGAGATTCGCCCATGTCAATCTTGACATAGTAGGACCACTACCACCTTCAAAGGGATTTAGGTACTGTCTGACAATCGTCGATCGCTATACGCGCTGGTGCGAAGCTTTACCCATGTGTGACCAGACAGCAGACACGGTGGCTGAAACGTTCTTCAACGAATGGGTAACCCGCTACGGAGTTCCAGAGAAGATTACAACGGACCAAGGCCGCCAGTTTGAGAGCGACCTGTTTAGCAGCTTGTCCCGGTTTCTCGGAGCGCAAAAGACCCGCACCACAGCCTATCACCCTCAGTCGAATGGAATGGTGGAGCGGTTCCACCGGCAGCTGAAGGCCGCAGTGATGAGTCACGGCACTACACGTTGGTCGGAGGTGCTACCCACTGTCCTGCTGGGAATTCGCACCGCACTGAAGGAAGACATCAAGACTTCGTCAGCCGAGTTGGTCTTCGGTGCTCCACTCCGTCTACCTGGAGAATTTCTAAGGCCAGAGAAGACAAAACTCCAGCATTCACAGTACCTGCAGCTGCTGAGACAGCGGATGGACTCTCTACGCCCGACACCGGCCTCCCGCCACGCTCCCGAGAAAGTTTTTGTGCACTCTGAGCTGTCAACATGCACCCACGTTTTCGTTAGGGTGGATAGCGTGAGAAGGCCACTTCAACAACCCTACGTGGGGCCATATGAGGTTAGGAGAAGAAAGGAAAGTTTTTCAAAGTCAAACTTTCTGACAAAGTCAAGTGCATTTCTATTGACCGGCTTAAACCCGCTTTTCTGTTGGACAGTACAGGAACATTTTCGAAGACTGTGCCAGTGAGGAGTTCCAGTGTTCCGGAACCAATTTTGAACACTAAACCTATTTCAAACACTAACTGTTCTAGTGACTCTAAAGTTTATACCACCCGGTCCGGCCGAAAGGTCAGGTTCCGGATAGGGAGTTAATTTATTTTGCATTCGTCTGTAACCCGACTGGAGGGGGAGTGTGTGGCGCTGTGCTTGTTTCGTACCGGGGCTGCTTCAGGTTGCATCCCGTGGCTTTGGTGGCGATCATTGCTTTGCGCTAGAGCTGCGTGGTGCTCTGGAGCGGTCCCAAGGAAACTGACTAATTTTGTTACTATTGGCATCATTCTTGAGCTTCCGGCCACGCATAGCAAAAGCGGCCGAAGCTGATGCATTTCTCTCTTTCCGTCTCGTGCACTTCCCCCGCTCTCCGGGATTTTATTTTAATCTTCATGATTGTTTTAGTTAATCTTTGAGAATTTAAATTTGAATATTAACATAGTAAACTGTAAATAAAAATCTCCGTTTTAATATCTACACTTGTGTTGTGTCTTCCGTAAACATTGACCGCATCGAGTCAAAAGATGGTTACTGACGCAGTTGACAAGAGCTCGGTAACCAAATGTTAAAAACATACCCGGCCCATCAATACAAAAAATATGCGTTATGTATGAATATTTTCTTTTGTTTCTGTTTGAGAGAATCAACGTATTTTTTTTTTGTAGCGTTACGGAGTTTCTGGCAAATTTTCTGTAAGATAGTTTCTGTAATATAACAGAATTTTTTCCAGTGTTGTGTCCATTTCCGGTTTGTATCAATTTTTCCTGCATTTTTCTCTTTTGCTTTCTTAACCTCTTGCGACATGGCTTCCCCATTTGGGTAAATTTTTAAAACCCCCAACAAACAATTAACACGTTAATTAGTTCAAAAAATGGCCTGGTCCGATAAAAGAAGACCCAAATATCAGTTTTCATCCTTTGATTTCAGGTTTCACTCGGTTATTTCTATAAAAATATTAAGTTGAACGAGGGCCAATACAATATTTGAGTTCTTAAAAAAACTATTTAAATTTTTTTTCTAAAAAGTTCTTTTAGTAGTTAATTTTAAAAGCATTTTGAACCAAAAACAATGTTAAAATAATCTGAAAGCTACAAATAAGTAATGAGGCTTTTTTTGTTGCATTTATAGCAAAAAAATGTGTCTTTTTAAGAGGTTAAGGCGTGTCTATCAGTAACTAGAAAACATAATTTTCTTAAAAATTTCTTTGCAAAACATACTTTTTAGCATATACTTGTTTGAAAAGTATGTTTAGATTAAGAATATACGTGTAGGATTTTGCTCGGGTCTTAAGAGGTTAATGGTCAGAGTACTTGAGAAATAAATAGCCATTCCTTGTTTTAAAATTTTAATTTGATCTAAAGTTTGATGTGGGGTTGTCAGCACAAATACTCAATAACAGTCTTCGCGACCAGTTAATTACTTTGTCGCAGACGATGTAGTATTGGGCTCGCATACAAGAGGTGGCGAGGTTAAAAACCGGATCGCCCCGTACTTGTTCGTTAGTTTTATATCCAAAATTAATGCTATCGTTCAAAGGATCATTTACGCAACTCAACTGAAACATATTTGTCTTTCAGTGACTCGTGAAATCTGATAATTTCAAATTGAAAATGAAAACGTCATTTTTACAGAAATGTCCCTTTATTTTGATGGTTTAACCCTCTAATGCATAGTGTTACCGTTCGGTAACAAGTTACATAATCCACTTTATTCTATTAAAAATAGACCTCCCTCTCGACAAATTTGTGTTTTTTTCATCTATTACATTCCATTTTAAAGTTTTAGTTAATAATAACCCTCATAATTGACAGTAGTAAAAGTGTATTCAAAATTAAAAAGTGAAGTTTCTAACTGTTGTGAATTTACGTGTTTGGCAGAATTCAAAGTAATAATACTAGTACTAAATACAATGAAATTGCTTTGAAAAAAATATTATAGTTCAAGAGGGTTATTTTAAACTATATTTAGTAGTTTTCTAATCATTCTTTTCAAAATTGGTAGTTTGTAGTTGGTTTTTACATGTGTTACCGTTTGGTAACATCATGCATTAAGCACAACTTTTGTTTGCTAATTTGCGTGTATCTCTGTAACGGATTCACAAGAGTTCAGTGTTTAAAATGCTTGGTACTACTTGATTTTAAGAGTAAAAATAACTGTTTTATGTCGTATCACTCTGCCATTTAAAAAAATTATGTTTAAAAATGATTTTTTGTATATTTTTATTCATAAATACCTGCTATTTGTACTAAACCTGCTATTGCCTTCTATTGTACATTAATTTTGTTTCAAAAGCAACTACTATTCATAATTATTTTAATAACTAATTTTTCCTGTTTAACAAAATCTAAATGTACTAAATATTAATTCTCTTTTTTGTTTGTTATACACACTTTCATTAAAGATTTTATGCCTAAAACTATGTGTTTCTGTGCCTCTGCAACTTCTTATAGAATATTAAAATTATCAATAATCTTTATTTATAAGTATAATTTATTAGAAATATAAAAAGTAAAAAAGGTAATAATTTGAATAAAAATAAATATTCGTAACCCGAACTTTAAGGGGTCAGGAGTCTTGAAAATGTGCAAAGAAGGAACTACAAAGCATAGTTTGATCTTTCATGTAATTTTTTAACTACTCAATATACAAGTATAATTTTTTTATATGTAATTCTACAAGATATATTTAATATGAAACAAATTTTTAAATTTATGAAACTTTAGCCAAAACTAAAATAAATGATATTAAACATAAAGCTATTTGAGCACATTGTGATTAGGCTTGCGCGGCAAATTGTGAGGTCAAAATTGAAGACATGACCAAGAAAATGACTTTATATTGTACAAATATGTACAAACAAAGACTTATACCTAAATTATCAGCTCAACTTTAATTAGAAATTATTTTAAGAACTTTTTTCTAAAAAAATTAATAAAAATTTTAAAATTTTGATTTAAAAATTTTTTAAAAGTAATTTCTAATTAAAATGGAGCTGAGAATTTAGGTATAAGTCTTTGTTTGTACATATTTGTACAATATAAAGTCATTCTCTTGGTCATGTCTTCAATTTTGAATTCACAATTTGCCGCGCAAGCCTAATCACAATTTGATCAAATAGCTTTATGTTTAATGTCATTTATTTTAGTTTTGGCTAAAGTTTTATAAATTTTAAAATTTGTTTCACATTAAATAAATCTTGTAGAATTACATATAAAAAATTATGCTTATATATTGAGTAGTTAAAAAATTACATAAAAGATCAAACTATTCTTTGTAGTTCCTTCTTTGCACATTTGTAAGACTTCTATGATCCCTTAAGCATCTATTCAGCGCTTAATGCATGGTGTTACCGTTTGGTAACAAATTTAAAAAATGAAATTATTTAAATTCCGATGCATTTAATTTTTTTCCTTATTTTTCCCATGATGTATGAGCATTAGAGATACAAATATATTTTTTTGGGACGAAACAAAAAATTCAGGCATTAGAGGGTTAAAGACTTGATTTATGCGATTTTGAATTGCTTTATTAAACTAGTTTACAGTTTAAAACAATTTCCTCCAAAACATGACCTGAAGGATGTCTTGTGTTAAACATCGAAAATATTACTTATTTTAGCTTCTATCGAAAATGAGAGATATATTAGCCGAGTTATATGACGCTTAAATTGTAATGTAAAGGTTTCGGGTTCAAGTCACACCAGAAACGAAAGCATTTCACAATTAAAAAAAAATTGTATTTTACTGAGAAATACCGTTTTTTTTTTAAAGTAGTTTATATAAAAGTAAATATAAAAGTTTTAATATAAAAGTTTCTGTTCTAAATATGGTGTTGTTCTAGAAAATTTGTTTCAGGTTTAAAATCGTAAATCTAACGGAGTTTGTTTTAAAGTGTAAGATTTGCAAAGCAACATGTCTCTGCTTTCCATTCCTCCTCCATTCCCGGCCTCCATTTTTTTTAAATACTATTTTTCATATAACATTAACCCTTTCCTTACTAAAACGCCCCAAAACGCCCGAACAACTAAGGATTCGATAATGTTATTTCCATCAAAATATTACGGGGAAGCAAAAATCCTTCGTAGCGAAAGGGTTAACCCTTTAACCTCGAAACCGGCTAAGGACGGCTCTACCAGCAAACATCGGGAAGGCCGGTTTCGGCCGTTTCGTTTCGCAAATAGGGGGGATGGGTATGTTAAAAATTGAGCGTGCTGTGGAAAAAAAAAGTATCCGCTAGTGATCATTTCGGTCGTTAGTCATCCTATATAATCGGACCTTTTTGAAACTGTAAACAATTAACATTCTGAGTTAATTGCATGACACAAATTTTGCATAAGGGGTCATCTTCATATTAAAAATGTTACTAACTTTAAAATTACAATAGTAACACCCCTTTTTGAGTCCATATTTTTAAATCTATGACCTATGTTAATACGAAATGCCAAATTTTGTAAGTTTTTAAGCATTATTAGGGGAGTTAGAGACGTGCAAAGTTTAGGTCCCATAATGTTAAATGAGTTGCACATAAAAAAACTATCCCAATCTATAAATAATTAAGATAATGAAACGAATTTTTTACTGAAAAGAAATTATAACAACCCAAACAAAATGCATTCAATATTGGGGTATTTAAAACAATTTTTATATTTTAAAATAATTATTATTTTAATTTTTAAAAAAATTATGAATCGAAACCCCTTAATATTTCTACAGAAATATATTTAATACAGGAAGTTTAAGCGAAATCCCAATTTTTAATTTCTTTTATTCATAATTTGCTGAGTAAATCACAAAATACTTTTTAATTGCACTTCAGGGGACTGTGTATAAGATTATATATGAACTTGATAAACAAATACGGCTTTGGAAAGGAAGATAAACATCATTAAACCAACAACCTTGAGATGGTCCCCCATAGGATATCAAGTGATTCGATGGAATAACTCGTTAAATATTCATCCAAATGTAATGAAAACTAAGATTTAGGGGTTTTCGAGGATGCTTAACATTTCTAAATAATCAAATATGGGTGTTACTATTGGAAATTTCAAAGTTGTTAACATTTTTAATATGAAGACCTCTCCTTATGAAAATTTTGTTTCATGCAATTAACTTAGAATGTTATTTATTCACAAAGTCAAAAAGGTCCGATTCCATAGGATGACTAACGGCCGAAATAATCACTTGGGTATTTTTTGATACAGGACGATTTCATTTCGCTTTTTTCCTGCCTAGAAAAACTCGTATTTCGGGGATGAGAAATTCTCCTACCTTGTGAGGTTAAAGGGTTAACGAACTTCTTTTTTTATCAAGTATATCTAAGCTTTTATCAAGTAAAGTTTTGCTCCAATTTGTGGTCGGGCTCCTCTTTTTCCCCTTCTCAGATTAGATTTTTATTAAAATACTGAAATATTATTTGTTGATTGTAGTATTAATGTATTTAAATTTAATACTTTTTGTGACTTTCAATTATAATTATAATTAATTAGTCCCATATACGGATTTTTTAAACCCTTTTAGATTAAAAAATTTGTTGTAATGTTTGTTTTATATTAATAAAGTGTTTATTTATACGTTAACAAATTAACGACGATTGTCAACAAAATTTGCCATTTGAAAATGAGCTATCTGTTAAATTTTATTAACTAAGACAAATAAATACCACATTTCTAAGCAGTTTATGTAGGAAAATTTAAATTACTTGAAAAACACATTTTAAAAACTTACTTTTATAAACGTAAATAAAAATAAACAATCTTTTAATACTTTTAATTTTAATTTTAATTAAAAGGTTACAAAAATTGAGTTAATTTTGACGTTTAATAAAAATGTGCACGCAATACCTTTCATAAATTCGGTAAAAAAAACCCAATAAAATGTGTTTGATTGTATAGCTTTTTTTAAAACAGTATAAGTTACAACATCTTATAATTTTTTTAATTGCTTGCATATCTCAAAATAATTTATTGTTTGCCTACAGAAGCTTATCTTCTGTTTTCTTACTTTCTTAAAAGAACAATTTTTTAAAACAGATTTTTAAGACCAGACAGTACCGTTAATCTCCGGCCCTATGTTAATCTCCTATGTACAGCTGCGGAAATAAAAAAAGTACCACTAGTGATTATTTCAGCCATTAGTCACCCTATAGAATCGGACCTTTTTGAGATTGTGAACAATTAACGTTCTGAGTTAATTGCATGACACAAAATTTGCATAAGGGGCCTTCTTCATATTAAAAATGTTACGAACTTTGAAATTTCCAATAGCAACACCCAATTTTAATAACTTAGAAATGTTAAGCACTCTCGAAAACCCTTAAATCTAAGTTTTTGTTACATTTGAATGAATATTAGATGAGTTATTCAATCGAATCACTTGTGGATCTTTTGGGGACCACCTCTAAATGAAAAGCAAGCATGCATGCAAGGCCGTCTTTATTTATCAATTACACATGTAATCTTATACACAGTCCCCTAAAGGGTAATTAAAAAATATTTTAGGATTTACTCAGCAAATTATGAATAAAAATTTTTAAAAATTGGGATTTCGCTTTAAATTCCTGTCTTGAATTTATTTCTGTAAAAATATCAAGGGGTTTCTATTCATATTTTTTTAAAAAAATTAATATAATAATTATTTAAAAATATAAAAATTGTTTTAAATACCCCAATATTGAATGCATTTTGTTTGGGTTATTATAATTTTTCTTCAGTAAAAAATTCGTTTCATTATCTTAATTATTTATACATTGGGATAGTTTTTTATGTGCAACTCATTTAACATTGTGGGACCTAAACTTTGCTCGTCTCTAACTCCCCTAATAATGCTTAAAAACTAACAAAATTTGGCATTTCGTATTAACTTGGGCCATAGATTTGAAATATATACTCAAAAAGGGGTGTTACCATTGGAAATTTTAAAGTTAGTAACATTTTTAATATGAAGATAACCCCTTATGCAAAATGTGTGTCATGCAATTAACTCAGAATGTTAATTGTTTACAATTTCAAAAAGGCCCGATTCTATAGGGTGACTAACGGCAGAAATAATCACTAGTGGTACTTTTTTTATTTCCGCAGCTGTACACTGCTCACATCAATTAGGAGAGCGCATGGTTTAAGGGGTCTAAGGAGTCTTAAAAATGTGCAAAGAAGGAACTACAAAGTATAGTTTGATCTGTCATGTAATTTTTTAACTACTCAATATACAAGTATAATTTTTTTATATGTAATTCTACAAGATTTATTTATTATAAAACAAATTTTAAAATTTATGAAACTTTAGCCAAAACTAAAATAAATGATATTAAACATAAAGCTATTTTAACACATTGTGATTAGGCTTGCGCGGCAAATTTTGAGGTCAAAATTGAAAAAATGACCAAGAAAATGACTTTATATTGTACAAATATGTACACACTAGGACTTATACCTAAATTCTCAGCTCAATTTTAATTAGAAATTATTTTAAGAACTTTTTTCTAAAAAAATTAATAAATTTTTTTAAATTTTGATTTTAAATTTATTTTTAAATAATTTCTAATTAAAATTGAGCTGAGAATTTAGGTATAAGTCCTAGTGTGTACATATTTGTACAATATAAAGTCATTTTCTTGGTCATTTTTTCAATTTTGACCTCAAAATTTGCCGCGCAAGCCTAATCACAATGTGTTAAAATAGCTTTATGTTTAATATCATTTATTTTAGTTTTGGCTAAAGTTTCATAAATTTTAAAATTTGTTTTATAATAAATAAATCTTGTAGAATTACATATAAAAAAATTATACTTGTATATTGAGTAGTTAAAAAATTACATGACAGATCAAACTATACTTTGTAGTTCCTTCTTTGCACATTTTTAAGACTCCTTAGACCCCTTAAACTCTTTCAACCCCAATGTTTCCATTGGGAATCATGAGTTAGCGATTTTTTCTCACTAAGTTAAGCCTGCACTAATTTATCATTAGATGGAAGAATCGTGTCTTTTGACGATGTAAATAATGGTTGTTTTAATCAAATGAATATATGAAAACATGGTAAAATAAAATTCACTCCCAAATTTTTTTTATGAAATAAATTGACCTTAAATTCTTCACGCTTGCATTCTCCGATGTTTAAAAGATGATTTTATCTTTTTTACAAATAAAAATTTTGAAAAAATTAGTTCGTAATTTTAGTTAGAAATTTTTTCTTATTTTTTATTCCAATTCCCCCCCCCCCCTTGAATTTTAGTTAAAAAAATTAATATTTTTCAGCCTGTTTTTTACCATTTCATTCTGGATGCATAATGAATCTATTTCACAAATTTTAGATTTTTAGGATGAAAAAAAACAAGAAAAAAACGCTGAAACAGAAAGGGTTAACAAAAGGATGCAGAGTGTTCCCCTAATTGTTTTGAGCAGTGTATATACAGCTTAATATAACCTTTTAAAAGAAATCCTGTAATTTTGCATCTCAGAGTGATTGTAAAAGTTCTGCCATCAAATAAAAGATAGGATGGCGCAAATAAAAAAGGCCCCGGCATAGAGCTACAAATATGTATTAAGTAAATAGAAAACAAAATCACACACACACATCTTTATTAACTTTCAGTAATAGTAAAAAGTAGCTAACATTGTTTTTTAGTTGCTATGCACACATATTTTTTACCATTAATTTTGCACCATTTAAACCAGCCATTAACGAGGATTTAATAACATTTTCGGTATTGTCGGTTGCAATTCGTTATTGAACATCCTTCTAAATTTATAGAGATTCTTCCCCAGAATTTTGATTGCGGTTGAAACTACTATAACGATCAAAACTAATGCTTTAAGAGGGATTGTCAGTCCCAATGCATAAGTTTTGGAATCACAAACTTCTGCAGAAGTATTGCTATGCCCTGTTAGCTCTTTTTTCCCCGGATATAAGAAACAAACGGAAAATCGAAATGAAACAAATTTGAAACGAAAATTTTATCTAGTTATATAATTATAAAATTTTTTGAAGTTTTAAAATGCCAAAAATATACAGCAGATGGTGACACTATTTTAGAACATTATAAAGTAATAACTAATGTTATAAAATAGTGGGTAACCGGGTGTTAGTTCCTTTTCAATTTTCTTTTAAATTGTCATGATGATTTAAATACTTGGTGATAATGGGACAACATGGCAAAGCAACTCCTTTGCAAAATATGTGATTCCAAAACTAATGCATTGGCTCTATGGGACTGACATACTCTCTTAAGGGGTCATAGGAGTCTTAAAAATGTGCAAAGAAGGAACTACAAAATTTAGTTTGATCTTTCATGTAATTTTTTAACTACTCAATATACAATTATAATTTTTTATATGTAATTCTACAAGATTTATTTAATATAAAACAAATTTTAAAATTTATGAAACTTTAGCCAAAACTAAAATAAATGACATTAAACATAAAGCTATTTGAACACATTGTGATTAGGCTTGCGCGGCAAATTGTGAGGTCAAATTTGAAAACATGACCAAGAAAATGACTTTATATTGTACAAATATGTACAGACAAAGACTTATACCTAAATTCCCATCTCAATTTAAATTAGAAATTATTTAAAAAAATATTTAAAATCAAAATTTAAAATTTTTTATTAATTTTTTTAGAAAAAAGTTCTTAAAATAATTTCTAATTAAAATTGAGCTGAGAATTTAGGTATAAGTCTTTGTCTGTACATATTTGCACAATATAAAGTCATTTTCTTGGTCATTTTTTCAATTTTGACCTCACAATTTGCCGCGCAAGCCTAATCACAATGTGTTCAAATAGCTTCATGTTTAATATCATTTATTTTAGTATTGTCTAAAGTTTCATAAATTTTAAAACTTATTTTATATTAAATAAATCCGGTTGAATTACAAATAAAAAATTATACTCATTTATTGAGTAGTTAAAAAATGACATGAAAGATCAAACTATGCTTTGTAGTATCTTCTTTGCACATTTTTAAGACTCCTGTGACCCCTTAAATCTTGCTTAGATTACTTAGTTAAGGGGTCTAAGGAGTCTTAAAAATGTGCAAAGAAGGAACTACAAAGTATAGTTTGATCTGTCTTGTAATTTTTTAACTGCTCAATATACAAGTATAATTTTTTTATATGTAATTCTACAAGATTTATTTATTATAAAACAAATTTCAAAATTTATGAAACTTTAGCCAAAACTAAAATAAATGATATTAAACATAAAGCTATTTTAACACATTGTGATTAGGCTTGCGCGGCAAATTTTGAGGTCAAAATTGAAAAAAATGACCAAGAAAATGACTTTATATTGTACAAATATGTACAAACTAGGACTTATACCTAAATTCTCAGCTAAATTTTAATTAGAAATTATTTAAAAATAAATTTAAAATCAAAATTTAAAAAAAATTTATTAATTTTTTTAGAAAAAAGCTCTTAAAATAATTTTTTATTAAAATTGAGATGAGAATTTAGGTATAAGTCCTAGTTTGTACATACTTCTACAATATAAAGTCATTTTCTTGGTCATTTTTTCAATTTTGACCTCAAAATTTGCCGCGCAAGCCTAATCACAATGTGTTAAAATAGCTTTATGTTTAATATCATTTATTTTAGTTTTGGCTAAAGTTTCATAAATTTTAAAATTTGTTTTATAATAAATAAATCTTGTAGAATTACATATAAAAAAATTATACTTGTATATTGAGCAGTTAAAAAATTACAAGACAGATCAAACTATACTTTGTAGTTCCTTCTTTGCACATTTTTAACCCTCTAATGCATAGTGTTACCGTTCGGTAACAAGCTACATAATCCACTTTATTCTATTAAAAATAGACCTCCCTCTTGACAAATTTGTGTTTTTTTCATCTATTACATTCCATTTTAAAGTTTTAGTTAATAATAACCCTCATAATTGACAGTAGTAAAAGTGTATTCAAAATTAAAAAGTGAAGTTTCTAACTGTTGTGAATTTACGTGTTTGGCAGAATTCAAAGTAATAATACTAGTACTAAATACAATTAAATTGCTTTGAAAAAAATATTATAGTTCAAGAGGGTTATTTTGAACTATATTTAGTAGTTTTCTAATCATTCTTTTCAAAATTGGTAGTTTGTAGTTGGTTTCTACATGTGTTACCGTTTGGTAACATCATGCATTAAGCACAACTTTTGTTTGCTAATTTGCGTGTATCTCTGTAACGGATTCACAAGAGTTCAGTGTTTAAAATGCTTGGTACTACTTGATTTTAAGAGTAAAAATAACTGTTTTATGTCGTATCATTCTGCCATTTAAAAAAATTATGTTTAAAAATGATTTTTTGTATATTTTTATTCATAAATACCTGCTATTTGTACTAAACCTGCCATTGCCTTCTATTTGTACATTAATTTTGTTTCAAAAGTAACTACCATTCATAATTATTTTAAAACTAATTTTTCCTGTTTAACAAAATCTAAATGTACTGAATATTAATACTCTTTTTTGTTTGTTATACACGTTTTCATTAAAGATTTTATACCTAAAACTATATGTGTCTGTGTGCCTCTGCAACTTCTTATAGAATAATAAAATTATCAATAAGTTTTATTTTTAAGTATAATTTATTAGAAATATAAAAAGTAAAAAAGGTAATAATTTGAATAAAAATAAATATTCGAACCCCGAACTTTAAGGGGTCAGGAGTCTTGAAAATGTGCAAAGAAGGAACTACAAAGCATAGTTTGATCTTTCATGTAATTTTTTAACTACTCAATATACAAGTATAATTTTTTTATATGTAATTCTACAAGATTTATTTAATATGAAACAAATTTTAAAATTTATAAAACTTTAGCCAAAACTAAAATAAATGATATTAAACATAAAGCTATTTGAACACATTGTGATTAGGCTTGCGCGGCAAATTGTGAGGTCAAAATTGAAGACATGACCAAGAAAATGACTTTATATTGTACAAATATGTACAAACAAAGACTTATACCTAAATTCTCAGCTCAATTTTAATTAGAAATTATTTTTAAAAAAATTTTAAATCAAAATTTTAAAATTTTTATTAATTTTTTTAGAAAAAAGTTCTTAAAATAATTTCTAATTAAAATTGAGCTGATAATTTAGGTATACGTCTTTGTCTGTACATATTTGTACAATATAAAATCATTTTCTTGGTCATGTCTTCAATTTTGACCTCACAATTCGCCGCGCAAGCCTAATCACAATGTGTTCAAATAGCTTTATGTTTAATATCATTTATTTTAGTTTTGGCTAAAGTTTCATAAATTTTAAAATTTGTTTCATATTAAATAAATCTTGTAGAATTACATATAAAAAAATTATGCCTGTATATTGAGTAGTTAAAAAATTACATAAAAGATCAAACTATACTTTGTAGTTCCTTCTTTGCACATTTGTAAGAATCCTATGATCCCTTAAGCATCTATTCAGAGCTTAATGCATGGTGTTACCGTTTGGTAACAAATTTAAAAAATGAAATTATTTAAATTCCGATGCATTTAATTTTTTTCCTTATTTTTCCCGTGATGTATGAGCATTGGAGATACAAATATATTTTTTTGGAACGAAACAAAAAATTCATGCACTAGAGGGTTAAGACTCCTTAGACCCCTTAAGGCACCAATTTTCGACATGTCTTGGATCTCTGGTCGAATCTATATCCGTTTTGGCATTTGTCGACCGGTCGAACTGGTTCACTGCAATCCTCAAACCAACAGCTCATTTTTCTTTGTTTGCCGCGAACTTCTTCGCCGTTTCTTGTTCTCGCTGCAGTAGGTGATTGAAGACTTGCAGAACTCAGAGGCGAACCACTGTTTAGGCGCATCATGCTTATTAACAGGAGAACCAGAAGAGGCTGAAACATGTTGGTCGATTTCTGAAAAAAAAGGAAAAAAATCTGAAAGCTTTCGTTTTTAGTATTACACTGCTCACAACAATTAGGGAAGTGCATGGTTTAAACTCTTTCAACCCCAAAGTTTCCATTTGGAATTATGAGTTAGCGATTTTTTTGAGCTTGCACTAATTTATCGTGAGATGGAAGAATCATGTCTTTTGAGGATGTAAATAATGTTTGTTTTAATCAAATGAAAATATGAAAACATGGTAAAATAAAATTCGCTCCCAAAAATTTTTATGAAATAAATTGATCCTAAATTCTTCACGCTTGCATTCTCAGATGTTTAGAAAATGATTTTACATCTTTTTTGCAAATAAAAATTTGAAAAAATTAGTTTCAGGCAGCCTTGACTTAGTCCTTTATATACATATAGGATCTGACTCAAACAACTAAACTTAATTATTTTTCGAATTGCAAATAAATTTAGCGAATGTTAACGATTATTAATTGAATTTGCGCAAGAAAATTGATGAAAATATAGCTAATTTTCTCTTTTAAAAGTTTAAATTACAACTAAGTTGCTGTGTTTCGCGTTTTCTAACGGGTATAAATCTGGTATTTGAGTGGTCCCCTGTAAAAGTTACTGTTACAAACCTAGTTTTTTAATGAAATTTTCAGTGAGCATTAAGGCAACAGGAAAGAAGGATATTTTTTTTTAGAATATATTTTTTTGAATATTCTGTTTAAGGGGTCATAGGAGTCTTAAAAATGTGCAAAGAAGGTACTACAAAGTATAGTTTGATCTTTCATGTAATTTTTTTAACTACTCAATATGCAGGTATAATTTTTTATATGTAATCTATAAGATTTATTTAATATAAAACAAATTTTAAAATTTATGAAACTTTAGCCAAAACTAAAATAAATGATATTAAACATAAAGCTATTTGAACACTTTGGGATTAGGCTTGCGCGGCAAATTTCGAGGTCAAAATTGAAAAAATGACCAAGAAAATGACTTTATATTGTACAAATATGTAAAAACAAAGACTTATACCTAAATTCTCAGCTCAATTTTTAATTAGAAATTATTTAAAAAAAATTTTAATCAAATTTTTTAAATTTTTATTAATTTTTTTAGAAAAAAGTTCTTAAAATAATTTCTTATTAAAATTGGGCTGAGAATTTAGGTATAAGTCTTTGTTTGTACATATTTGTACAATATAAAGTCATTTTCTTGGTCATTTTTTCAATTTTGACCCCAAAATTTGCCGTGCAAGCCTAATCCTAATGTGTTCAAAAGCTTTATGTTTAATATCATTTATTTTAGTTTTGGCTAAAGTTTCATAAATTTTAAAATTTGTTTTATATTAAATAAATCGTATAGAATTACATATAAAAAAATTATGCTTGTATATTGAGTAGTTAAAAAATTACATGAAAGATCAAACTATGCTTTGTAGTACCTTCTTTGCACATTTTTAAGACTCCCTATGACCCCTTAAAGAAGCCTAAGTAACTCCCCGGCACTACAGTCCATGCTTGGACCATGGCCTCTCATTACAATCCGACTCCAAAGCCGCCTGTCTCTGGTCTTCGCTTTCCAGTTTTTCATTTTCATGGCATTTAGATCTCTTTCTTCATTTAGATCTCCTTCATTTAGAATTGGCCTTCCAACACACCTGGAATCGAGACCCAATTAAAGGATCCGGGAATGCGGGCTCGGCCATTGCAGATAAATATGTTGACTATGAAATCAGCCCAACATTTCACATCATCTATCCTTCTTTTTCTGGGTCTTCCTCTTCTTCTCTCTCCCTGTCATTGCCCCTTGAAAATTTTCTTTGTGAATCTTTAATCATCCATTCTCTCCATATGTCCCAGCCATTGAATTCTGCTAGTTTTTAATGATGTTAATTATGTCATTTTCTCTAAATGCAAATAGTTTAGCCACTTCAAAATTGTATCGCCTTCTCCGAACATCACCTTCTTTGATTGGTCCAAATGGCTCAAAATTTTTTTATCTCCCAAGTTATTAGCATCTTCTCTTGCTTTTGATTCAAGGTCCAGGTCTCCGACCCATACATAACTGCTGGTCTTATTACAGTTTTATATATACTACGTAGTTTGGTTTTCCTTTTAATTACTTTAGATCTAATTAACTTTTTAAGTGAAAAGAAACTGCGATTCCATGCATTCAGCCTTCGTTTATTTTCTGACATATCATTATTTTCAGTGATAATTGAACCTAAGTAAGAAGCCACCCGGTAAATTATGTAGCAAACTAAGTGGTAAATACACTAATAAATCCAAGTTATGATGATTGAATCATAATTGTAAAAGAGGTAACGTTATTTAAAGTTGAAATCCTAAATTGGATTATTTGGCACAGTTCTTTGGTGACTTTTTTCAAAGATAACTTCAGTTTTACTAAAATACATATTTAGAAAACATATCATTACACACACAAAATATTGAACAAAATTTTTTTTAACTAGTTTTAATCAAACTTTACGTGTATAATTTCAATATGAAAGTTATTTTAATATTTAAATTTATAAGAATAGTTTTTATAAGAACTTATATTAACATATACCTTTTTAGTTAAAAAACTGACCAAATAATTTCCACCTAACTAATTTTAAATAACGTTATACTGAAAATTATTATATGAAAAATAATAAAATTAAAATATACATACTCAATTTGTTTGGTTGTTTTAAGTCCTTGATATACTAGTAGAATATATGGGTATTATTTTAATAAATGTATTTATATAGGGTACTTTATACAATAGTCTTTTAACAAATCAATTATGTTTTTTAAAGTGATTGAAAGATTGCATAAACAATAGACTGCATTGCTTAAGACGCTACATAGAATTGAATCAACATCTGCGAATAAATCAAACGGCAGCTGTAACAAAGCATTTTGAAAGATCGATTACGATTTCAAAAAATACTATTAAAGCAAAAATTATCTTTCTACATTTTTAATTGAAAATTATGCAAATAAGGATGTGTGTATGTGCAAATGATTTTGTGTGTATGTGTGGTTTCATATTACGCTTCATTCATTAAGTTAATATGATTCCTCCTGTACTAAAATTCAGATCATAGCACTTGTAAATCAATAATTTGCATAACCTACACTCTTAAAACAAAAGAGTGAAATCCACTCCAGTTGGAGAAGTGCATTTTCGACACCCTAAAGGCATGCATATTTTCTCAGACTGAGTTAAAATCACTCGTTTGGAGTGATCCTGTCGGAGGTTTAACACACAAAGGATCCACTCCAAAAGGAGAAGTGCATTTTCCAGTCTGGAGGAGTGAAATCCACTCAGACTGAGGTAAATTGGGAGTGTTTGTTTTAAGAGTGTACATAAGCACGTTTTAAGAAAATTGAGTTTTTCAAATTCAAAGACACAAATCCGGAATCCAAATTTTAGTTTTGCTCCGATCATCCAAATTAAGTGGCACAAAATTATGAAACATTTTATGGATATACAGGGTGGTTATAAAATAACGCTCCCTATTCGGAGTGGTCTGTAGCTTGAATGAATAATCCAAATGCATCAAAAATTGAGACACTTACTAATCACGAAGGGGGAAAAAGAATGGAATCATAAAAAACAAACTCGTCACTTGACCAGGGTTCTAAATTACGAGGCGTAATTGGATGTGTTGGCCGTAAATAGCCATAATTGGCTACTCCTCGTAATTATAACCTTGTCAAGAGAAGAGTTTCTGAGTTATAATTCCATTCTTTTTCGTAATAAAGAAACTCGTCTCTTGACCAGGGTTCTAAATTACGAGGCGTAATTAGCCGTGTTGGCAGTAATCGGCCACAATTGACGACGCCTCGTAATTTAGATTCTGGTCAAAAGACGAGTTTGTTTTTTTATGATTATTCTTTTTTATGATTATTATTTAGGATTCTGTCTTTTTTATGATTCCATTCTTTTTCCCCCTTTTTGAATAGCAAGTGTTTCAATTTTTGATGCATTTGGATTATTCATTCAAGCTACAGACCACTCCGAATAGGGAGCGTTATTTTATAACCACCCTGTATTTTGAAGGATTTCAATGCGTTCCTGACACAATCCCGACAAGCTATAAATCCGACAGCCAATTCCCAAAAGGCCGTAAACCACGGCCAACTTCAATAACAAGGCCGGAGAAGCTTTCCCAAATATGAGCGTAGACGGAATTTTTGACGTCACTATTCCGAGTGCCGAAGTCTGAGAAACTAGTTTGGATGCATTCGGAACCCTAAAAATGTAGTCAGCTGTGAACGAATGTTTCCGAACAGGTTTCGAGACCGGTTATCTTCACTTTCGGAACAACGTCACTCGGAACTAGGACGTCAAAATTCCGTCCCCGAGCGTGTTTAGGAGAGCTTCTTTGGCCTTAGTATTTGAGTAGGTAACCCGACAAGTACGAAATCCCGAACAAGTCAAATCTCGACAAATCTATAAATTCATGCCGGTATGTAACGATCTAACCTTGATTACTCTGTCTCTTAAAAAATAATAAATTCAAGGCAAGGCCCTACTTCGAATTCTAAAAGTGTCAAATAGCTTGATAGCAAGTCGTTGTTTCCAAACAGTGTAGAAAGCCTTGGGCAAGTCCTTTTAGTCAAAGTATGTGGCTACTAACTGAATGTGAGTTTCCTGCAATACAGTTTTCATGGTTGAAGAATCACTGTAGCTCCATCCAGTGCCTCTCTTCACCACTTTAGGAATGAGGTCAGTGAATGCACCAAAACCCAGGGAAAAAGTTAGGAGACGAGAAAAACACTTTGTAAATATTAAAACCCAAAATTTTATGGAAGGAATTTGTTAAGCTGCAGTATTAGTTCAATTTAAAATCCAAATGAAATTAGTTCAATATAAAATCCAGATGAATGTAGTTTTTAGCTCAAAAATGTGTCAGCTTGAGACCTAAACTAAAAATTTGACATTCGGGACACACGACCGTAAGGACTTTTTTGCATTGTGTTGTGTTCTAAAAATGTTTTGGAGTTTTTTTTTGCTTTAAAATTCCGTTTTGCAATTATGTAAGGACCATTCTCTTAGTATAATAAAAAAAAATGGCAAAGAAGTATTAATTTTTTAAAAGTTATGCCCAAGGGACAAAAAATTAAAAATTATGGTAAGATTGCCCGTATACGTGTAGGATTTTGCTCGGGTCTTAAGAAGTTAAAGGTCAAAGTACTTAAGAAATAAATAGCAAAACCACATTTTAAAATTTTAATTTGATTTAAAGTTTGATGTGGAGTGGTGAGAAAAAATACCCAATACTAACTTATGTTAAAAAAGTGTTTGTTTATATGTTAACCAATTAACGACACTTGGCAACAAAATTTGCCAAAAATTTTATCTAAATAAACAAAATGCAAGACAAATAAATACCACAGTCCTGAGCAGTTTATGTAGGAAAATTTAAATAATTAAAAACATTTAACTCAAAAGTAAACTTTTATGTATGTGAATGAAAAAAATATATACTTTTAATTTTAAAAAAATGCTAAAAAATTGAATTAATTTTGACGTTTAATCTAAGTTTGCATGAAATACCTTTCATAAATTCGGTAAAAAAAACAATAAAATTCGTTTGATTACATAGATTTTTTTATAACAGTAGAGGAGAGTGTTGTACCTTGGGACGCTTGCACCTTGGCACAGTGACAATTTCTTAGAATCTATTATCAATATTCATATACTGTTTATTTCTAATAGTAGCCTTAACCAACAGCCATCATTAAAATAAAATTTAACACGAGCATCATTAAATTGATGAATTGGTGACAAAAAATAATATTTCATTACCCCAAAGTAAATATTTTTCTCATTCTAATATAATTTTTTACCTTTGTACTTTTACAAAAAGTCAACTGCATTTTATTTTCTTCATAAAAGAGAAGATTTTAAAATATTTTGGTTATGAGAAAATAATGATAATGCATTTAGATTGGCCACTATCTTGCTTTTATTTAAACCATGTAGTGTGCTGTACCTTGGGACAGTAAAGCATATTGTATTATCATATAATGTTAAATAATTTGGACTTGCAATTTTGCTGTAAAATTTAAATTATTCTTGAATTATGAAGTTTTATTTATGTATTTCCTTGAAAAAACAACAAAGTTTGTTTTCCTGACACAAATTAGTTCAAGTGTATGACTATTGACCGAATTATAAAGTATGTCCCAAGGTACAACATCATATTGTACCTTGGGACAGTTTATCCTCTCTACTTTAAATGAGTGGCAATTTTTTAATTTCAAGCTGCCAGAATTTAAAAAATTATATTATAGAGGAATATATTGGTGTGTTGAAATGCTACTTTTAAATTTTTATTTTGACTATAATTATCGAAGAAAAAAATTTTAATGTAAAAATTGTCCCAAGGTACAACACTCTTACCTATAAGATATATCGTATTATTTTTTAATTGCTTACATCTCTCAAAATAATTTATTGTTTGCCTACAGAAGCTTATCTTCTGTTTTCTTACTTCCTTAAAAGAGCAAGCTTTTTTTGAAGAACAGATTTTTAAGACCAGACAGTATCGTTAATCTTCGGCTCTACTCTATGTATCTATGATAATAAAAGAAAGAGTCTGTCTGTGTATGTCTGTGGATCGCAAAAGTCCTACTTCGACTGCTCTAAAAAATTCGAAATTTTTAATATAGAATCCTTTAATACCTACGTGTGCACCTGAGGCCTAGTTTTTTCATATTTGATTGTGATTTTTAATTAATATAATTAGTTTAAAAAAAACGTCATCCACGTGGGATTGCGGGACCATAACAGGGCTTGAAAATACATGGACCGGGCCGAAACGGGGGCGTGACACCATCCTCTATTAGTTTGATTGATTGAGTTTGGTTGAGATATGCGCTCGCCCTGAGACTGCTTCATCCTCAATTAGTGTTTGCTTTTTTAAGTGTGCATGCGCCAACACGAATTTAATTTAGTTTTGATTTTGAGTGTATTTTCACAAGTAAGCATGCCTCTAACAGGAAACCATGCGAAGTTAACGGGTTCCCAGAAAGGCGGGACCATACTGCTAGTATTGTATATACAGCTTAATACCGTCTGTCAAAAGAAATACTGTAATTTCACATCATAGAGTGATTGTAAAAGCTCTGTCATCATATAAAAAATAGGGGGGCTACAAATACGTATTACGTAAGTAGACAACAAAATCACACAAACACACACATCTTTATTAACTTTCAGTAATAGTAAAAAGTAACTGACATTGTTTTTTTTTTAGTTTTTTTCAAACATATTTTTTAACATTAACTTTACACCATTTAAACCAGCCCTTGACCAGGGTTTAATAACATTATCTTTATTGTATGGAACACTTGAAATTCGTCACAGAACATCTTCATGAATCTATAGAGATTCTTTCCAAGTGATCAAAACTACAATAATGATCAAGATTAATACTTTAAGAGGAATTGTCAGTCCCAATTCATTAGTTTTGGAATCACAATTTCTGCAGAATTATTGTTTTGCCATGTTAGTTATTTTCCCTTAGGTATGGGAATCAACGGATCATCGAAATGAAACGAAAATGTTATCTAGTTATATGTAATTATATATTTTTCAAGTTTTGAAATGCCAAAAATATACAGCAGATGGCGACACTATTTAAAAACCTTATCAATTAATAATTAAATAACCGAATTATTTTTTCTTTTCAATTTTGTTTTAAATTGATGTGATGATGATCGCCATACCTGGTGAAAATGGGATAACATTCCAAAACAACTCTTTTGCAAAACATGTTACTTCAAAACCAATGCATTTCCTCTATGGGATTGACATACCCTCTGAAATCTTGATTATAGATTACTTAGTTGGACACCAATTTTCGACATGTATTGGATCTAGTGTCGAACCTATATCCTTCTTCGCATTTTCTGTTGTCGTCCGGTCGAACTGGTTCGCTGCAATCGCTAAACAAACACTGAAATTTTCTGGGTTTGCCGCGAACTTCTTCGCCATTTCTTGTTCTCGAAGGAAGACTTGCAAAACTCAGAGGCGAACCACTGTTTAGATGTATCATGCTTATAAACAGGAGAATCAGAAGAGGCCGAAACATGTTTGTCGATTTCTGAAAAAAAATATATATGACAGCTTTAGTTTTTAATGTGTATGGGGACGTTCATAAATTACGTCACGCTCAGAGGGGGGAGGGAGGGACATGCTCCAACGTGACGGATCGTGACATGGAGGGGGGAAGGGGTATTCGCTTGCGTGACGTAACGATTCAGAAAATTTCACTTTTGCAAGAAAAATCTGTTTTACAAAAAAAAAAAAGAAGTTTTTGAGAAAAAAAATCTTAAAACTTAAAAAAAAAACACACTTAATTTCAGAAAGAGAATGGGAAGATTATTATTTGCTAAACGTTGGCATTGCATTAGTCTTCTATATTTTACAGAAATTTTCGTAACGCTACTTCCTAGTAGCTCGCTAAATGGTGACACTATCTTGACCAATAAAACGACCAGCAGCTACCTGGGGGAACACCAAAAGACCCAGAATGAAACTGATCCCATTGCAGTATTACATTTTTTCAAATTTCATAAACAAAGAAATTTTTTAAAATTTACCTTTTCTTTGAAGGGGGGGGGGGACCAACGTGACGTAATTTTAGGGGGAGGGGTTCAATCAAACGTGACGCAGCGTGACATAGGGGAGGAAGGGGTCGAAAAAGACAAAATTTTGCGTGACGTAATTTATGTACGTCCCCTATATTTAAAACTTTACGAATTCGAGTTATTAGGCTCCATAACTTCTTAGCATCTATGACGTTTTTTTTAGACGGGTCCAAACTATCACTTGTAAAACGAAAAGGGGTCAAAAAGATTTTTCCTTAATCCAGTGTTACTATGTTAGAATCTAATAGGATGAATCAATGCTTCTTAATTTTTTTTAATATTCTAAACTGAACGCTATAGTAAAAAATCTATTTGCATTTTCAAAATCAGCGTCCAAAAATACACATGCACAATAAATTGAAACTTGAATTTACAGACCAGAAGTTAAAATTCGCTGACTCTGAAATTGAACTACACGTACCTTATATTATCGGAGTTTCAGCAAATTTAAATACAAGTTGCGTTACCAAGGGAGGAGTTTATGTTATACTCCTAGGGGGCGCAATTTCCTGAATAAGAAAATTTCATAATTTCGCTGCCACTTTTCGACCCGAAAAATGCAAATAATTTCACACTTGTTTTCATTAAGAAGGAAATTTAAAGTTCTACGTTTCTATCTTCTCAGTTTTTAAAATTTCAACCTTGTTTACATTGTACAAATATTTATTAATAATCAAAAAATAATTTTAACCAATTTCAAGAAAATGGAAAGATGGAGATCTTTAAATCAGCTGCATGTATCACATAAAAAACCGTTTGTAAAAATATTCTATACTTTATATTGTACAAACATGTACAAACAAAGACTTATACCTAATTTCTAAGCTATATTTTAATTAGAAATTATTTATAAAAATATTTAAATCAAAATTTTTAAATTTTTTTTAATTTAAAAAAAAGTTCTTAAAATAATTAGTAATATAATAATAAAACGATATTACAAAAAAAAGAAGGAATCTTTTATAATGTTGGAGGTTTAGTAAAAAGTAGATAGTGAATTGTTGAAATGGGTTTAGAAATTTTAATTTTATTATTATTATTTTTTTAATTTTTAATTTTTCTGCTTGTAAATGGTTAAAACCGTAAGGGTTTTAGGCACAAATTGATATAGAGCTCCAATTTTTTTTCTGTGTTGAGACATACAGGATTAACGAAAGTTAATATGGGATAAGTTCTAGTGTGAATAGTTTTTTTTAATAAAAAATGATGAAGTTGAAAATTTACAAAAGTTCTTATTTTTTTAACCATTTTTATATATACATAAAGTTGCATAACTTTTATTGTTTAACTGATAGCTCAATATCCATACCAACTTTTATTAGCAGATGTTGGTGGGAAAATTTTGCAAAAAAAAATCTATTAAATTATTTAAATTGTAGGAGGAGTAGCATTTGAAAAAAAAACTATATTTTTTTTAAGTTTTTAAATTTTTAAAAAAGACTTATGTTTCAATCTTTATTATTTTTTCGTATATATTAATTTAATGCGAAATTCTTTGTAAAAATATTTTAATTTGAATGCTAGCTATAAAAACGCTGTATTTAATTTTTTGGGTACCGCGTCCTCTTTCATAATTGTAACGTTATTTGGAGTCAAAATCGTTATTTGGATTATTTTGCGCAAATCTTTGTGGTCTTTTTTTTTTTGAAATTTACGTTTTAGTTTTACTAAAATATATATTTCGAAAACATAATTTATAATTACACAAAAAATGGCGCGAATTTTTTTAAATAGTACTAATCACATTTTACGTACATAGTTTCCCTATTATAGTTATTTAAATATTTAAATTTATCAGAATAGTTTTTAAAAGAAGTTATCGTAACGTATACCTTTGGAGCTTTTTATTTTTATTTTTTAAACTACCAACTAGTTCCCACCTCACTAATTTTCATTGCAATTACCCTGTAGGTTATTGATGCAAAATAATAAAATCCAAATATACATACTTTAATTCGTTTGGTGTGGCTTTTAGTCCTTGTTATGGGTATACAAGTTTTGTGTATTTCTCATTTTAATAAATTCTTATATATAGCTTACTTCATACCATAATGTGTTTACAAATCAATTATGTTATTTACGTGATAGAAAGATTGCATAAACAATAGCTATATTGCTTAAAAACCCATTAAATGCAGGAAAAGATTTGAATAAACATCTGCGAATAAATCAAACAGCAGCTGTAACAAAGCATTTTGAAAGGTTTCGAAAAATACTATTGAAGAAAAAATTAGACACCTGCATTTTTAATTGAAAATTATGCAAATGGTTGTTTGTAAAGCATTTTTGTGTATGTGTGTCTGTGATTTTATATTAGCATTCCATTCATTAATTTAATATTATCCTCTTTAGACCCAAACAAAATCCTACACGTGTATTCTTATATACTTTTTTATACAAATATATGGTAAAAAGTATGTTTCTCAAAGAAATTTAAAAAAATTATTTTTAATAGTAACTTAGGGACACGCCTTGTAAAACTCTAAAAATGCAAATTTTTTTTTGTGCTCTCAATTCAACAAACAAAAAAAAAGCCGTATCGCTTATTTGTAACTAACAGATTATTTTAACATTGTTTTATGCAAAATGCCTTTAAAATAAAGAACTTAAGAACTTTTTGAAAAGTTTGAAGAAAAATTTAAATAATATTTTAAGAACTCTAATATCGTATTGACCAACTTCATTTTTTTATAAATGACTGATACCTGTAGTTAAATTCTGAAAACTGCTATTTGGATCTTCTTCTATCGGATCAAGGTCAATTTCGGAACTAATTAACGAGTTAAGTGTTTGTGGGGAGGTTTAAAAAAATGTTCCAATGGACACAAGCTCGCAATAGGTTGAACCTCGTGTAACACAAAATTCAGATCATAGCACTTGCAAATAAACAATATGCAAAATCCTATACAGGCATGTTCAAGAAATTTTGTTTTTCAAATTCAAAGACCAGAAATCCGAAATCCAAATTTAAGTTTAGCTCCGATCATCCAAATTCAGTGGTACAAGATTTTCAAAGATTCGATAGATATTTTTGGAAGGAATTCAACGGGTTCCGGGTATTTGTCCGTCAGCCTGTCTTTGTCGACGGTTTATAAGCGGGTCTCTGACCAAGCACACAAGCCTGATAATACAGTGGTGGAAATTGATTTATGAACTAACATTCTTTTCACCAGATATCGCTTTGTATTAAGTGCTCACAACTCGAATTTTGTGTGTTGTATATTCAGAGTATAATAAAGGATTTTCGCACATAATTTTTTTCAAAAAATGATATTAAATAAAAATATATAGATTTTTAGTTTTTTGGCATGTCAAATGATGGAAATTGATTTATGAACTCAAATTTATTTTGAACCCAGGTACCAAATACTTTAACTAGTTCTTCATTTGAACTTCAGGGGAGCTTACTTTTATTGTTTATAAATTATGGGACGGTAAAAAAATGATTCTTATATAATATTGTAACTAACCTGTAAGAGAAATCAGCATATTAATTAAACGATCAATAAATATAATTCATAAATATTTGAAGAATCATTCTGACTGCGGTAAAAACCATCAATAAAAAAGGTGTAAACCTCGTGGGACGAGGGAGAAAAGCAGGATTATTGGACTTGCATCCCAAAAAGTTACCATTTGTGGCAGAAGTTGTGCATTACAGGACGAATTTGCTATGAACTATCACTTCCTGTAACTCCAAGAAGAGTAGGACAAATATTGATATCGTCGTCGAACTTGAAATATTCCAAAATGAAGGCTGGTCCAAAGCTGACTCTTCACCATAAGAACGGGCTATTAAAATATGGTCATAACTACATAAAATTGGATTGGGTGGGGTTGGATTGAGAGAAATGGGAAAACAGTGAAATTTGCTGATGAAAAAATTCAATTTGGATGGATGTGATGGTTTAAACTTTTATTGAAAGGATCTTCGAAAATATCCATGATCTGTCTTCAGCAGAAATGTTAGTGGTGGAAGTTTGATGGTTTGGGCAACGATATCTTATGATTGAAGAAACAAGGTTTTGTTTCTGAAGGGCTGACAAACATCACTTTATTGCAGATTTGTTCTAGAAAATTCTTTGATTCCTTTTTGCAGTGCAAAACTATGCTTTTGATTATATTTTTATGCATGATAATGCAAGTATCCACGTTTCAAACGAAATGGAAGACTGATTTAATGTACATTTAATGTACAAAGTGTTGTTCATTTAAATCATACTGCCAATAGCCATGACTTTAAACCCCAAGTATAACGCCTGAGATCAATTGGTACGAGAAATTTACTCAAATGATGTATGGTGTCAATGGAGTGTGCATCAGTTATGGAATAGAAGGACTTAATCATTAAAAACTGGAAATTGCTTGACCAAAACTTAACCCAAAGTTTCGTGTTGTCTATGAAAAAAAAAATCAAGGAAGCAATAACAAAAAAAACATAGTTTTAGTAATTATTAATTAAGATTTAATGCTAAATTTCTTAAATCAATTTACCTATGCGGAAACTAAAATATCAATACAAGAAATTGTTTACGAAATTATATAAAATTTTGTTTACGGGTATAATTTGTAATACAAAGCCTGTAAAGTGCATGAAATTTAAATCGATAAAAACGCATTTAATAAAGAAATGCTGTTAAAAAACTGCCAGTTCATAAATCAATTTCCACCATTGTATATCTATACCAACCTACCAACCAAAGTGCAATGAGTAAAATCTCACAACAGGCTGATAATTGAAACAGAATTAAGAATTAACAGCATTTCATGTTTTTTGGCTTTGCAGACCACATTGACCCGCCAAGAAACAAAAAGAAACTAATTACTATACATTTACTATAAAATAAAGACCTTACATTACTATATGAGGCAATTAGGCAAGACTCCATAAAATAATTGAAGAGCTTAGTGGATGAACGTGCTAAGTGACAAGAAAGTGAAACGAGAAAATGAGCTTTAAAGTTTTTAGTTTGCACTCAGATCTGTTGAAAACAGTAGGGGAACTAGGGATGTTTGACCCCTAGGGATACGTGACCCCTTGCCCTTTTCTCAGCATTGGAAAGGTTTTATAAGTTAAAAGTGGTATCATTCTTTTCCTTTCAGTCAGCTGACCACATAATGAAAAAAAAACTGAATTGTTGCGTATGTGTTAAGCTATACGAAGAAATATGTTTTCATGCACTGAAAGTAAATTTTTGGAGCCATACATTTTCGGGTCTACATTTTTTGGATTAAAGGAAATATTTTTTCAATTAGTTACTTGTTTTGCTCATGCTTTGAGCTATGATTACATGTAAAATAATTTTATAGTATTTATTTGCAAAATATTTTTTGGGGAGTTAAGAAAAAAAGTGCAACTAGGGATACGTGACCGCAGCCACTTAGGGATATGTGACCCCAGTAAATAATACAAAAAGTAGACAATTCCAGGCCAAGAAAATTTTTCAAAAAATAACGATCCTAAGAGTCCCAGAAGGGGGATCATGTATCCCAATGTATAAAGTTTTAAATAATTGATATTGCATTTATATCACAGTTAAAACTTCGGTAAAATACTAATATAATATTGTGTAATAATTTATGAAGTATAAAATACCTGCATTTGCACATCCATAAATGATGTTTTTTAAAAGTTACAAACCTAAAACTACAAGTGGGGTCATATATCCCTGGTTAACCCTACTTGCAAACCGTAAAAAGTAAATTTTAAGTTTAGAAAGAAGGAGGAACTTGTTATCTTTAAAGGATGGAATAATATGTTCCATTGACACTAAAATCTCTTTTTTTCGAACATGTCACTTAGCGCGTTCTTCCACTATGGTCTTTCAATTAAGTAATTAGAAATACATTTTTTAAAATAATAATAAAACATTTTCTATAATGAAATATTTTAAATAACAGAAAATTTTTTATTTGTTATTTTATTTTTATTTTAAATTGCAGAAAACAGATGTTAGTATTTGTATTTTAACAACAAATAGTTTATATTTCATATAAAATAAGCATTTTAATTAAAAAAGAGAAATTGAGAAATAGACCAAAAAATCTACCCATACAGCCACCATTGTCTACTGGATATCTATTAGTAATCTACAACATCCATTGGACGTTCGAGATTTCGATTGGACATCTATTACATATCTGTCTACAAAATCTATTTTTGGGATATCTATTAGCTATCTACGTGTAAACTAATTTAGACTTGGATATTTGGGACATCTTATATTCGTGCATCATCTCCTATTAATTGGACATCGATATTCTGGATATCTAATGGATATGCACGTCGTTATATTTTTCAACTAACTAAAATGTGATTATTATTATATATCTAAGTCAAGGAGTTCAGAGATATTCAGTCGTTGTGTTAGATTTTTCATATCCCACATAGCCATTCATTATCCAGTAGACATCTATAAGACGTTATTCGGAAAATCCACGATATCCATTAGAATTTGAGTTTACCATCCATAGACGTCTTATAGATATCCGTAGTTTCCGCCGAGTGATATCCATTAGGAATCTATTTGACAGCGATATTCTAGACATCACGGACGTGTTTTAGACTTTCTGGATGAATTCGTGCTATGGTGAACGTCCATTAGAGGTCCACAAACTCCATGAGTAGTCCGAGAAACATCTAATGAAAGTCCATTTGACATCGAAATTTTAGACATTAATTAGTAATAGACGCCATACTATAATTACGTATGCATATCTATTAGACGTCTACTACAACCAATTTTTAAAGATTGTAAATTCTATTTTTGATATCCGCAATAAAAAAATAATTAAAATAACTGTGTAAAATTGAGTAATGATCTTTAAAAGAAGTAAAATTGATTTTTAAAAAATCTACATCTGCCAAGTATCTGTATTTTCAATTTTACGCTTAAAAACGTATTTTATACGAGAACCAATAAATATAAATATATTAATTACTAATAGTTGAAAAATACTTTACTGTTTTTCATATAGATGGCAGCACTAAAGCTCCTTATAATATAAAGACTATTGCATTTCTCAATCGCGCCAATACCTGAAAAAAAGAAACCAGCTGTTTTGGCAACCCTGTACTGATGCACAATGGCTGACTGATAAAGATAAGGTTGTTGTCTGTGTGCTGACGCAGGCATCGGGGGAGGAAGGGTCGAAACTTTCCCCCTTTTACCAGTGCGAAGTTTGAACAGGAAAAATCGAAGGGAGGGTCAGGGGTGAGAAAGGAACGTGAGAAAGATGTAAATGTTTTTTTATTGTGTTTTTTTGCACACTAATTTCTCTTAACTGTATTCTGCATAAGTTTTTTAAATTAGGAAGTAACAGATAAAAATAAAACAAAGTACCATTTACAGTATTATTTTACAAGATATAGTGTTCTTTTTTTTTGCAACTTCTAATAAAACTAGATAAATTTAAATTGTGTACTACTGTGGGTTTTTTTTCAACCTTTCAATACATTTCTTAAGACATGCAATGCTTTAATAAATGAAAATTTAAAAAATGTACAATCAATGGGTCAGTAATGGTTATGAATTTAAGAGCAATAGGATACACTAAATTTTAGTAAAGTACATATATTGTATAAAGTATAATTTTTCTATTGATATAATTTCTCTTCAGACCAACTAATTTAGTAAAAAAAATAGTAGATTGATACCTAAAGCATATTTAATACCTCTTTACTGTAGGTAATTACTTACTAGTAGTACTTAATACAGTAGAACATCGATTATCCGTCTCTATTTTATTCAAACTCTCCCTAATCCGAACGTATCTGAGTCAATATCAATGCATTTCTCCAACAAGGTAATTTTCACCAGTCTCAGAAATCTACGGCAATTCTAAAGAGAATAATCTCAGTCCAGATTGAAATTAGCAAACCACCGTTATTAAATAATCATCAATCTCCAGAAATTCTGAAATAGTATAATCAAGGCGTTTTATGAAATTTGGATACTGCTGGAATTTTAAAATAGAAAACTTGGGCTACTCAAAAAAGTAAAAGCGAACTTCTGCCCATCCCAAATTTTCGGAAAAGTCCTGAAATCTTCTAAAATCGTGAGACTCTATAGATGATATCTACTATAAAAAAATAAGCATTTTCTCCAGAACTACGTTCAGATTTAATTTAAAAAATATAATTAAAATTAAGGTATCCAATCACCTTTTTTCAGCAAAAATCGACTATAGATAAGACATTTGTTTTTCGCCTTTTAATATAAAATAAACGTTCAGCTTTTTAAATCTATTTCATTTTAATATCTATTTTTAATAAAACCAAAGTTATAGCACTTGCGTTTTTTTAAAACGCATTACGCAAAACATAAAAACTGAAGTTCTTTATTATCAATTGCTTCCAAATTTTTACAGTAGTTTTGTAACAGTATGAAGGAGGTTTTGAACTAGAATCGTGTAAAACTATTAAGAATGGAATATTTTAAAACTATTATATGATTTTTACTCTCTTGTTTATGTGTCTTTGATGTAATGCTACAAACTTTTGCCTATAAAAAAATTGGGAACTGATATCTTAATGATTTTAGTTCATGACCTATATTAATGTTGGTTAAGCATATTTTAATTTAAACGATGGAAAAAAACAAAGAATTTGTAAAGATATCATGTTTTGCATAAGCATGATTTTGAAGCATATTTTACTATAAATTTCCACAAATACTGAAAAAAAATTAAGATTTTTTCTTAACTTTTTTTATATTCATAACTAATAATAAAATCCCTCAATTTCATGGTTGGAATAGATTTGTCACAAAATTACTGTCAAAGGTGATCGGCCACCTTAAACAAGAAACTTTAAAAGAACTAAAATATAACGTGAATATAATAACGCTTTCTTAGAAAACAAATAATGAATAATCAAATTATCACATTTGAGACGCTATTCCAAACTGATATATGACCATAATAAATTTATCTTTAAAAATAATCTTATTTTTCACTAAATAAAGTTTCTCGTACCATTTTTGTTTTGGCAACAGCAATTTAAATGACTTGAAATTAAATTCAATGGATAATTTGGCGACAAACAGTAAGCAGATGTCCGTCTAAACGTACAGACAGACGAACAAAAAGTATGAAGGGCGAGCCTCTGAGGTCATATCTTTCTAACAAAAAAAAAAGAATTGTTATTTTTAAGATCTTACTGACATGGAACAGATTTTGGAAGAGGAGAAGGACGGACATCGTCAACATGTCAATATCAAATTCTTGATTCTAATATCTATTATAAAATCCGAAATAAGCAGTTTTCCCAAAACTCCGTTCTTATTTTAAGCTTAAAAATTTTTTTAAGAAGTTCTTAGAAAAGAAGATTCTAAGAAATTTTTAAAAAAAACTTTCAAGAAAGTTTAGTTCCTTAAACTTAAAGAACTTTTTAATTCTTCCGAGTAAAAAAAAGAAAAGTAGGCTATGTTTTAGCACTTTCTTTTCGCTAGGAATTCTCAAATACCTTAATACTAAAACTCAATGTTTACAGTTTTACTACTTAATGAAAATTCTTTATCCGTATTTTTCAATTATCCGAATTGCCTCGGGTTCTCATTAGATCGGATAATCGAGGTTCTACCTGTAAAACCATGAACAAATTGAACTATCGAAGTGAAATGCCGGGCAAGTGAAATTGCGAAACTTGGAAATAGTAAATACTGTTGCCAACAAAATATAATAAAAGTCTTGTTATAAAAAGGTCTATAGAAATGTTGCTTTATTGCTGCAGCATAAAGAGCTACAACTGACCGTTTGTCCAATAAAACAATTCGTTTCAAAGTTTTTTTATTTAAAAGTATGAGGCATGGGACGGCCAAACAAAAACAATGAAAGTTGGATTTGAGAGATATTAGAAATGGGGGAGAGCCATTTTCTTGAAATATGGGTGGCGCGTCACCCCGCTTCTACTCACACTACTACCACTGCTTTTAATTATCTTTATGGTATTTCTAAAAATTCAACCCAAAGATGGCAAAGAAATAACGACAATGGGGGACAGCTGACCCAATGACCCTTGCGCCTGCAAACAGGTATAATATCGCTACTTATCTTAATTTGATTATTAGTGTTTTTACGTTAGGTTGCCAAGTAGTGAAATCTTCCAAATTAGATCAATATTTGCCTTCAACTCGGGCCCAATTTCCGGCATGGTATTATAAGTAGTAATACTAGTATTGTTTTCCTTATTACATTTCCATAATTTATTAAATGCATAAATATTATACAACTAGTTCAAAATGTAAAGTTGAATAAATTAATAACTGTTGAGTTGAATAAACTTTTTGTGAGTGTGATAGCGCTGAGTTCACTAGTTAGAAATCATAAAAGAAAGAATGAAAAGAATGTCTTAAAGAGTGTCAAGCCTCAAACATCCTATAAACAAATTAAAACTTATACTGTATCCCTATCCTTTTCATAAAACATAACCAAGTAACTTGATTTTACGACACGGTGATTTTTTAAGACATATGAACATTTTAAAAGTTGGGAGAATAGTAATTGCAGTTTTATAAATATTGTTACATGAATAAGAGCAATAATGATACCGACTGGCAAAAAAATTGTCTTTTAAATTAACATGGGGATCATTAAATTTTTAAAACCAAAAAATTAGTCGTCTATATAACTTTAGAAATAAAATTATGTTCAAATATTCTGTCGCGTAAAGACCCAACGTAGCAAATCTGGACGACCAGATAATGTTCTAATCATTATCTCGACCTCCCGTGACGCGTCTGGACAGCGGGACCATCTGGACCCTCAAGCAATTCCTAGAAATGCTGCTAGTAAGACAAGGGGAAGGGGGTCTGTGTAATGTGTATGATGTGAGTGTTTTTATTTTCGGTAACAAGTTAATACTATTATTAATGCACTTTTCAGCCAAATAAAAAATGTTCTTCTACCCTATAGTAAACCAAAATATGAAAGATTTTATTGCATAAACTTCCCATATAATTTCATTAAGGAAATT
Organism: Hylyphantes graminicola; assembly: GCA_023701765.1. Taxonomy (NCBI): domain Eukaryota; kingdom Metazoa; phylum Arthropoda; class Arachnida; order Araneae; family Linyphiidae; genus Hylyphantes; species Hylyphantes graminicola. Next base: position 50,836,130 of record CM043120.1, read on the forward strand.
ATATTCCTATAAATCTACCAATGGTTGCCTTTTTTATGTTAAAAGTCCTATATCAGCTTATTTTGTAGTCCTTTAGTATTGAAAATTCTATATGGACAACATACCTTTTAAGATTTTGCGCTCTTCAAATAAAAAACGTTAAAAACCAGCACTTTTATTTTCAAAAAACCATTTCCCTTGTATTTATTTTGATAGATAATTATATGTAATAACACAAACTTAACTGTAGTTAAATCATCCAAATAAACAGTTATCGCAATGAAAGATTAATAAAATAGTTTGAAAGGAGTTATGAATCATGATTTGCGAAATTTTTTGAGCTAATTTCAATAAGGAGAGAAGTGTTTATTCTTCAAACAATGTTTTACATATTTTGTTAATGCTTTTCAACATCTTACGAATAACCAACTAATGTATAGTTATCAATTGAAGATATTATTCTCGAAATATTTGTAGTGCAATCGATGTTTCCTTTTCTTCTTCTTTTTTTTTTATAAAAGGTACACTTCGCTATTTTTTTCTATTGAAAACCTTAAACTGAAACTTATGTTTGTTTCTTTCCAATTTGTATCTTTAGAACAACTTTTTTACTGTTTTTCTTCAATTATGGAAAAGAATAACGTTTAACAACAGATAAAATCGTTAAAACTGATGCGGCCCGGAACGTCAAGAAAATTTCTTATATTTGTTAATTTAATCATTTTCGTCTGTCCATTTGTAGCCTCCTTTAGAAGCTTTTATACAGCTAATTACAGCTCTTTATTAAGATCCCTGGTCAAGTAACGATTCTGAAATGCATGTAGGAACACTTATTGACCATTTTAATAAAAAAGTTGCCGACCACTGCTATAAACGTAGAAATAAAAAAAAAATAATAAAAACTTAGCTAGTTTCATGTGACTTAGATCATTAAGGCTTTCATTATTTGATTTCATTAGTATTTTTGGTGATTGGTGGTGTGACATGGTTAATGAAGTAAACTACGTTGATAGATTTTTGTAATATTATTTTGATTAATGTAGAACTGTTTCCAGTCAAAATAGATCAGCGTATGCAAAGAAATATGGTGTAGAAGACTATAGAGAGCAGAGCATCCGATATTGTCAATAATTTTGATTAATATCGGACATTTAAAAAACAAATAAGTAGGTTTGGAAAACAGTTGTTGTCACCAAGAACCACTTCTACACACACGATATTAAAACCTTGGAAACAAAATCGCAAAACACATTCAGTTTAAATTTAAACATTTAATTATTTTCAGTTAGTTATACCAGTCAGTTGTACTAATTCAGCAAACCCCTGCTAATATCAGCATTATTTTTTTAGCCTACTTTTCTTTTTTTTTTAATTAGAAGAATTTTTTAAAAAAAGTAGGTATTGACAAGCTGTCGATGTCCGTCCGTACTCCCTCTAAAATCGGTTCCATCAATCCGATCTTAAAAATTATTTTTTTATTAGAAAGGTATAACCTCAGACAACCAACTTTCATACTTTTTGCCCGCCTGTCTGTGCGATCGGATGGACATAAATCTTCTATTTGCCGACGAATTTCCCATTAAATTAGCATTGCAATTCGATTTCGAGTCATTTAAATCACTGTTGCAAACAACAAAGACTATGGACAAGTGAGATACGTCAAAATATTCAGCTCATCAAAATGAGAATACATTGAAAAATTCAGAAAAGAATTCGAATTCTAAGTACTTCAATCATTTAAAAATCTGCAAAATGTAATGCTCGTTTAAAAAGCATGGCAAGCTATTTTTATTAGAATTAAACCACCATTGCCATCGCAACAATCGCTCGGGAAACTTTAATTCTTTTAGACAATAAATTGACATAAAATTATTTCTTTTGGCATCGATCAGTTTGAAATGACGTCAAATATATTTCACTTCGAGATTCTTTGTATGTTGGTATGAAATGCTTTCGTTCTATTTAAAAGCGAGACATATTACATATTTATTCTTTGAGATATAAATTTTTGCAACCGATTAAGTAATAATTTTTTAATTTTCGAAACAAAATAAATTAAACTAGCCGAAATTAGAGGGTAAATGTTTAATATAGAATTAATGCTGTGTTTGGCACCTTTTTACCTGTTAAACACAACTGTTGTGTGGAAGCGGGTTAAGTGACAGATTCTGTTACAAACCTACTTGTCAATTTACATTTCCTATTTAAAGTGCATTTTGGAGTAGTTTTATGGTTTTTGTTCTACTAATAATTAAATATTTATGTATAACTGCAAATAAGTCTAGGGACGATAAGTAATATTTATTTTATTGGCGAAAGAAAATTAATGAAAATGATTGATTTGGCTTTAAGAAGTTGATATTATAGCTGGGATGCTGTGTTTAGTGAAATTGATTCCAATGTATATAAATTTAATGTAGAAACGGTTGTTGATGTCACTTACTGTTGCGAACCTAGTTTTTTCAAGATAAGGAATTATAGTAAGTATTTAAGTAACTGGAAAGTTGGCTAAATTTGACAGTATTAAAAACGTAATAAATATTTCATATATTAAAAAAAATCTAATGATACAGTTCATATTGAAATCTCATGTATGAAACTTACGTGCTTATTTGTACTTCTACTTAATTTTCGCTCGCGTGAAGTTCCTTCGTAATCAAAAACTAGTTGGTTTGTTACAGAATCTGTCACTTACACCGCTTCCACACATCATTTACGCTCATCAGGTAACACACTAACAACACCTCAGAGAGAAATTCGCCGAACAGGACCTTTAGCTAGTTCTAATTCAAACGTTTATAAGCCAAAATTAATAATTTTCTTTAATCTTCTTTTGCAGATTTGATAATTAATCTTTATCGTTTGCTAATTTTTTTGAAGATCAAAGAATAATGATGTAATATTTAATAAATTTCTTTCAGTCGCCACAATTTGAAATTTACATTAATTTTCTCTAGAAAAGGTTGCTTTAAAAATAAAAGCGAATCTTCATTTTTTTTAATGCAAATTTAAAAAATTTTATGCATCCTTCTTCATGCATATATAATGAACCATCAAAATACATTTATTGTGCTATTACAACAATCAAATTGAATTATATTAAAAAAATAAATAGATTTTTTTAAGAGTTTTAGTTTTATTTTAAACAAAGTTTCTTGTACGTTTGATGTAATTGACAACAGGGGTAGGGTAGGGTAGGGTATTTTACATATATATTCCGACTTGTGTGCTTGCTCAGTGAGCCGCTTTTCAGTCTTCGTCAAGTAAGACAGACACAGAAAGATTTTTTACTGTCACAAAGATAGGAAATACACCCAGGGCGAAGGCGGGAATCGAACCCGCGCCCGTTACAGCACGCAGACTGCTGGCCTGCGATGCTTACCACTCGGCCATCCGGGCCCCAATTGACAACAGTGAAAATATGGAATAAATATGGAATTTGCATGTTATTTCAAATTAGATTAAATTCTTAGTTATTTAAATTTTAAATAAACTTCTAATTCAAATTTTCCTAACGAAATTTGAAATGTAGCCTAAAGTGATTTTTTGCTTCAAAATGGCGTACCCCACTTGTTTGTGAGACTTGCGGTTCGTTCTGTAAAGTGGGTGACGGGCAGACTGTCGGAAGGACTGAACGATTATAACAACCTTTCGCTTTTTAACGTTATAAACGTAATGTGGAAGATAAAATTGCTGTTAATCTTAAGCGTACGACAATATACAATGCTATTCCTAAGAAAAAATCGTCTCACGTATTGCGTTTCAAGGCCCGTTCCGGATCGAATTTCGAAAAATGTGTGCCTTCAGTACCAAAGGAATAAGATTCAAAAATTTAGTATGTGTACCTCCAAAAGTTTTGACTGGACTGGCTGTTTAATGCGGGAACCTTTTAGTTAGGACTCATTTTTCGCTATCGATATAGATTAGCTTGTTTTATGTGACAAATTTCATTCCTGCCTTCCTACTATCGATGCTCTGTTCGCATGTGCATTCATTCACCAATCGAAGAAAGAAAAAAAAAGATGTTTTCATTCAGCACTTCTGTTGCCACTCAAGACTTTAAAAATGCCAATTAAAACATACCTCCTTCTCAAAAAAAAAAAAAAAATGAAACTTATCACAATATCACTCTATGGCTTTTTTTCAAACTGGATTCATAGCACAAGAATAAATATAGATTTTTATATATTATTTACATTTTAAAATTAAGTTTCTCGTTCGTTTGACAAAGTGGCAACACTGGACACAGAAAAAAATGATTTTTTTTCTTGTAATCTCTTAAATGGAGATTCAATTATTCTTTTTAAATTTTTACCTTTACTTCAATTTTTTTTACTTTCATATGAAATTTGGGTTATAGACTTGTCTGATATTTTCGCCTAAATATGATGTAACCCAATTGTATGTGAACTTGCGATTCTTTCTATGAAATTATGGGTGACGGGCAGACAGACGTACTGAACAATTAAAATACGTTATACTTTATACAACCCTGCCACCCCTTCCCAAAGTCCATTAGTTTATATTTGTACTGCAAAATGTCGTGTACTTTTTGTGATGGTTAATGCAGACCTTTTTGCATAACAAATATAAAAAAACCGGACAGTTTCGCAATATTTAAAATATCTTCATTAGTAACACTATAAAAATGAAACTTTTTCTGTCGATAACGCAACCAGAATAAAGCGAGAGAACTGTGATGTTAAATATATATACTTCAAATTCTTTCAAATCTCTCTCAATCAGTAGAATTTTATTTGTTAGGTATCACATCCTTTTATGAAAGCAGACTACTGAATAAATTGTGATTACTATATTTTTAAGGACAAAGAAAAACATTTCTTTTACGAAAACGACCCTCGCCTAATCCTTCGCGCGCGAACCCATGAACAAGCAAGTTTGATTATCTTTTTCAGTTGCTTTGGGGGATTGGGGAGGGGATACTCATATGGGCATTCTTCGTGTCTTGAAGGTAAATAGGAAGACAGGGCTTCTTGGAACCGAGGCAATTAGTGGGGAGAGGGGAGGGGGGGGGGGGGTGAAAGAGACTTGCGGGGTTGTTACCAGATTTACAAATATATCTCTTTTTAACGATCGCCAAATTGCCCAAAACTTAGCTCACTCTATCGGGAGAAAATGACACTAAAAAGAAACACTTTAAAATCATTCATGTAATTGCTTGTAAATAATTTTTCTAACGTAGTTTCTGATAGTCCATTTTTATTCGCAGTAAATTTTTAGGCATCCAAATATAATCAAGAATTTTTTGTGAACTATTGTATTTTTTTTTATTATGGAACTGCAAAATATGACTTCAAGCCTATATAAACTAAGATTCGAAAATTTTAAACTAGGTTAAGTCTTAAATTTAATAACTTACTAAAAAATTTAAAAACCTTAAACATTTTTTTAAAAAATAATTTTAAATTTTAGTAGTTCAGCGTATTTTTCACAAAGATACAAAAATTTCTTTAATTTCTTACATTCCCACCGAATTTTCCCGAGATTTTTTCTTGAGATTTTTTTTCATTTCAAAAAAATAATGTGTCCAGATTTAAATTTAAAAAAAAGCGATGAAATAAGAAAAAGTTAAAATTAACCAACTCAAATTAAATGAAATTTTTATTTATTGAAAAATAAGAACTGTAAGAAGAATATATATATTCATAAGGTCTCATTTTATTAAACTTTTATTTATTTTTTAAACTTTTAGGTTATTAAAATTAAATATTTTCTTCATTTTATTAAAATTTAATTTTAATAAAATGAAGAAAAATAATTTAAGTTTTTTCTTCATTTTAGTAACATTTAAGTTTTTTCTTCATTTTAATAAAATTGAAGCTTTTAATCATTTTATTAAAATTATTTTTTTACATTCCTATTTCGATTTTCCAAGGATTTGTTCTTGGGATTAAATTTAAAAAAAAAACAACGCAAATTAAACCGTAAACCCGATTTAAAAATAACATCCACTCTTTAATTTTGAATGCACTTTTACTACTGTCATCTATGAGGGTAATTAGTAACTAAAACTTCATAATGGAATGCAATAGACAAGAGTATGCATTAGAGAGTTAAACTGAAAACTTTATGAAATGAAACATAAAAAAAAATTATAAAAAATAAATAATTAAAACCGATTATGGTAAATGGAAATGAATGGTAATTGAATTTTATAAACTGAAAATTTTAAAAAATACTAAAATCAAAAGGGCAAAAGGAAAACAAACGATTATCTTTTATGAAAAAAAAAAAAAAACAAATCAATAGTGTTTTTTTACATTTTCATTTCAATTTTTTCTTAGGTATCTAATTTTTATAAAAAGGGAGATTCTTAAAGTATGTATATTAAATAATCCAAAAACAAATTAGAAAATTCAAGAAAAAAAAAGCAATATAAGAGGAACCAACTACGTAAAAAAGTAAATTTTAAAATAACTCTTCATCGCTATTTGTGATTTTAAGAAGCTTTGAATTTTATAGGGAAGAATATATAATTTTTAAATACGAATTATGAGTTTAAATAATGAAATATGTGAAAAATTTAATTTAAAAAAAACAATACGATAAAATAATGAAAATGCAAAGAAACACACTTGAACTTATAACAAATGTCAAAAATCTAGCAATTTAAAATAAATTGGTTCAAAGAAATATCTAAGTATTTTGTGGGACTTTATAGTATTAAAAAAAAAAAAACCTCTCCAGTTGCTAAGTATATGACTTCTCCTTAAGAACCTAAATGTGCGCTCACCAACCAAGTCCCTGTAGCTTAACGGATAGCGCACTGATCTACGGACATGAAGATCCGTGGTTCAAATCCCGATTGAAGCGTCTCCCGGCATTGAAAGTGAAAAAAATTCGTAAAATAAGTCAAACGCTCAGTAGGACAAATGTAACATATAAAACTAGTTCAAAAATAAATTTTAAACAATAAAATAATTTTTAAACCCATTTTAAAAATTCATTGGTGGCGCCCCCTATCTTTGCATTTTTCAACTATTTGTTCTAGGTGCATTCTATCACATCCATAAATTCAAAATGTATCCAACATGTCTAGAATTGGTATATTTATTAGATATTGTAGATCTCGTCGAGAAATGTTTTGTTGTTAGGGTTGGTCTAATAGATATCCACAAAGTACATAAGACTGCTCATGGAGTTTGATGACCACTAATGGACGTTCACCATAGCACGAATTTATCCAGAAAGTCTAAAACACGTCCGTAATGTCTAGAATATCGCTGTCAAATAGATTCCTAATGGATATCACTCGGCGGAAACTACGGATGTCTATAAGACGTCTATGGATGGTAAACTCAAATTCTAATGGATATCATGGATTTTCCGAATAACGTCTTATAGATGTCTACTGGATAATGAATGGCTATGTGGGTATGTTAGTCAATACTCGATAACTCGAAGTCCCAGGGAACCCCCAAAAATAATCGAGTTATTTGAATTTCGACTTATCGAAGTTACCTTCCATTCCTCTCTACTGTCAATTAAGATGTGTCGACCTGGTTTAAATGTTTTGATATGTGCCGTTAGCATGTAAAAAAAGAGAAGTATGGGGTTAAAAGATTTAAAACTCAAATTTTGTCTCATTACATATAGATTAGTTTACATACCATCTAAATGTCATTTGGAAAAAAAACCCAGTTATTTCTTGTTTGTATTTTTTAATGTTGTTGGCATTAACACATATATTATGAATACGAAATTCCGATTCATTTGAACTGAAAATTAATTTTTAACTGAAATGAGTTGTTTATCTCAAAATCTATCTCAAAAACTTCGACTTAGAAGATTTTAACTTCGAGTTATCGAGACGATTTTTTAACGAAAAGTATAGAAATTATTCGAGATCAGATTAAAGTTCGAAGTAGCGCATTATTCGACTTATAGAAAGTCGAGTTATCGCGGTTTGACTGTTTGTTTTCATTGCAGGGATTTTTGACCAATCCGGGATTTGGCTTGACATAAATAGAATGGACTGCTAATTCAAATCTAAAGAACTAAAACAGCATCCAAAAATATCATCAATATGAATCTCACCCAATCACTAATAGGCTTGTTTCACGTAGTGCGGAAAGAAAATAAAACAACCAATGAAATGGCAGTACGGTGAGCTTGACGTTCCTTTCACTTAAAAACAGTGGGGAAAAAAGTATATTTTTTTCACTTTTTATGAGATGCCAACATTTCAAGTAAATCTCTTATTTCATAATACTCATGTTAATTGTAACATTGTAACCTTATCAATGGTTATGTTTGACACTCTAGTTACATTGGAACCACTATTGGTATGGTATGAACATATATATTCCAGCTTGTGTGCTTGTTCGGAGAACCGCATATAAGCCATCGTCAAGTAGGACTTCACAAGACACACACAAACACATATGACAGATGTTGCCATCTGTCGCCACCTCCACAATTTAGACATGTCCCTGAAGGGGAGTGAAATTTTCTCCAGGAACCTGTACCCATGGTGAACTGCGCAATGACCGACCACAGGACTTTCGGACAAAACAGATTTTACGAGCACGTACTCCGCATATACTCGGTAGGTCTTCAGTGGCGACCGGGTCTCGAACTCTCAACCTTCCGATCTCGAGTTCCGAGATCCTTGACCACTAGGCTCCCTACAGCCCCCGGGGCGGCTGGAACTACTATTGTTGTAGTGTAGTGTAATCGTTTCCGGCTTCTTATTTCTAGCCCTATTAGGAGCTTTAACGCAGCCAATAACGCCTCGTAATTAAGAACCCTGGTCAAGTGACGAGGTCGACACCTGAGTGGGCACCCAACGGAACTTCGAACGACATCGTACGCTGACGAAGTCGGGACTTTGAACTCCACACATTTAACGAGAACGTCTGTCCCAGTGTAGTCACCACTACTGAATTGTATTTCTATCTCTTCTGGAAGTTAAAAACTTTTAATCAATTTGTTTTTAAAAATCCGATTAAGTATCACTGTTCAAATGGGACTTTGAAATATAAAAAAAAATAGTTTTCTTTATGTAGTTCCAAAGATTTATCGATCTGCTCTACATAAAAACATTATGCACGTGAATTGTTTTTGAACTAGTGATATTTTTTTTCACGTAATTGTAAAAAACAGTGTAGGCAACGCATGTAAAAAGTAAACTTTTTGGAAACACGTGTAATTATTTCACTCGTTTTGAAAAGTATTACTTTTCACACTAGTTTTCACTCAAAAGCAGTGAAAAAAAAGTACTTTTTTCCTCTATTTTCATAAGATGCCAACATTTCAAGTAAAACTTTTTTTTCATTATATTCATGTTAATAGTAACATTGCAAACACTGACATTAATGCTTATGTTTGGCACCTCTAATCCCATTGGCACCACTGCTGTTGTATTTCTATCTCGTCGGGAAGCTAGATACTTTTAAATTGTTTTTGAAAATCCTAATCAGAATTCATATTTAAATATGTGACTTTAATCTAAAAATTTGTTTGCCTTTTGTAGTTCCATTTATTTATCCATCTGCTTTACGTAAAAGCATTAGGGTCACATGGGGGAATTATGGATCACTCGCTTTCCGGGGTAAATAATGATCACTAAGTTTTAAGGATTAAAAATGGTTTTTAGAAAAAAAAAATTATGCCAAGTCATCCTTATACATTCTATTTTCTTATATCAAGTTCAAAAACAATGTAACTCTGCAGCAAATAATAGGAAAAAAATACTTTTTACACTACTATAAAAACATCTTCAAAAAAGATTGTCTTTGAAAAACATGATTTTTTTTAAGATCCATACTGGAGAAACATATTTGAACTAACTATTTTGTTGGTGCTATTTTTCAATAGGAAAAGGTCTAAGCTTTTCATTCCGATATAAATTTTTTCATAATTATTTTTTTTTAATGATTTTGAAGGTATATCGATTTATCCCCCAGTTTACTGGGGTAATTCTGGATCACTGGGGTAATTCTGGATCAGTGATATTTTTTAATTTTTCATGTGTTTTTAGCTAAGCGGTATACGTCATTTTGAAGCAAAAAATCAGATTAGGCTGCATTCCAAATTTCATTAAAAAATTCGAATTAAAAGTTTATTTAAAATTTAAATAACAAAAAATTTAATCTACATTGAAATAACATGCAAATTCCATTTTTATTCAATATTTTGACTGTTTTCATTTCGTTAAACTTACGAGAAACTTTCGAGACACTTCGAACTGTAAATTAATTTAACAAACGATAAATAACCGAATTTTCGAAGGAATGTAAATAGGAAATTGTGGCATAATTTATTAAAAAAGATCATCATTATTCTTCAAGTTTAAAAAAAAATTAGCAAACGATAAAGTCTAATTTTTTTTTGAGAAAGAAGATTAATAAAAAGTTAATTTAGGCGTTCAAAAGTTTGCTTTGAATTATATTTTAACTGCAACCAAAAATTAATTTACTTTTAATATGCATTACTATAAAAAAAAAGGGTGATCCATAATTACCCCATGTGTGATCCATAATTGCCCAAACCCGGGGTAATTCCTGATCACTCAATAATTAAAATAAAACTAATAATAATTAAGTTTTAGGTAAAGTGATTATTTAAATAAATTCTAAATTATTTAAGCTTACTCCATGCAAAATTAAATCTTTCTATCTTTCATACTTTAGAAAAAAATTGGATGTTGTGATTTTTTGATCCATAATTCCCCCATATGACCCTATGCACTTTAATTATTTTTTGAACTAATAATATTTCATTTTTTATTCACGTGATTATAAAAAGTAGTATATGCAACGTACGTGAAAATTAATCCTTTTTAAACACGTGTCATTATTTCACTAAAATCCACTCATTTTAAAAAGTACTGCTGTTCACACTTGTTGCATAAATAACTATTTTATAATTGCGTGAAAAAAATACGACTTTCACATCAAAATTTTAATATCAGATGCGTGCAAAAAGTCAGACTTTTTGAAACAGTGAAAAAAAGTACTTTTTTTCACCCAAAAGCAGTGAAAAAATGATTTTTTTTAACTATTTTCATAAGATGCCATTCATAAGATGAAATATTATACATTTCAAGTTAAAATTTCTATTTCATAATATTAATAAAATCCACATATTTATCGATCTGCTTTTTAAAGATATTAATGCGCATGAAATATATTTAAACCAATGATATTTTTTTCACACAGTTATAAAAAATATTGTATGCATCGCTTGTGAAAAATAAGCTTTTTAAAACTCGTTTTATTATTTCACTCGCTCGTAAATTAAATTCACTCGTTTTAAAAAGTATTACTTTTCACACTTGTTGCACAAATAACTATTTTATAATTGCATGAAAAAAAATCCGATTTTTACACTATAATTTTAATATCAGACGCGCGCGAAAAGTTATACTTTTTAGAAAGTGATGAAAAATTTATAAATGGTACATAAATGATTGATAAATGATTTTCACTTGAAAGCAGTAAAAAAATACCTTTTCTCACTCTTTTCATAAGATGCCAACATTTCAAATAAAATTTCTAGTTCATCTGTAATAATAAAAGAAAGAGTCTGTCTGTCTGTCTGTGGATCGCAAAAGACCTACTTAGACTGCTCTAAAAAATTCGAAATTTTTGATATAGATTGCTTTTAATACCTACGTGTGCATCTGAGGCTTAGTTTTTTCATATTTGATTGTGATTTTTAATTAATATAATTAGTTTCAAAAAACGTCATCTTCGTGGGAGTGCGGGACGATAACAGGGTCTGAAAATAAATGGACCGGGCTGAAACAGGGGCTTGAAGCCATCCTCTATTAGTGTTTGCTTTTTAAGTGCGCATGCGCCAACACAATTTTTTTTTTCTATTTTGAGTGTGTTTTAAAAAGTAAGCAGACCCCATAACAGGGCTTCAAAACACAACGATCCGGCAGTAACAGGGACTTGACGCCATCCTCTGTTATTATTTGCTTTTTTTTCTTGCGCATGCGCCAACACGAATTGAATTTAGTTTAGATATTGAGTGTATTTTCACAAGAAAGCATGCCTCTAAAAGGAAGCAATGCGAAGTTAACGGGTTCCCAGTGAGGCGGGACCATACTGCTAGTTATATCATAACTTGCTGTCAGTGTAAATCTTAATCTTACTGCGGGCTAATGCCATGCAAAATTACCCTTTCTGTTGTGTAAGTTGATGTCGTGTGCCTCCAGAGTCTGGAAGGCCAGAGGGTTGCAGTAGCATCCGTTGGCACAAAGCTTCCAGTACCCATGAGAGAGTGGATGTCTGACTTCTACTCCGAGAAGGCTTCTCCTCTTCAATTTAGGCATGTCGCTGGAGGGGAGGGGCAATTTTCTCCAGGCGACCTGCACCCACGGTAAACTGCGTAATCACCGACCACAGGACTTTCGGACCCACAGATTTAACGAGAACGTTCTCCGCATGTACTCAGGACATCACAAATATCCATGCCTTACCCGGGATTTGAACCCGGGCCCACTCGCTTGGCAGGCGAGGGTCGAAACCACCATACTAACTGGGCGACTGCAGAGTAAGTCTTGTGTGTAAAACGCAACTATCATTACACTTTTAACATTAAATGAAAAAAAATAAGTGAATAGGGTAGACAAACCAGTGAATAAACGTTTAAGACGTCACGTTCGCCAGTGAATGAACACCAGGATATAATGACCAGGACTACCAACCATTGTCAGATAGCTTCCTACTATACCCTTTCCATTTTGAATCCAAGCTTCGAACAGACTTCCTTCCCCCATCCCATCGCTTGGTTTTCCGGGAAACGAAGGGGAGCATCGCTTTTCGAATCGTACCTCGTTTGAGGTTCTGTTGTTGAGGTTAACCACAGTTGTTTTATATAATCTCGCATGTCCATGGGTAATCTTAACGATTATGATTGCTAAAGTCTAGGATTCTGTGGAAACATTGGAAATTGAACTATGTTTTCTCGACACTCTTCAATTCATTTAAGAGGAAACTGGGCTTATTATTGTCTTTACTGGCTTACAAAAAAATTTCCAATCTTCGAATAAAATCTTTCATATGTTTTAGTTGTTTCTGAGCAAAATATTGTTATAATGAAAACCCGATCATAACAATTCCAAATTATTAGCAATTGCTCACTTTATATTTTGCTTTGATTTTGTTATGCTTTAAATCTAAAGTAAAGTACTCACCATAAAATCAATATACATGCTAGATCTCACTGAAAATTTTTAATTTTGATCATGATCAGTTACACTTTTAACAATCCAAATGGTCAAACTCAACTGGGGTGGGGAAAAAACCGAAACAGCTATAAATCACGCCGTTTCCAAGAAAACCGCACTCGTGGATGGGGAAGGAAGTGCTTTCCAAGCTTCGATTCAAAATGGAAAGGGTATACATGGGAGGAAGTCAGTGTTGCCACTCCATATAGTGGAATGATTTTCAATCCTTATTTTTTTTTATTATATTTACCAAATGTTCATTCACTGGGGCCTGTTCACTCACTGGTCAGTCTACCCTACATTAAAGCTAAATAATGCAACGTGCTTTATTGAATTTTATTGATTTTTCAAATTTAAAAAGCTTTTATTCATATCTTCTTAAATTGTAACTTACACTCAGGCTCGCAGCCAGGACTTTTTCAAGGAAGGAGCTTATTAACTTTAAAAGGGCCCTTTTACACAAATTCCTGAGGGCCTGGAATGCCCCCAAGGATCTGAGAGGGGGAAGGTGATCCGGGAAATTTTTTCAACGTTGATCTTCCAAATTGATATTTTGAAATAATACATGTAATTATACTAAATTTACAAACAAGACTGCTGGGAAAACCGCTTAAGACCGTGATTTGAGTAGATGATAAAAAATACCGAAGGAAACTAAAATGACTGGAATTATGATGATAATTGGCACAAAAGTAGTTCTTACATTGGAATTGGAACCCCAGGAAAAATTATCAAAACCAAAACAAAATTCAAATTTGTGAAAGGGGGTGAAAAGGAGTAAAATGTTTTAAAACAATTCTATGATTTCTGTGACGTTTTTTGACATACGATTATGAAATTTCTAACAGCGATTCTTTAAAACTATGTCTATAGTTTAAAATTCGTTTCTCTCCCTATAAATCGAATGAATTTCCTAATCTATAGGATAAAGCAAAATTTTTCACGTTGCCATTACCGTCAATTGTTAAAAACAAAACCCTCGTCCAAAAACATACTTTTAAATTCAAAAGCACAAAAGCATGTTTCAAGTTTTGAATTAAATAATTTATAAAAGAAAATAGTTTCTTTTTTATCATTATTAACGATGACTTATGATTCGAAATAAATACATATAATTGTTTGCCTGAAAGTGATTTATTTTGTTGGCTTTAAATGAAAATTGGATATAATACCAGGAACACTCAAAAATTCAATCGCTGATGTTGACCTTTTGAGAATCATCAATTTTATCCCCAAATTAATTTGGACGAGAGGGTACTTTGTCACAGTCAGAGAGGGGGGCTCGAGTCCCCCGAGCCCCCTCCCTGGCTGTTCGCCTGCTTACACAAGAGAAACATTGAATTACCCCGTGACGCTTTTTAAAAATATCACTAAAAAGGCTTTTGCAGACGAATTCGAGCTAATATCATTCCGACCTCGCCAATAATAGACGCTTTACATGCAACTTATAAATAAACATCACTGTACGTCTCTTCCCAATCGTCAACCAATGTTTAAAATACCATTAAACAGGCATCGGAGAATGCTATTGCTTATTATATAGATCCTTAATCTTGAGGATTGATACCCACAGTGCTGCGAGCAATAATTCTAAGTATTATGTTAAACAAATTGTAGAACTAATCAGAATCACAATTTAAATGCACATAATGAACAAAAAGGAGTAAAATGTTTTAAAACAATTCTATGATTTCTGTGACGTTTTTTGACATACGATTATGAAACTTCTAACAGCGATTCTTTAAAACTATGTCTATAGTTTAAAATTCGTTTCTCTACCTATAAATCGAATGAATTTCCTAATCTATAGGATAAAGCAAAATTTTACACGTTGCCATTTCCGCCAATTGTTAAAAACAAACCCTCGTCCAAAAACATACTTTTAAATTCGGCATCGGAGAATGCTATTGCTTATTATATAGATCCCTAATCTTGAGGCTTGATACCCACAGTGCTGCGAGCAATTATTCTAAGTATTATGTTAAACAAATTGTAGAACTAATCAGAATCACAAATTAAATGCACATAATGAACAAAAAAAATCGAAAAAGTGAAATTTGTTATTTGGAAATGTCGGTGAAGATATTATTGATCTAGGATAGTAATAGTTAAAAAAAAAGTAATTTTCGTTTTAAAATATATTATAAAAAGTAATAGTAATCGTTAATAGGATAGTAATAGTTTTTTAAAAAAAGTATTTTTAGTTTTAAAATATATTATAAAAAAGCGCTGCAATCACTTACAGTGAAATTTAAGGAGCAGCAAGAAGTTATTTCCCCTTACCTAAGGGGCTATTTTCTTATTCAAAATAACAAATATTCTCAAAGTCAATTTAACCCTTAACATTCCCTTTTTAGGGACTGGGGAGCCCAATAGGTTAGGCATTCACGTAGCATGCGGAAGGCCCCAGGTTTGGGTCCGGCATCGCCATAATAACTGTCCTGAATTAAGTGCTTATGTCTGGAAATGAATGCCCCTCCTACGCGCATGCGCCGGAGATTTAACCCTGAACTCCCATTTATGAGGCCCTTTTGTAGGGACACTTTCTAAGATATTCTCATGAGATGAAGATGAGCAAAATTAGCGATCCTTATAGATTACTTTTGTCTCATTGTGTATGTGTGTATTTGTGCTGTTATGTCCTTTTCAGTAATAAAATAGCTCATTAGAACATTTCCGAACCCTTCTTTCGTATATTTACGAAGAATAAGTACATTTCTGGCATCCCCTGCAGTGACATTTGGATATTTACGTTATATTTACGTTAAAGGAATTTACGCACTTATATCCTACGAAATAATATTTGTGCGGTGCCTCCTCTTCTTTACGTTATAAATCTGAGCTATTCTACGAACGCTTTGTTTTTACTGAATAAATATAGGACGACGTTAAGCACATGCACATTACGAACTAATTGGTTGTTTACGAAGGCATATTTACGCACGGACAATGACTTCGGCGCCAACATTAGAGAAAGTGAAACAGAAAAGAGCGGTCCAACGAACGCAGTTTACGAAAATCTTCAATAAGGTTTCAACTCTTCTAGATGATGAGTCGTCTACGGACAGTTCGCTGGATGCCTCTTTCGAACTTTTAACAGAACGGGTTCAGCAGTTGAGGGTCTCAGATGAATTAATTCTTAACTTTCTTCAAGATGCTAAAGTAACCCAAGAGGAGTTCGAGAAGGAATTCCTTGAAAATGAAGAGTACCAAGAAAAATACACTCTTCAAAGAGTCGCTGTAAGGCAGAGAAAACAACCGAGTTTTTAAGTAGCCGACTCATCTGGGGGTGTCACAGCCGTGACTCCTGCCGCTGTAGCTCCAGCACATCGAGTGGACCGACGACTTCCAGAATTTGAGATCCTGAAATACGACGGCGATCCGAGAAATTGGATTACATTCTGGAACCAGTTCAAGAGGATCCATTCCGATGCAACCCTGGAAGAGGACTACAAGCTCCAGCTCCTGCTACATTCCACAAAGCCGGGAAGCAAGCCCAGAGAAATTGTTTCCAGCTTTCCTGTGAGTGCAGAGAACTATCAACCAGCAGTCAAGTATCTACAGGAACGGTTTGGCCAACAAAGTGTGCTAATCCAAGTGTATATACGCGATTTGTTACAACTTATAGTTGTCAACAAGACTTCGACAATTGATTTGTCAACTCTTTACGACAAGTTGCAAACGCAATTACGTGCGTTAGAGTCTTTGGGTGTTACACAGAACACCTATGCCCACTTCCTATATCCATTAGTGGAATCGGCACTCCCTATCGACATTCTCAAAGCGTGGGAGAGAGAAAGGGGTAAGATCAACAACTCTGGTAAGTCTGATTTAGACCAATTAATCGAGTTCTTAAAAAATGAAGTTGAATCTGAAATGCGCATTAAAATGGCCAAAGAGTCATTTCATAATAATACTTCTTCTAAAACATATAATACTAATACTAATAGCAATCAGTTTAAAAATAAGAATAAATATGCTAAACAACATACTCCTGTTGCACATGAATTGTTAACTACCAATACTAAAACTAATAAAGGTAGTTGGAATGATTCGAACGTTAATTTACATAAAAATAAAAAGAATGAATGCATATTTTGTGAAAAATCATCTCATACTTCTGAGAATTGTGATGAAATTTCTTCTCTGTCTGTTGCAGAGAGGAAAAATATAGTTAAGCAAAAAAACGGCTGTTATGTTTGTTTAAAAACAAATTCTCATTTTGCTGACCGGTGCTTTTCTAAGATTAAATGCATAATATGCAGAAAGAGACATTTTTGCATATTGTGTCCTGAATTGCCTATAAAGGAACAAATTGAAAACTTTACGGTCGAAGCAGAAAAAACCATAACTACGAATGCGTTAACTAAGGGTAAACAATTCTCAGATGTATTGCTCCAAACTTTAGTAGTAAAAGTTCATAATAATGGTAAAGAAATGGCCATTAGAGGCATTTATGATAGCGGTGCTATGCGTTCTTTTTTACGACAAGATGTAATTAACATTATGAATTTGAAACCAGTTAATGAGATTAAATTACAACAATCTTTATTTGGAGGTATTGAAGTTAAAGAGAAACTTTATGAAACTTTTCATGTTGATATTGGTAATATTGATAATTCTTATAAATGTAAAATTGAAGTGTTAAATCAATCACAGATATGCTCAAGCACAAATCGCATTTCTTCTAATGTTATTGCGCAAGACTGTGAAAGATTAAAGATTTCATATTCGGATTTCACAGAACAAAATCCAGATGTTGACCCCGAGATCAAACTTTTAATTGGGGCCGATTTTATGCCAAAACTGCTAACGGGGAAAATGTTTAATTTGCCATCTGGTCCCATTGCTATGGAATCGAAATTAGGTTGGGTGCTCCTTGGGAAATGTTTTGACTTGAATGCTCAGTCGATCGTGGGAACGGGGAATGAATCTAATGGTTTTGTAAACTTAAATATGGCGAGCCATGTGGTGAATCTCTTAACAAGAGATTGTTGCATAAGTGAGTTATGGCGATTGGATTCTTTGGGTATTAATGATCCTGTTTATTCTAACGACGACGAAATGGCGAGAGAAGTTGAAAACCATTTTTTGAGCTCCATACACTTAGATAATGACGGACGGTATGAAATAGCATTACCATTTGTTTTGGATAAGACGCGGCTGCCTTTAAATATAAACATTGCAGAGAAGAGCGCTGCGAATGTAAAAAAGAAATTAATTGGGTCGGATCAAATTAAGGATTACGGAGCGGTTTTTACTGAGTGGTTGGACTTGGGAATTATTGAGAGGGTGGATAATGAGGAAAAAGTAATGGGTTGTCATTACTTGCCACACCGGCCAATATTTAAGGAGCATAGTAGCTCACCTGTACGTCCCGTTTTCAACGCTGGTTCCGCTGCGGCTGGTACATTGTCGTTAAATGCTTGTTTAGCTACTGGACCTAATTTGATTTCACAAATTCCTTCCATCCTTAATCGTTTTAGGAAAAATAAAATCGCAGTTTCTGGGGATATTCAGAAAGCCTTTTGTATGGTGGGTATTCAGGAAAGCGATCGAGACTATTTAATATTTTTATGGTGGGAGGATGATAATTTAAATAAACTTGTTACATATCGGCATAAAAGAGTTGTTTTTGGATTAACATGCAGTCCTTATCTTTTAGCTGCTACTTTACGATATCATTTAAATACGGTTTCGGAAAATTTAAAAGAGACGACGGACGTTTTAAGGTCTTCCTTTTACGTGGATAATTGCCTCGCGAGTGTAGATTCGGAGGATGAAATGGTTAGATTTATTACGGAGTCGCAAATTATTATGTCGGTCGGACTTTTCAATTTGCGGGGATGGCAAACTAATGTTCCGTTTTCTGTTATGAACGAGTGTCATAAGGCGGAAGTCCCAGTGTTAGGTTTGACATGGGATACAGAGAACGACACACTTGCATGTAAAATCGAACCAGTTTCAGAGTTGGAAGGGCCTATTACTAAACGAATCGTTTTGTCTAAAGTGCATCAAGTGTTTGATGTAGTGGGGTATACCGTTCCGGTTTTGTTATTGCCTAAACTCCTTCTTCAAAAAACTTGGGAATTAAAACTTAAGTGGGATGATGTACTACCCAATGATTTGGCAAATAAATTTAAAAGGTGGATTAGCCAATTACACTTACTAACAAATATAAAGGTACCCCGGTGGCTGGCTATAGAACCTATAAATCAGATGATAAGCTGTCACCTATTTTGTGATGCAAGTCAATTGGCGTACGCTTGTTGTGTTTTCCTACGTGTTGAAGTAGATAGAAATGTTAAAGTAACTTTGTTAAGTGCTAGAAGCAAGATTCGTCCTTTAACTAAAACTACAATTCCACGTATGGAACTTTTGGCTTGTTCGATCGGGGCTAGGTTACTATCTACAACTTTGAGTGATTTAAATCTTCCGGATGTAAGAATAAATTGTTGGACCGATTCCTCTACCGCTTTGAGTTGGATTAAACGAAATCAAAATTGGGGAGTTTTTGTGCAAAATCGAGTAAAAGAAATCCAAGCTCTAACTTCTACGGTAACATGGCAACACATCCCAGGTCAAAATAACCCCGCAGACCTTGTTTCCCGCGGTTGTTCTATTGAACAGTTGTTGGAAGGGCGTTGGTGGGAAGGACCAGATTGGCTTTATTTAAGTGAGGAAAACTGGCCTAAATCAAATGAAAATCCGGACGAAGAAATAGTGTGCTCAGAAATGCGTAAGTCAGCTGTTGTGAATTTGAGCAAATCTGTGGATGATTCTAATTGGTATTATAAGTATTTCTCCTCGTATAAAAAGACTATCAGAATGATTGCCTGGATTTTAAGATTTGTGGATAAGACCAGGAAAATTAATGTTAATGATACAAATGATTTGTCTTTGAGTGAAATTGAACGCGGAGAAAAATATTTGTTCAGACTCATTCAACAAGAGTCATTTACGGGATGCTCTGATCCAAAATTAAAAAATCTCAAACCAATGATGGATAACGAAGGGTTATTAAGAGCTGAAACTAATCTGGTATCGAGAGATGATACGCATAATTTTAAATATCCGATAATATTGCCATCAAAGCATCCCGTGGTGAAGCTGTTGATTATGAGTTTTCATAAAGATTTATTACATGCTGGTACTTCTATGTTAATGTCGAGTTTACGTGAACAGTTTTGGATCTTAAAAGCACGTAAGACCATTCGTGATTGTTTAAGAAAATGTACAATATGTCAAAGGTTTAATAACAAACATAGTGAAGCTCAACCGGGCATATTACCAGCAGATAGGGTGAGAGATACGGCAGTATTTGAAATTGTGGGAGTCGATTTGGCGGGGCCCCTTTACATTAAAGGTGGACAAAAAGCCTACATTGTTTTATACACATGTGCTGTGTATCGAGCAATTCATCTTGAACTAGTGACGCTTTTGTCTACTGAAGCCTTCTTGCAATCATTAAGGCGTTTTATAGCTCGCCGTGTTAGACCCAAAATTATATATTCCGACAACGGAACTAATTTTGTGGGGGCCAACAGAGCGCTCAACGCCATCGACTGGAAGCGGGTGAGTTCCCAGGCAGTTGACCATAAGATCCAATGGAAGTTTAACCCTCCTTCCGCCGCTTGGTGGGGCGGATGGTGGGAGCGACTTATTCAAATGGTTAAGAGAATATTAAGGAAAATACTGGGACGGGCAGCCCTTACATACGAGGAACTGCTTACAGTGATTTGTGACTGTGAGCAAGTGGTAAATAATAGACCTCTCACTTATGTGTCCGAAGACGCTGACGTCGTAGCTCCTTTAACACCATCCATGTTTTTACATGAGGTGAAGACGTCAGGTGTCCCGGATATTGATGAGGTAGATAACTCCGAGTTAAATAAAAGATCAAAACATCTCCAAAAGATACGTGAAATGCTCCGATCACGATTTCGATAAGAGTACTTGGGTCAATTGTGCCAACAGTCTTTTAAAGATAAAATAAACAACCCAATTGCAGTAGGTGATATTGTTTTGTTAGAGGATCCAAACAAAAAACGTACTTTCTGGAGTATGGCTAGAGTGTTAAAATTGATTACTGGTAGAGATGGTCATAAAAGACTGGCTCTAATAAAAACTGAAACAACTGAACTATTACGACCAGTTCAAAGACTTTATAGACTTGAACTTGATATTCCTATTAATGATAATGCTGAAGAGTTAATTAATAGTGAAATTGTGAAAACTAGAAGTGGCCGAATTTCTAAGCCACCCAACCGTTTGTGAACTATATCATTGAAATGTTGTGTGTAATATTTTCATTTAGTATTATAGTTCTTACTTGTTTTTTATAGATAATTGCTTAAAGTACTTTTTAATGCAAATGTTTGGTTTTCTAGTACTTTTTAAATGTATGTTTATATGTATTTGAATTTTTTAAGTTAAAAACTTCAAAGGTGGGAGTATGTCCTGAATTAAGTGCTTATGTCTGGAAATGAATGCCCCTCCTACGCGCATGCGCCGGAGATTTAACCCTGAACTCCCATTTATGAGGCCCTTTTGTAGAGACACTTTCTAAGATATTCTCATGAGATGAAGATGAGCAAAATTAGCGATCCTTATAGATTTCTTTTGTCTCATTGTGTATGTGCTGTATATGTGCTGTTATGTCCTTTTCAGTAATAAAATAGCTCATTAGAACATTTCCGAACCCTTCTTTCGTATATTTACGAAGAATAAGTGACAATAACAGCCGACCTATAAATGGCCAGTGCAGCCAAAAATGTCCGACGAATAATACCCCGTACAAAGGAATTGCACGTTAAATACGCTCCAAAGTCCCAACGCTGCGTACGACGTCACCCTCAACTGTGGGGTGTCTAGGACAGGAGTTGGCTCGTCACTTGATTGTGGCTCTAAATTAAGACGCCCGTCGCCAATAGCCCACGTGTAGCTCTGGTGCGACGAAATTCCTACCTACCATTCCTCCTTTTCTAGCGAACAGTATGCGTACGCATGAAAGATAAATTTTAAGTTAAAAAAATTCGTTAGATTAGGTTAGGTTAGAACTGTCGTCGCACTAGAGCCACACGAGGGCTATTGACGACGGGCGTTATATTTTAGAACCACAGTCAGGTGACTAGCCAACTCCTGTCCTAGACACCCCACGCAACAGTTGAGGGCGACATCGTACGCAGCGTTGGGACTTTGAAGGATATTTAACGTGCACTCCCTTAAACGGGGTATTATTCGATGGACACTTTTGGCTGCACGGGCCGTTTATAGGTTGGCAGCTAATTTGGCGATACCCGGACCCGAACCTGGAAAAAAAATCGTAAATTTTATGTTTAACTTTTTTCTATAAATTTTAAAGGTACAGCTGCGGAAATAAAAAAAGTACCACTAGTGATTATTTCAGCCATTAGTCACCCTATAGAATAAGACCTTTTTGAGATTGTGAACAATTAAAGTTCTGAGTTAATTGCATGACACAAAATTTGCATAAGGGGCCGTCTTCATATTAAATATGTTAAGAACTTTGAAATTTCCAATAGCAACACCCAATTTTAATAACTTAGAAATGTTAACCACTCTCCTAAACCGTTAAATTTAAGTTTTTGTTACATTTGGATGAATATTTGACGAGTTATTCAATCGAATCACTTGTGGACCTTTTGGGGATCATCTCTAAAATGACAAGCGCAGTCTAGTTCTTCCTTCTGCAAGGCCTTCTTTATTTATCAATTACACATAATGTTATACACAGTCCCCTAAAGGGTAATAAAAAAGTATTTTGTGATTTACTCAGCAAATTATGAATAAAAAATTTTAAAATTTGGGATTTCGCTTAAACTTCCTGTCTTAAATGCATTTCTATAAAAATATTGAGGGATTTCTATTCATATTTTTTAAAAAATTAATATAATAATTATTAAAAAATATAAAAATTGTTTTAAATACCCCAATATTGAATGCATTTTGTTTGGGTTATTAAAATTTCTTTTCAGTAAAAAATTCGTTTCATTATCTTAATTATTTATAGATTGGGATAGTTTTTTATGTGCAACTCATTTAACATTATGGGACCTAAACTTTGCTCGTCTCTAACTCCCCTAATAATGCTTAAAAACTAACAAAATTTGGCATTTCGTATTGACATAGTTCATAGATTTGAAATATGGACTCAAAAAGGGGTGTTACTATTGTAAATTTTAAAGTTAGTAACGTTTTTAGTATGAAGATGACCCCTTATGCAAACTTTTTGTCATGCAATTAACTCAGAATGTTAATTGTTCACTATCTCAAAAAGGTCCGATTATATAGGGTGACTAACGGCTGAAATAATCACTAGTGGTACTTTTTTTATTTCCGCAGCTGTACTTGTGCTACGCTATAGGCTGCTTTCTGGATGAGTGTTTCTCGAGAAGGACCCAGATGTGTTTAAACAGCAAAATAAATCCTAAAAAAGTTCTACTTCAGCTAGAAATATAATTTGGATGATAAATTATTTACAAATAATGGTATGGTTTTTTTAAGATAACTTTTTTTTTCAAATTTTTGGAAGATTTTGTCTCCCGGGGACGCCACTTTAAGGTAAAATATATTAAGCCACCGCTTAAATGAATCACATTCGCCCTAGTACGTTTTGAACCAATAAAGCGGCTGAACCTTTTAACCGAAAGTCATGAAATTATCAAGAAAAAGCGGTGCCTCTTTGTTTCGCTTTTGTAGTTAGAGGTTATTCGGGGTAAAAAAAAGAAAAATACCAAAAATCGTAGAAAAAAAATTTTAAAAATTTTTTGAGTCCTTAAAACGGCGGTAAATAGTTTGAATAGTTTTGGCGGTAAAAAACGGCGGTAAATAGTTTGATTCCGATAAGCGGCGGATTTTCATGGTAAAAAGTAATTATGTTCTGTTCTACTAAATTTATCCCAATTAATCGGTTGATTCAATTAACCAGTGATTCCAAAAGGCGGCGACCACGTATATACAGCCTTGTTCTTTTAAATATTATTTACATTTTCCAGTATTTAATGACTATACTCATGTGATAAAGCAACATCTTAAAATGTTTAAAAATCCTACTAAGTAACGAAGAACGAACCGAACTAAGTACGAATATCTTTAACCCTTCTTAGAACACCTATTAACGATCACATAACGTAATTAAAAAACTCATAATCTTGCAAGGACAGCTTTATTTGCATACATGCTTTCTAAATGGTCTTTTCACAGCGGAAAATTCATTATCGAGGAATATAAATCTTGGTTTTATTTGGATTTAACTCAAAGTTTTCCCATAAAGAAAATTAAAATAAATATTCTGGCAACAGAAATGCCAATCCTAAAATTTCAATGAATATTTTTACCGTTTACGAACATATGAGATACTAAATAGTCATAAACGGATCTAAATAGATTCTTTTATTTTTATTTTAAGAATGTTAAACTTTATTTAAAAAAAAAGGAATAAAAAAGGATGCTCTGGAGATAGTAAATTGGAAAAAAAGAAAGTTCAAATGTTTTATTCTCTAATAACATCAAACCGTTTTAACTAAAATTTTGCTCCACATAAAAAAGTATTGTAAAACTTAACTGTAACATTAACCACATTTTTACAGATTGTATAAAATACTTCATAATGAAATTATATTTTAAGTTGTTAATTCTGCAAAGAGGCATTTGTGAACCCACTCTTTTCTAATTTATTCTTTTTTTCGTACTAAAAACAATGTAGGTTAATATTTCTATGAAGCTAGTTTCCATCAGGTTTATGGAGTAATATAACATCAAATCACAAAAAGTTTATAGCGTAACTAATCAAACGATGAGCTTAGTTCTTATACAATTGCCGTACAATTTGTTGATTTTAATTAAGTTTCCATTGCAAATTGAATATATAATTCCTCCCAAGGATTTCCCATTTCTTTTTAAAATAATTATTAATTAATATTTTGTTACAGTGGAAATATAGTCCTGGCATTTTCAATAATTTTTTCGCAACTGAAGATACAACTATACATCTTTGCATTGTTTTTTTTAGTAAAAATATCCTTAAAATTCGCAATAAATCGAATCTTGGATGTTTTTTGAGTACTGTGTCAAATGAACCATCGAAACCATTTAAATGCAATTTTGATGTAATTAACTTAGATATTGTTAAATCAACAAAAAAATGTGCTTCTACTCTACTTTAAAATTATTAACTGCTCCTGTCATGTCTTGCATCAATACCGCTCATCCTTAGGAGGGACTGTCAGCCCCATAGAGCTCATTGCATTAGTTTTGAAATCCCAACTTTTGCAAAAGGCTTATTTTGCCAGGTTATCCCATTTTCACCAGGTAAGGGAATCGACATAACATCCCTTTAAAATCAAATTAAAAATAAAATAACACACGGTTAATTAATTATCAATTGATAAAGTTTTAAATAGTGTCGCCATCTGCTGTTAATTTTTGGCATTATGAAATTTCAAAAATATATAATTAAATAGCTAGATAACATTTTCGTTTCAAATATGTTTTATTTCGATGTTATGTTGATTCCCATGCCTAGGGAAGAAGGGCTAACGTGGTAAAGCAATACTTCAGAGGAAGTTGTGATTCCAAAACTAATGCATTTGCTTTATGGAACTGACAATCCCTCCTCAACCAAACTGCACTTCGGTTGTCGACAGAAATCCTTTACGCTTACGTTATCTTACGAGCAATGTTTGTTTAATGTTTACTCCTCTAATGACGAAACTTAGTGTTTCCGCCATAAAAATACAAGCCTTTACTTTATACCTTTAAACTACACACTGGAGAAAATATTAACACTTTACCTCCGGGCGTCGACTGACCCATAGACTAAGAACACTCTAAGTTTCAAACTCTCATTGGAGAATTTCTACATTGAAATTGACATAGAAACTAGCGCGCCCCCTTTGTGTCTAAGGGAACTAATGTAATGGTTTCTGGCTGCCTATTTGCAGTCACCTTTAGGAGATTTAACAGAGCCAATGACATCTCGTAATTTGGAACCCTTATCAAGTGACGATAGGGATCTATTTTTTACTACAACTTATTTTCGACTTTATTTTTGAATATATACAGCTACTCATTGACTTTTATATCCCTCGTAGGCCCATCCTCAAGATATTTGACCTTGTGCTTCTTTTTCTCCATTAATAAACCTACAGACTGACTACGCTTGTCATTTTAGACATGGTCCCCCAAAGATCCACAAGTGATTCGATTGAATAACTCGTCAAATATTCATCCAAATGTAACAAAAACTTAGATTTAGGGGTTTTCGAGGGTTTTTCACATTTCTAAGTAATTAAAATTGGGTGTTGCTATTGAAAATTTTAAAGTTCGTAACATTTTTAATATTAAGACGGACCCTTATGCAAATTTTGTGTCATGCAATTAACTCAAAATGTTATTTGTTCACATAGTCAAAAAGGTCCGATGTAAAAGGATGACTAACGGTTGAAATAATCACTAGTGGGTAACTTTTTTTTAACAGAGAACATTACGAAGAAACAGTAGCCTTACAATTGAAAGTACAATTATACCAATCAACAAATCAACCTTTAATAGTGTTTTAGTTGCATTCGACACGTTAGAAGAGCTAGGCATTAGATTAAGTTGCTGGTCTAGAAGATTTTTAGTCTACGGGTCAGTCGACGCCCGGAGGTAAAGTGTTAACACTTAAGGGGTCTAAGGAGTCTTAAAAATGTGCAAAGAAGGAACTACAAAGCATAGTTTGATCTTTCATGTAATTTTTGAGCTACTCAATATACAAGTATAATTTTTTTATATGTATTTCTACAAGATTTATTTAATATGAAACAAATTTTAAAATTTATGAAACTTTAGCCAAAACTAAAATAAATGATATTAAACATAAAGCTATTTGAACACATTGTGATTAGGCTTGCGCGGCAAATTGTGAGGTCAAAATTGAAGACATGACCAAGAAAATGACTTTATATTGTACAAATATGTACAAACAAAGACTTATACCTAAATTCTCAGCTCAATTTTAATTAGAATTTATTTTAAGAACTTTTTTCTAAAAAAATTTATAAAAATTTTTGAATTTTGATTTAAAAAAATTTTAAAAATTATTTCTAATTAAAATTGAGCTGAGAATTTAGGTATAAGTTCTAGTTTGTACATATTTGTACAATATAAAGTCATTTTCTTGGTCATGTCTTCAATTTTGACCTCACAATTTGCCGCGCAAGCCTAATCACAATGTGTTCAAATAGCTTTATGTTTAATATCACTTATTTTAGTTTTGGTTAAAGTTTCATAAATTTTAAAATTTGTTTCATATTAAATAAATCTTGTAGAATTACATATAAAAAAATTATACTTGTATATTGAGTAGTTAAAAAATTACATGAAAGATCAAACTATGCTTTGTAGTTCCTTCTTTGCACATTTTTAAGACTCCTTAGACCCTTAATATATTTTGATTGTAAAATACGTTTTGAAAACAGCAATTTGACTTATTCGATGTGGAATTTGTGTGCTTGTTTTTATGCAGAAGAGAGTTCTTGAGAGCAAATTCATTTTGAGAAATCGATTTTAGTAGTAGTAGTCGATAATCTTACTGGCCAGCTTATCCCTAGAAATAAACACCTATTTAACGTAAAAATGCGACGTCTTCAGTTTGTAGCTCAAAGGTCAAAAACGATTTCTTAAATCTCTCTAAAATTTCCTTATATAATCTTAACCTAAATTAATTTGTTTCAATAATGCAGAATAAAATATATTCGCAACTGCACAACCTTGTTTGATTGCCTGAAACTCAACAAAGTTTATGCACCCCGCAAGCCTAACCACGGCGGCGCACTCAAGCTTGACTAAGCTTAACGAGGCTTAGAGGCACATTGTACGACAGGTCTGTCTGCATCTTTTAAATTTGGGCAAGGTAAACTGAAAAAAGTTTGTGCATTGAAACGGCCAGCAAAGAAACGTAAGCTGTTCAGACAACTTCTCTTCAGATAAAAGATGATATCATCAGAAGATATATGTCCGATTATATCTATTTTTTTGTGGCAGTCAACGGGCCACTGGAAATGGAAGTTTCATTTATCAAAGACCTGTCGGTGATACTCCTTCTTTACAGGGCCAGGGTATGGTATGGTATGGTACAGCTGGGGAAAAAAAACGCTCCACCCTTCGTTTCTCGGCTGCTATTGGTCAAGAAACTTTATGAAATGTGTCATTTTTCAGGAAATAGCGTAAGGAATTTAGAACTGGCAACAAAAATTGCATAAGGGGTCGTCTACATATTAAAATGAGTACCAACTTTGAAAATTCCAATGGCAACACCCAATTTTTTTTACATAAAAATGTTCAGCACCTCCAAAATACCCCATGTATAAAAAAGTATTATCTAGTTTGCATTATTTGCTGAGATATTAAGGGGTCTAAGGAGTCTTAAAAATGTGCAAAGAAGGAACTACAAAGTATAGTTTGATCTGTCATGTAATTTTTTAACTACTCAATATACAAGTATAATTTTTTTATAAGTAATTCTACAAGATTTATTTATTATAAAACAAATTTTAAAATTTATGAAACTTTAGCCCAAACTAAAATAAATGATATTAAACATAAAGCTATTTTAACACATTGTGATTAGGCTTGCGCGGCAAATTTTGAGGTCAAAATTGAAAAAATGACCAAGAAAATAACTTTATATTGTAGAAATATGTACAAACTAGAACTTATACCTAAATTCTCAGCTCAATTTTAATTAGAAATAATTTTTAAAATTTTTTTAAATCAAAATTCAAAATTTTTTATAAATATTTTTAGAAAAAAGTTCTTAAAATAAATTCTAATTAAAATTGAGCTGAGAATTTAGGTATAAGTCTTTGTTTGTACATATTTGTACAATATAAAGTCATTTTCTTGGTCATGTCTTCAATTTTGACCTCACAATTTTCCGCGCAAGCCTAATCACAATGTGTTCAAATAGCTTTATGTTTAATATCACTTATTTTAGTTTTGGTTAAAGTTTCATAAATTTTAAAATTTGTTTCATATTAAATAAATCTTGTAGAACTACATATAAAAAAATCATACTTGTATATTGAGTAGTTAAAAAATGACATGAAAGATCAAACTTTGCTTTGTAGTTCCTTCTTTGCACATTTTTAAGACTCCTTAGACCCCTTAAAGCATTAATTTTGAACTCGTTTAGGGGGATATCTCTAAAGTGAAAACAGTAATATTTGGGTTGCGTCTTTTCAAAACAACAAACTAACTGGGTTAACATAATATCGCCAACGGATGCTAGAATTTAACTTTCTTCACTAATATTGTGATTTTTTTAATGTTCTTTTATTTTGAAATTATAAATTCAGAAATAAAATAAAGACTAGAAGATAAAAAAGTTTTAATTTTAATTTAAGTCGCATATACGGTTATTTATAACGAACAGATTTTCAATTGCGATTAGTTACAATCACAATGATTAACATGATTATTGCATTAATGTTTCACGTTTTTTATGCAAATTTTTGTTTCATTAATATTGCTGCAAAAAGTTTGTTAAAAATTTTGTCGCCCTTTATCGGTAATATAAACCACGTATTTCAAAACGAGGGTTACAACCTTAACACGATATTTAAGGAAAGCAAAATAAAATTATTCAGAATGATTGGGCAATGATTTATAATCAAGGAAAGTGGGCACTAATAATTTTAAATAAGCAATGTGGTAACAATAAAATGTACTGAAAACCGAATTCCAATTATATTTTAGAATATTTATTTTTGATACTCACTTCTTGAAATTGTATTGGAAATAACACATATTTAAAAATATAGTAATCGATATAATTTAAAGTTAATTCGACAAACAAAATACATTGCATGCACTTGAAATAAGAAATGATTTTTAGATTTTTTTCAGACATCAATAATTTGAATAAACATTTATCAACAAATGCTTTTCAATCACCAAACGATAATGCAAGTTAGGATCGAATTCGCCAAGAAATTTTTTACACGATCCCTAAAATTCGTCTTTTTCAGTTTTTCTACAATAACTCTGCAAATAATTGTTTTTGAATTAAAAAATTTGGGATTTTGGTTCTACTTGATCTACTTTATTGATTTATGTAAAAAAAATTTGGGGTTGCTATTCATGTTTTATTTTTTATTATTTAAATTTAAATAAAAAATTATTAAAACTGAAAAATTGATGAAAAAACTTGTGTGATTTGTTTTTGGAAGATTAAGAAGTATACAATGAAAAAAAAAACTTTCTTTAATTCCTTTTATTTGTGGAGATATGAATAAAAGTTTATGAAACTTTTTTAACATTATGGGCGTTCAACTTTGAATGCTTATAGCTTAGCAAATAAGGCAAAGTAAATAATTCTTTTTTACACATGGGGTATTTTGAAGGTGCTGAACATTTTTCTGTAAAAAAAATTGGGTGTTGCCATTGGAATTTTCAAAGTTGGTACACATTTTAATATGTAGACGACCCCTTATACAATTTTTATTGCCAGTTCTCAGTTCCTTGCGCTATTTTCTGAAAAATGACACCTTTCCCAAAGTTCCTTGTCCAATAGCAGCTGAGAAACGTGGGGTGGAGCGTTTTTTTCCCCCCAGCTGTACATATATATTGCAGCTTGTGTGCTTGTTCAGAGAACCGCTTATAAGCTTTCGTCAAGTGGGACAGACACAGAAAGAATTTTTACAGTCACAAAGAAATGAATAACACATAGACAAATAACAATATTTATTGACGGTCACAAGCATCCATACCTGACCGAGATTCGAGCCCGACCCCAGCAGCTCCAAAGGCTGGAGTCCTAACGATTGCGCCACCGAGGCGGCATTCTTTACAGGACTGGACAGTTTTGTGGCTGACAATTTAATAATATAATATTTGACAATTTCTTGACAAAAGGAAAAAATAAAAAAATTCAAAAGTCTTTCACAAAAAGTTTCAAAAATAGTGAAATGACTTATGACTTATGACTTTCTTGGTGGGGGGCAAGATCGCCAAGCACTGCGACTAAAAGTCTATTGTATAAAATAGTGAAATACTACAAGTCAAAAGTTGAAGAGTTTTATAAAAATATTTTAAATAAAAAGTCACAACTTCTTTTCTAAAACGTTTGTTTATTGAAAATGTCACTTTAGTCTTTTCTTTTGGAAGGTGTGGGATGAAAAACTTTTTACTAAGTTTCAGACTTGTGCCGTTCCTTTAGTGATTTTCTTCCCTTTGGTCCCACAACTTAGCAATCTTCTCATTCAGAAAGGCGGCTTCCTTTCATAGTTAGTCACTTGCACCATCTGTGATAAAGAGTTAGAGTCTGTTATTAATGGAATTACATATTTCAATAGAAAAAGGATGTATTGCGTTGTGTTTAGATTTAATGTCATGGAGCTTATCGCAAACTCGTTAGGCTAGAGACCATCAGTATAACAATGATTGCATCCAAATAAATGCAAATTTTCTTTCATTCATTTTTCAAATCCTTGGCTAATAAAGACATAAAAGTTAAATAAAGGACATGTATGATATAGTTTAAGTTAATAGTTTAATAAGTGCGAATTAAAGAATGGAAGAGTATCACAAAAAAGCGCATAGAAACCAATTAAGATGTTGTTGCTGTCGTCGTGTGCCTCCAGGCCGTAGCCTGAAGGCAAGAGAGTTGCAGTAGCATCCGTTGGCACAAGGCTTTGAGTACCCATGAGAGGATGGATGTCTGATTTCTACTCCGAGATGGCGCCACCTCCTCAATTTGGGCATGTCGCTGGAGGGAAGGGGCAATTTTTTCCAGACGACCTGCACCCATGGTAAACTGTGCTATGACCGACCACAAGACTTTCCCACAGGATCCACAGATTTAACGAGAACGTTCTACCCACGTACTCAAGACAACACAAATATCCATGCCTTATGCCTTGGTTTCCTCGGAGTCTGTCGCCAGAAAAATGCGACCGCTATATACGTGGAAGACGTCACTCTATCGGCCACCGCTTCATCGCAAAGTTACGTTGACACGAAACTGGAAACCTAGCGAACTCACTCAACTAACTCTCTGTTGCTGTTTTGGTTTTCGTCTTTGCATGTCAAAAATGGAAAATTTAGGTTCTTCGTGATTTCTCACAAAATCAATAATTAGCATTTCTTCCTCTTCAAGCGTAAAACAACTCTCGCCTTCCGCCATTTCCTCAAATTTTTAATTTTGGGCAAGCACATCGCACAACAGACTACAGCAAAAAACGTTGTCATCAGGATTTCCCCAACGCACTCAACAGCAACTCAATCAGGCGGTCGTGTTGAGTTGTCCGGCAACACTCCCGAGGAAACCACTCTAGCGTAATCAATGTCAGTAGTTTGTATGACGTCACTCACCGCACTTGTCCGACCGTTTAAATCTGTTGACGGACTCCGAGGAATCCGAGGCTTTAACCGGGATTCGAACCAGGGCCCACTCGCTTGGCAGGCGAGGGTCGAAACCACTACACTAGTTGGACGACTCTAATTATGATTAAAATAATATCTTTCTTACCAAAATATGTACAGGGCGCAAAATATGAGTGTCTCGGTGGGGTGCAAAGAATGTAATGGAGTTGTGCTTAGCGAGGAAAGTAATTGAGCCTGTCTGAAAGCCTTCAAGTAGAATTTATAAATTTTTCAAGCGTTCAATGGTTTCGTCGGGCGAACTTGTTTTTGCATTGTTTGGTTTGGTTCGATTAGATCAATGTCGTACTAGAGCTACAAACAGACTAGTTTCTAGATCAGATCGTAGAGCGACTGTGTAAGTTTAAGTTGATCAGTATACACACTAACAGTACAGCAGAGAGTGTTGGTTTTGGACAGTTATATTTAAAAAATTCTTGGAAAGAGTCTGGCTAGTTTTTTGCTTATGAATTACAAGATGTCAAAGTGCCAGAAAATAAGAAGCAAAGATGGCCTAGTAGTTTGGATTGCAGACCATTACGCTAGCAGTTTGCGCGCTGTAAAGGGTGCGGGTTCAATTCCCGCCTACACCTTGGGTGTACTTCCTTTCTCTGTGACAGTAAAACTTCTTTCTGCGTCTGTCTTACTTGACGAAGTCTTGTAAGCGGGTCTCTGATCAAGTACACAAGCCAGAACATATATATACCTACCCTACCGTACACTCTTAAAACAAAAGAGTGAAATCCTATCCAGTAGGAGAAGTGCATTTTCGACACTGGAAATGAGTGAATATTAACTAAGCCTGAGTTAAAGTCACTCGTTTGGGGTGATATTGTTTGAGGTTTAACACACAAAACATCCACTCCTCTAGGAGAAGCGCATTTTCCAGATTGGAGGAGTGAAATTAACTCAGACTGAGCTAAAATCACTCGTTCGTTTTAAGAGTGTACCCTTACTAGAAAAGAATGCTTTGTAACACTTAGTAGTTACCAAGTGGCGTCAAACTGCATGTATTGGACAAGTCCAAATACATTCCGAAAAGTGTCCAGGCGATAGAAAATTTTCATGCAGTTAACCAAAAAATACTTCTGAATACTAGCAAATCAACCCGCGACGCCTGGCGCAAGTGACCGGCATAACGGCATGACACGGCTATGATAAGGACGAGATCTCCACATAAAAATGAAAATGCATCCCAACAAAGTGTCTGTTGTTCATGAATAAAAGCCAGCAGATGCACCTTAGCGATTTCAGCTTTGTGATACACTAAGATAGTACTATACCAATATACAGAAAATACTACCGTATACATAAAATATTACACCAACACATGTTAATGAAGTAAGTAGCCTTAAAATGCAGAACGGTAACTTAAGGTATAGCTTTCTTATATTTAAAAAAAATAGGTTTGTAACAGAATCTGTCACTTAATTCGCTTCCACACTACAGTCATGTTTAACAGGTAAAAAGATGCCAAACACAGCATTAATTTCTATATTTAACATTTTCATGCTAAATTTGGTTATTTTAATTTATTTTATATTGACAATTCAATAATTATTATTTTATCGTTTGCAAAAATTAATTTATATTTCAAAGAATAAATTTGTAAAATTCCCTCGCTTTTAAATTTAATGAAAACATCAGAGACATTACATAGAGTGGACTGCGCATTCATAGTAAAGCAGCTTAGGGATAGAAAACCAAAACCGGTTTTCAAAAAACCATTGGTCCCGGTTTTGATTGAAAACCGGTTTTTTTGTATGAGGCCATACGGTACCGAAAACCGGTTTTTAAGGGAAAAACCGATGGAAAAGGGAAAACCAGTTTTTTCTAAAAAACCGCTATCCCTTGCAGATTAGCATTGTGTCCTAAACATCATAAATCGCCAAGAGGGGAAAGGTTGCTACATATGGCAACTTAACGCTACCGTTTCGTTACGAACTATTCCAAATTGTCGCAAGACCTGAATATCAGCTAGCAAACCGAAGTGGAGACTACCATCAATATCCATGTCACGTGGGTTTCTACCAATCACGGCAGCTTGAATTTTTTTTAATGTTTTTGCAGACGATTTTTTGAGCATTGTTGGAATTTTTCTCTTTTGGCTTAAATAATAAATATTTAATTACATTCTTTTAATCTCTGAGCATGTTAACAATCGTGAATGTTGTACTCTTAATTCAGTAACGTTTTGTGCAAGATGCCAAATGCTTGTGAATTCCTAATTGTAAAGAGGGGTATAAAAAAGGATTAGTCACACTTTCACGGGTAAAATTTATTTAGTTCTGCATACTTTTAGTAATTGTGTGTTCGTCATAAACTATAATTTCTATCGAGGGAATTTATTCTAAAAGCTCTTTTATACTGAAGAATCATATCCATGATTAAATCAACGTTGTTAGAACTCTAATTATAATAAATATTTTGGGCCAAGTCAATTAAATTAATGGTCTGAACATTGACAGCTTAGAAGTAGAATATTTTTTTTTACAATTTGGTCAAAACGAAACCTGTTTTTGCAATCGTAGTTTTTGAGTTATTAATATTTAAAAAGTAGAGCATTTGTTGAATTTGGAATATGTTGATGTGTTTTAGAAAGTTGATTTATTCCAGGTGAAATAAAGGAAAAAGCAATATTTCAATATATATATATATATTTGATTTTTTTTAAATAAAGGAAGAAGCAATATTTCAAAATATATATATATATATATATTTGATTTTTTTTTTAAATCGGACCGTTAGAACGAAAGTTATAGAGACGGCAGAAAATATTCACCATGTCAATACCAACTTATATTACAGCAACACTCTACATATACCTACTAATGTTCTTTTAAATTAATTTTTAATAAAGAGTCCACATTCAATTGTTCAAGTAGTCTTAAATAGACGCACAAAATCAAAGAAATAATCTTAAGAGGATCTTAAAATACTAGCGATTCATCCTTGCTCCTTTCCAAGCTTCTTTATCATAACATTAGATTGTCGGCCTCTGTGTTCAGGTCGTTGTGGAAAAACTCGCCAAATGGTAAACTAGCCATAGATGCGAGCCAAACGCGACACAGTCATGTGACTGTGTAAGTTAGATGTTTAGGACACTTTAGGTGTGCCAATGCGCAGTCCACTCTATGTTATGTCTCTGGAAAACATTCCATATCAACATACAAATAATCTTGTAGTGAAATATATTTGACGTCACTTCAAACTGATCGATGTCGCAATGATAAATTTGTTTTAATTTGTCTAAAAGAATTAAAACTTCTCGAGCGATTGTTGCAAATGGTCCATAGTAATTTAATTCTAATAAAAGTGGTTTCCTATGCTTTTTAAATAAGCATTAAATTTTGCAGTTTTTTTTTTCATAATTGAAGTACTTCGAATTCGATTTTTTCCAGAAATTTTCAATGTTTTCTGATTTCGATGCGCTGAATTTTTTTGACGCATCACACTTGTCCGTAGCTTTTGTAGTTTGGGCTATGAAAATGGGTGGATGGACAGACAGACTTACTG
Organism: Hylyphantes graminicola; assembly: GCA_023701765.1. Lineage (NCBI taxonomy): Eukaryota > Metazoa > Arthropoda > Arachnida > Araneae > Linyphiidae > Hylyphantes > Hylyphantes graminicola. The sequence goes on from CM043120.1 coordinate 50,872,251, forward strand.
AACGATTATAAACCTTCCACTTTTTACGTTATAAACGTTGTGGGGAAGCTAAACGTATGTTATGGATTTTTTGCAGTAAATAAGGATGGGGTAGGTTGGAATTAGGTTAGATTGAAAGTGAGGAATCCATGGGAGCCTCTAAATTTTCCTACAATAAGAAGAAAATGTAATTTTATAATGCTAGTTGCTATTTTTTTAGTGTTTTGTTTTATTTGTTCTTCAAATTTTGAACTATTAAGAGAGATAAAGTCAAATTCTAATTTTTTGTTCGAGTAAAGCGGGATTTTGCCTAAAGCGATTTCGCGTTAAGAGATTTTTACCGTAAGCTCAAAGCTTTATAGGCAGGGAAATGTTTTCAATTCACTTTATTTTTTTTACTTGTTAATCACTTTTTTTTTCACTTTTTTAAGTAAAATGTCACGCTAAGCGAGTCCGAGGTAACGAGGTTCTACTGTATCTGGGCAATTCTACCATAATTTTTAATTTTATGTCCCTTGGGCATAACTTTTTAAAAAATTAATATTTCTTTACCATTTTTCCTTATTATACTAAAAGACTGGTCCTTTTATAATTGCAAAACGTAATTTTAAAGCAAAGAAACTCCAAAAAAATTTTAGAACACAAAACAATGCAGAAAAGTCCTTACCATCGTGTGTCCCGAATGTCAAATTTTAAGTTTAGGGCTCAATCTAATACTTTTTTTAGCTAAAAATTACATTCATTTGGATTTAAAATTGAACTAATACTGTAGCTTAACGATTTCCTTCCATTGAATTTCGGCTTTTAACATTTATAATGCGTTTTTCTGGTCTCCTAACTTTGTCCCTGGGTTTTGGTACATTCACTGACCTCATTCCTAAAGTGGTGAAGAGAGGCACTGGATTGAGCTACAGTGATTCTTCAAACATGCAAACTGTATTGCAGAAAACTGACATTTCAGTTAGTAGCCACATATTTTTGCTAAAATTCACCAATAAGCCCAAAATTTTAAAAAAACTCACTGAAATTGGCTGCGAGGCTTTATTGCTTTCCTTACAGTCTCCCAGGTTTAAGGTTAATTTTTGCTTGATAATTGAAATTTTTTTTCTATAAATATGTTTAAGTGGAGTACAAGAAGTAAAAAAATCCATTTTTATTAAACTGGAGTTAGTTTAAACACAAGAAAGACCGGAAAACAGCGTGAATGTCCTTTCCTTCCGTTCCTGACCTTCCGATCCTTACCGTCGTAATGATCTAGGGATGGAAAACCGAAACCAGTTTCAAGACTAACCGGTTTTTTGCGATTTCGGTTTCATTGAAGAACAGTTAGTTTCGTAATGCCGGTTTAGACCGGTTTCTTTAGAATCGGTGTTTTTAAAAAACTGCTGTCCCTTTTTATAATTTTTTGTTTTTTTACAAATGAGCTTTGCTGAACTTTTTTTCGTAATTCTAGAACCCTTATAAACCTTTTGATAGACATTTAAAGTGATTTTGAAAAAATAAATTTTACAAGTTTTTAATACCTGAAATTAAAAATTATGGTAGAACTGCCCATCTATCCTAATTAAACGACGAGCTCTTTCCCGGGCCTATCGGTTAAAAGTTTCCTCCATATTTAAGATTGAACCATCTCGGAAGAGCTGGGACTGGGGCTGGAAAACCACCTTCTGCTAGGCATCCTATAAATCAACTTACGCTTGGAAAATAATTCAATTTAATCAGGAATCCCGAGTACACAGGGAGAGATGAGCTTTTGGTAAATCTGTTGAATCCATACTGCCGTGGGAAGATAAACAGCAGTAACTTCCTTAATGAATGGAACATTGTTGCAACTTTTCAAATTTTCTAACGATTAAAAACAATTCTTTTTCCAGAATTGTTTTTAATCGTTAGAGAATTTGAAAAGTTGCAACAATGTTCCATTCATTAATGAAGTTACTGCAGTTTACATGCCCACGGCAGTATCGAGAATTGTTCTCATTGTTGCGATTGTTGCAACTTTTCAAATACTCTAACAATTAAAAAAAATTCTGGAAAAAACTCATTGTTGCGATTACTGCAGTTTACCAGTCTACAGCAGCAAGTCCCCGCGATGTTAGCGCACGTTGTATGTAAATCAGGATATTTTTCTATAAAATTTATAACACAATGAATTTTACATCATAACTGAATCTGCATCATTTTTCTGTAAAACTTTCAGTACACTAAATTTTACATAATATGTAAATACACATCACAAAGGTTTTGTTGAACTTTTACCATTAATTACCCTGTGCTGTAAAATTACATCTTTTTACAGTGCATTTAGAATTTTAATAGCGTGTACAGTGAGATTAAATCAAATTAAAAAAAATTAAAGTTATTACCTTAGGTTCATACATAATGTAACTTAGATGTACAGTGGTGGACATAATTATAAGACACCTATCAAATTTGACAAATAATGAACAAAAAGATTCAGACCTTAAAAATGTCTTATCAAATACGTCAAAAACATAAATTTATTCTGTTATTATATATAATTATTGTATAATAATGATATTTTCTTACAATTTAATGAAAAATATTAAAAACATAATGGACAAAATTATAAGACACCCGATTTTTTTTCCAAACACAAATGTAAACGTAGTTTGCCGACACTAATGTTTAAAAGAAAATAATCTAACAAGGTTATTCGATATTTGGTGGAGTATCCATTGATTTTTATAACATGAAATATGCTATTTAGTATCGAATATATTGATTCTAACAAAATACCGAAAGACAGTTCTTCCCAAGTACATTTTTATGTCTTCAACACATGGCAAACTTCCAACAAATTTCGGTAAACTGCAAGAGCCAAGATCTCGTACAAGTTTTCGATGAGATTTAAGTCTGGGGAAGGGAGAAGGCCACGGATGAACATTGATGCTTTGCTTTGAAAGCCACTTCTTTGTTTCCTTTGATGTATAAATTACGTGTTATTGTGCTGGAAAGTGTAGTTTTCACTGCAAAGAAGTTCACCGTTTATTGCTAGTTGATCTTTAAAAAGATTCTTATGCGCTTCGGAATTCATTCTTGAACGGACAAAAACAATATCTGCTTTCTCTTGAGTCGAAAAACCAGCCCAAGCCATTACTGAGTCTCCACCCATTTGGTGGCTCATTAGTACATAAGGAGACTTCCGTAAATCATGCCAATAATAGTGAAATCTGTCAGTGCCATCCAGGTTAAACTTTTTTTTCATCCAAAAATAGCAAAGAGTACCATCTGGCAGTCCAGGCCATAGTTTGTTTCGCGAAGTTTAGAAGGTCCATTTTGTGCCGCTTTAGAAGAGGTGTTTTTACCCAAATTTTTAAAATTATGCATAGGAAGCATTATGCAACATCCGGCGAATGATTGCCTTGCTGATGCCTTGATCAATTCACTTTCAAAGCATTTTTAATGGCTATAGAGGTCATCTGATTCTGTGTTGCGAGCGAAAGCATATGGAGTCTGTCTCTCGGGGACAAGCAAGGAGTACGCCCAGATCTTTTAATCACCGATTAATTAATTCCTCTTTTCAAAAGATGTTTAACTGCACATCTGAGGGTTTAATAACTTTCGAAATATTATTAATTGAAGCACCAATTCCATTTAAGCTCCAAAATTTAGGAAAATTTAATTTTCTTTTAATTCTGTACCTCGTGGGATGTCGGGATGTTTGTAAATGCTTGAAGACGGTTATTGGCTGCTTTAGTTAACTGCTGACGTCATAACAGCGCAGCAGAAAATTTGCATATTGAAAATTATTTAGGTTGTCTTATAATTTAGTCCGCGGTATTTTTTTTTAAAAATTTTTTATTAAAATATATAAATTATCATTTCTGTAATACAATTATGGGTGATAACAGAATAAATTTTAATTTTTTATCATATTTGACGAAAAATTTAATGATTTAAATCTTTTATTTCAGTGTATTGTCAAATTAGGTAGGTGTCTTATAATTATGTCCACCACTGTAAGAATATTAGGATTAAAATTATCAAATGTTTAGTTTATATCGAGGTAAATAGTTTCAAAAAATTTGTTTGGTAAGAAAGGTTTAATTGATTTACATAATTATATTTTTATTGAAATTTATATGACAATCTTTCTTTTCTTTTTCAGGTAAATATTTTATCAAAATTGACCTTCAATAAGATGGTTTTATGACAATGAATGGTAAGTTTTTACCCATAGTATAAAATTAAACGAAAACTGTTTTGCAGTGAAGTATTCCGATGTACAAAAATTTATCCACAAGTGCTTTATAACATGGTTTTAGAAGAAGAAGAAAACTTTTTATTTCCCAGAAATATATTGGTTGTCAAGCGGCCCCCGGGCCCTTCCAGACAACACATAAAATTAAACAATCAAAATCCATTGAAGAGAATTAAAAATAATATTTCAAATTACATCCAAAGAAGAAGTTTTTGTGCTAGAATACGTTTAATTTAACAAGGAAACATATTTGATGATATTTAGAATCATCAATCATGCAAATGAATAATTAGAATCTGTAAGTCTTGTTTTAATTGCGGTCAATTGCTGTTATTCAACCAAGATAAAAAAATATATATCCTAAACATTTTGGCAGTATTTTTATGATATTTTAATAGGGTTGAAAAAACAAATTCTGCAATGTTTTAATTTTGGTTTGTACTTTTTGTACTTTTATAATTTAGTCTAGATTCTTCTTAAAATAACAGCGATCTTAGTTTATTCGCTATTAATAAACAAACCCTAAAATATCTGTTTTTTAAACATCACCCCTTACGTTCTGAAGATGTCAATTACGCGTTTTTGGAAGAGTTTTAAATAGGCTTTTTCTAGTTTACGTCGCTTTTTTTGAGGATTTCTATGTTTTTTCTAAGAAATATTATCTTTTCTAACATTTTTATTGTAGTGCATGTCCAATAATTTACTATTTTGTATGTTTAAAAGCAACAACTGTTGTTAAAAAAATTGGCTTACAGAAAAAATAAATGGCCCCGAAGCAGCAAGAAAATAAGTTGTAATGTTTAATTTTGTGAAAACTTCACACAGTCATGCGTTAAATATTCGATACAATAAGAAGTCTAAAAGAAATCAGGAGCAATAGACTTACACTGAACTTTTTTGAAGATGTTTTCATGAGTCATAACTTAAAAGTTCGAGGATGAAAATTAGAAAAATAGGGGAGAGAAACTGCAAAGCATCATCAACTTGAAATTCACCTACAAAATTTTAAATTAAGATTTGGAAGATAAATTTCAGAAGTTGCATTTAGCGCATAAAAAAATAATATGTAATTTTTTAAACTTCTGAAAAAAGTGTCTGAAGTTTTGAGCAGGACTGTAAGTATAATTGTTTGAAAATTGAGTATTTTCTGTTTTAGTAACTTATTGTTGACTGAAGAATAAGGATATTACTTGTAACAATGTTTTGTTGTATTTTTTATTTTAATAGAATGGAACATTGTCGACAGACTGTATACATTTTTTACTTCAAATGTTTTTATGCGAACTGCTCAAAGATGCATTTATTTCAACGTAGAATGACTAAATTTTATTTAAGTATTACTAAAAAGTTCATCCACAGTTAAAGTGCAAATTCGAATTACAAAAAAATACTCGACAAATGAATCATTTAAATAGATTACCATGTCTTGACAAAATAATAAGAAAGTACGTAACATTTATAATACTCAACAAAAAAACTGACTTTGTTTTTAAATTTAGAATAATTGTATTTGCTATGAGATACATTTATGTACTAAATCAGTACCTTCTGGAGATTTAAAAGGAAACCTCTTCAAAAATACAGTTTCTAATATTTGAATAGTGGAAGACGTTAATTATCAAGAACCATAATTCATTTGTGTGTTTCAATTAGTTTTAATGCACTTATGCTTACTTATGATATTCTTATAAAAGATGAAAATATATTTTATTAATATACGTAACAAAAAAAATATCTATTTCAAATTCAATCAGGTAATTTATTTTCTTGTTGACTGAAAAACGTCGACGTTTTACTTCTAATAATTGTCTGGTGTATTTTTATTGCTACAGTCTAGTCATTGTTGACTGGTTTAATTAAATTTGTAAATAAAATAAGGTAATCAACAAAATCATCGCTGTTGGTGATTCTGCCCTTCTTCCATTTTCATGGCGTCTCTTATCTCAGATCTGCAATATTGTGTTTCAATATTTCGACTTTTTCATCCACTTATTAATAGTTTTTAATATCTTCTACCACTTTATACATTCAAGTAGTCTTCCTCCTTTTAGCTTCCACACTACGTTTATTAACGTAAAAAGTGGAAGGTTTTATAGTCGTTCAGTCCGTCCATCTGTCCAGACTTGCGGTTCATTCTGTGAAAGTGTCACCCACTTTCACAGAATGAACCGCAAGTCTCACAAACTGGAATGCGTCATTTTTAAACAAAAAATCAGTTTAGGCTACAATCCAAATTTCATTAAAAAAAATTAAATAGGAAGTTTATTTAAAATTTAAATAACTAAAATTTTAATCTACATCATTGAAATAGCATGCAAATTCCATTTTTATTCAATATTTTCACTGTTGCCATTGCATCAAACGAACGAGAAACTTTATTTAAAATAAATATAAAACTCTTGAAAAATATTTAATTTTATGATATAATTTAATTTGGATTGTTGTACTTTTCACATAAAAATTATTTTGATGGTTTATTATACATGTATGAAGAAAGATGTATGAAAAATTCTAAATTTGAATAAAAATATGAGTTTCACTTTTATTTTTAAACCACAAATTATACTAGTTTATTTTTCGAAATGTTAACTTGTGGCTGCAAAAAGACATTTATAAAAAAATACATTACCATCTTCAAATTTCAAAAAAGGTATTAAACGATAAAGATTAATTATTAAATGCAAAATAAGATTAAAGAAAATCTTTAATATTGGATTTTAAGAGTTTGAATTAGAAAAAGCCTAAGGGGCCCTGTTTTGCGAATTTCTTTCTTAAGTGTTGTTAGTGTGTTTGCTGTTGAGCGTAAATGTTGTGTGGAATCGGTGAAGTAAAATATTCCATAAAAAAAACTTGTTTTTCTCAACCACACTGTGTAAAAAATTGTGTGGGAGATCACGGTTAACCTAAAGAATCGTGGCAGGATTTGGTTTCTTTTCAAAAATTGTGTCATGTCAAAATGACAACAAACAAAATGAACGACCAAGAAAATGAACTTTTGTTTTTTACGTACCAAGAAGAATTCATGAAATTACAGACCAGATTTATAAAAAACGGCGAACGTTAAAATATCCAAGAATTAATTTTAAGAAAGTAAATATTTATTAAAAATCGATTGAGCATATAATTAATAAAAGATTAGTAGAAAAAAACTTCAGAATTAAATACTAATTGCGCCAAAGGTTGCCATAATACCAATTTGTCTGGGTTACCAGATTCGGCGTAAAATTGCCGGCCACGATTCTTTAAGTTAGCCCAGATCACAACACTAGTGCGGGTAAACGTAACGCCTAAAGGGATGCTGTAATTTTCAATCTCATGTTAATTGGCCGCGATCTAGTTATATGATTACCCTCTTTAAAAAAAATGAACACTTTGACTGGTTTGAAATTACGGCGCCCGTCTCCAAAAGTGTAGCTCTAGTTCGACGATAATTCTATCTACATAAAAATCAAAAGATAATACTGAATTCAAATTTAATGCGTCTGGGCTATGAGCATTGGTAGATAAAAAGTTACAGCAAAAATCGGTTAATATGTAGCAAATGTATTTTATTTTAACATAGTTTTTGTGCAGTTCCGAATTGAATATATATACTTTTCCCCTTGTTCTATCTTTAATTATTCTTTTGACATGTCCTAACCCTAGGATTCTGCTTTGAATAATTTTCCATCTCCATACAACATTCGCACATGGCTCCAAAAGTACTTCTCCAATTTTTTTCCCCCATCAATGTATTCAGGAAGTTCCTCTAATTTGAACATTATCTTTAGAAATTAGTTATTTATATTCTATTTCATTACGAAGAAAAATATATTACTAGATATTTTTTAAACTGAAGAATCTCCTAAACAAAGTTGTCATCAGAAGATATTCAAAGCATATCTGCCGTCAGGTAAACTGCAATAAAGTGACCTTAAACCATTGTTTCAAAAAGTCAATTTCTCTAACCTATAGTAAAACACTGGGAAAGACTAATTAAATCAATGTAAAAAAGGTTTAATCCATTGCATTGTTGTGGTTATTGAAGCTTATCGGGCCGCGGCAGATATACTCAATTAATTTCTACGCACTTAAAAAAATAATAAATTATTTTTAATGACTCATATTCACTCACCAACTCTAATTTTATTTTTGATCCCTCGCAGTCTCAAACTTTCACAAAAATGGCCTGATTACGAAAATCACTTTAATTGTCTCATTTTATGCAAAGTCTATAAAAACGATGAGTATTTAACACAAATAAATCTATCCTGTTTCTTTAAAAATTCAATAATATTGAAATATGGTTTGTAATATAAAAAAAAACTATTGTTGACCAATTCACTTTGAGGATTCACTTGTAACATTTATCGTATATGTTTTTTATTATTAAAGTACCTTTATACCCGTACTTCGCATGGATTAAAAAAATATCAAATCGATCCAAGTCTGTGTACCATATAACCAGTTATTGGATCATAAACTTAAATAAGTTATTCTTCCCGCTCGTTATCAAGTATAAAATCCCGTTTTCTTGCTTTAAAATTCCAAAATCAAAAGTACTATGTAAAATGTACTCAATGTCATCACAATTCCTCCCTCATAAATACATAAAACCTTTTTAACTCATTAGGCGCGTTTTGGGAAATAATTTGGCGAGAAAATAGATATAGCTACAGACACCCAGTATACAGCTCTAACACAATGACCTTCGAACCACCAAGCAGCTTAACATTTTGCCAATTTGGCGGGTTTTAGTTAATAATTTGGCGAGATTGGCAACGTATTTGGTGAAAAAATAAAAAAATAAAACCCTAATACAAAATATAATAACCTCTAGTGTGATAGCCTTATTAACCATACATCATAGTTCAATAATAGCTTAACAACTATACATTTATTGCTTAAATATGCATATTTGCAATCAACAGAACCATCCAATGAAGAAATCATCAGCTAAACCCACAATAAATCCGGGATTGAAATTTGGAAGGAATTACGTCACTTGCAAAATATCAATTATTTTCAAATAATGAATTTAGTTTCTCTGGCAACAGAATAAATAGACATTTTCAAATTTATTTATTTTCGTGGAAAGTTTTATTTAATTTTTCAGCAGATGGCATTAGAAACGTAAAAAAATGATTGGATTTGAGTCAAAGTGGTGTAGTTTTTTCAGAAAAATCTAATTTTCTCTAAAAATAGAACATTTTGAGCTCTGAAAGTTTTTTATTCGTAGCTTAAGTATGAAATAAGCATTTGGGCTAAGTTACGAGTCAAACAAATGTCTAGTTTTTGAATCGATAAGACACACACACAAATACACACAAAACTTCATTTTAGCTTCCACACTACGTTTATAACGTAAAAAGTGGAAGGTTTTATAATCATTCTGTCCGTCTGTCTGTCCGTCACCCACTTTCACAGAACGAACCGCAAGTCTCACAAACAAGTGAGATACGTCATTTTGAAGCAAAAAATCAGTTTAGGCTACATTCCAAATTTCATTAAAAAATTTAAATTAGAAGTTTATTTAAAATTTAAATAACTAAAAATTTAATCTACAATGAAATAACATGCGAATTCCATTTTTATTCAATATTTTCACTGTTGCCATGAAATCAATCGTACGAGAAACTTTATTTAAAATAAAAATAAAATTCTTGAAAAAAATATTTATTTTTCTGTAATAATTCAATTTGGATGGTTGTTATAGCACAATAAAGTTATTTTGATGGTTCGTTATATTTTTGGGAAGAAAGATGCATAAAAAATTCGAAATTTGCATGAAAAATATGCAAATTTTATTTTTCAAAATGTAAACTTGTGACTGCAAAAAGATATTTATTAAAAAAAATTCATCACTATTCTTCTAAGTTCAAAAAAATTAGCAAACAATAAAGATTAATTATCAAATCTGCAAAAGAAGATTTAAAAAAATATTAGTTTATGCTTATAAAAGTTTGAATTAGAACTAGCCAAATTCCCTGTTTGGCGAATTTCTTTTTGAGGTGTTGTTAGTGTGTTTCCTGTTGAGCGTAAAATGTTGTGTGGAAGCGGTGTAAGTGACAGATTCTGTAACAAACCAACTTGTTTATTATTATAGATTTTACAATGTTGACCGCTTTGTTCACATTTTAATTTCAATTACTTGAATGGAAAATAATTGTTTAATGCTCCATTGATCAAATCATATTATTTAGAAAAAAATATTACATAAAAAACACAGATTTCCGTAATCGAGATATTTTAAAATATTATAAAAAACTTTTCATATCCAAAAACTAATATATATTGAAAACATAGTAATACTAAACCGAATTCTTCAAAAATGAGCTACATTTGAGTGACATGCAACAACTTGTCTATCAATTTCTTAATAACACCTGGTAAAAAAAATTAGCTGTCAAGCAAATGCACAATTTACATCATTTCACGTAACTTGTGGAGCGTTCCTTTCTACAGTAATATATTTAAGTCTTCATAAAATTTTTAGAGAAAAAATTTAGCTACGTTATTAAGTTTATAACATTATTTCATGTTTGTACTAAATTCCGCTTTGACACTTTGACAATTAAATTGACGCATTCCCTGTTTAAACACCAAAAAAATAGACAGTTTTGACGTATAATTCATTTGATCATGGTTTGGCGGTTGATCAAATAACCCGAATTATCCAAATTGTCAAATGATTTACGTACCTCTAATAAGATGCATTTATGTGTCACTGTCCTTATCACATACATTGAGAATTTGTGTTTAAAACGAGGAACTCAGCTTTTAAAAAGTTTGCAAATATTTTGCACCAAACTTTTTAATCATGTTAATAAATATCGATAAACTTGGTTTGCGATGAGTAAAAAATATAAAATATAAATTGCAGTTAAGGTATGTATATACCTTAGAAAACGGAAAATTGATCAAAATATGTGTCCTGATGTTTTCGCATTTAAATATTATCCGATTCTTTATCTTTCAAATGGTGCAAGTAGATTTCATGTACCGGAAATAGTTTTTAATTTACAGGCAATCTTTTAAGGGGAATTCTATGGTAATCAGTCTTACAATGAAAACCTTGACAGCACTTTCTGAAGAACGAGTTTTTTCAAAACATGATTGAACTGCGAGCAAGATATTTAAAATTAATATGCTTCGATTAAAAAAAATTAAAGTGTATTTTAAAGAGTATGAATCAGGGCATGTGGCCATACTTTTTATAGCAATTGTAACAAATATTAATTGTTTTACAGAATTTCCAAAAAATAAATTATTAAAAAAAATCGTATATTTTAAAGTTAGCCATTTCAAACTATCATTATTAAATAAATATTTTGCTTAGAGCTTAGATAAAATATGATCACATGCCTGGATATTTACTGCTTCTTTTTCTGTAAAAATTATGTAAAACAACTAATTTGAATAGCTATTAAGTTGCTCACAGTTTGGCACAAATAAATTAATTAATTTCTAATTATTTTATTAATTAATATATTTTTTTCGTGCCACAAAGTATATTTATCTTAGTTTTTATGTGCCTGATCTTCTCACAAAGTTTTAAAATTCTATCTAAAAAATTAAAGAAAAAGTTGTCCAAGGTGCATATCTTAATACAAGTGGGTTTTGTTATTATTATTTTTTTAAGGATTTCTCACCAAAACTGCCATATCAGAATGCAATATCAGAATGCAATAAGTATATTTATCGAAACGTAGGGATAGTATTTTGATTTTGGAAAGAGTGACCCACTGTTTTTAAATTCATGTTTCTTTCGTGCAAAACTAGTTTTGAAAGCCGGTCCTTTTCAAAACTTTACTTTCGTTTGAGTACCCTAAAGGTCACCCGGAAGTGAAGTTAATAAGCAATGGAACAAAACATTTAGAGTTGCGTGGAAGTTAAATAAAAGTTGACATTGTTTACTTGCAGAGGAGTGGAAGTTACACGTTGTTTGTTCAGAGTAGTTCTTTTTGTGCCTCCACACTACGTTTATAACGTAAAAAGTGGATTTTATTATACTCTTTCACAGTCCGTCTGTCATCCACTTTCATAGCCCAAAATACAAATGTTACAGGAAAGTGTGATAAGTACAAAAATTCAGCTTATAAAAATTAGAAAACATTGAAAATCTCCACAAAAAAATTTAATTTGAAGTATTTCAATCATTTAAAAAAACTTCAACATTTGACGCTCATTTAAAATTCCATAAGAAGCCATTATTATTAGAATCAAATCACCATTGCTATTTACGACAATCCCCCGAGAAATTTTATTTTTTTGAAATAATAAATTAAAATTAATCTATTTTCCCGCCTTCGCTCTTTGTGTATATTCCTTTCTCTGTGACAGTAAAAATTCTTTCTGTGTCTGTCTTACTTGACGAAGGCTTATAAAGCGGGTCTCTGATCAAGGCCACTAAGCAGGAATATATCACGGCAGAATCGTAAATTTTTATCAAGCGCATTACGCTACTTTTTTATTTAGTTATATTAAAACCATACCTATCAATTTAGAAAACATTTTGGGTGTGTAATAGTTTAATTCTTTTTCATCAAATGATACGTAAAACAAGTTTTGAAGAACAAAGTGTTTTCTTTTTCACATCCATATTTAATGTTAGAGTTACAACCAGGACAGAATTTATAATGTGCCTGAATGTATAATAAAAAAATTATCTGACAATTCAGAAATAAGGATAGACTTCATGTTATTAACTTGTATGTGGGACAAAAACTCATATGGAACCCAAGCTCAAACTTTTTGTGTTGTAAGAATATTATCCTAATTTTTCTTCATTTACATTCATGTAATGAAAATAAGAATTTTAGGGAAGGTTAATAGTTTATGAAAAGATTGTGTTTATAAGTATATTAACGTGGAATAATAAATTTGTTTTTTGTAAATGATATTATGGAAGGTGTGACACATTTCATAAATTCTTTTGTTTTTAAAATTATTTTGTAAGAAATGCGTTGGCTGTGCAATGCATAACGGTTGTAAGAAGCTATTCAAAATTTTGAAAGTTACCAACTTACTTGCGTATTGAATACATACATGAACACATTTTCAATTTTTTTAGTAAAATTTTATTTAAAAATAAATTTAAATTACTAAATTTTAGATCAATACCAGTACTGTCCAAAAATATTTATTTCTAAACTATGGTTTTTATTGCTTCTGCCGGAGGTGCAATTATAGGGTAGAGCAAGTAAAATTGGCCCTAGCATTGAGCTACGAATTCAGGGAAATGCTTGTCGGGAAAAACTATTAAAGACACCTTTTTTAGCCTAAATTGAATTCATCAATTTTTCAAGTTTTCACTAAAACTTCACTAGGTAAACCTATCTTTTCATTGGTTGGTTTGGTTGTTACTAGACTAAAGCTGCATATGGATTTTTAATGAGTTTAGATCTTTGTGCGAGTTGTGTAAGTGTGCGTTGATCAGATCAGTGCACAGGCGAAGATAGCGTAGTTTCCGACAAATAATTTGCCAACCGTATGTTTGGGCTTAATATTGAAGCGACCAATGACTTCACAAAGCTAACCTGTTTTGCATTGTTTTTCGACTTGGTCGCATTTCCAGTCTTATCCCTACTTCTAAGCCGGGACCATTTTATTTGCGCCACTCTTCGTATAATGGAGTAAATGCATTATAATGTGTGTGTGTCCGCAATATAAAACTAAAAAATCTCGAATAATTTTAACAGTTCATGTAGTAATTAGAGTTGTCATATCCATGAATATTACAACGGAAGACTGTTTCCACCTCTGAAAAAAATATCAATACAGTTTTTACAAGATGAAAAATTTACCCATAAAAAATAGGATTTTTTTTTAATGTACGTAACAATACATCATAGGGTGATATTTCGCATCTTTCGTGCTTTATACAAAACAACGGGAAAATTCTGGGCTCGCATGTCATATGACTATGGGGCATGTAAAAGATCGCCGGAGGGCTCATTCGGCCTGTTTTCTCTCGGCAAAATTAAATCTCGGCATACTTTAACATCCACAGAGAGCTCAGATTCATGTAATCTTTGCGCCAAAATTGGTAGAGAGAGTCGCCTATATGGTGCCACAAAAAATTGCTTTCAGTTCTGGGGAATATGTAGAGCTGCAAAAGGTTTGATCGCCAATGCTGCAGCCCCATTAAAAAAATACAAAACAATTCATTCTGAAGCTATTATTTACTCCGATATTTGCTACAATAGAATTTTCTCGAATTTTCCTTTCAATGGGCTTATTTATGAATGCCATGCAAATTGTGTATCGATTAACATAAATTCGGAATGTATAATAATAAGAACCTAATTCTCAAACGCACAATGCATAATAGTTTTGCGTGTATAAGTATATTAATTGCGTGTAAGATATATTTAATTATGCAATATCATAATTTATTTAGTAAACAATTAAATTTACTAACAAAGTGATAAATATTGATTTGCCTCTTTAAGATAAGAACTTGCGTGACCGGTTTTGAAAGAATAATAGAAAAAAAAAACGATTATTAACATAATGGAAATGTGGGGGGGGGGGGGGATTGGCCGTTTAATTTTCTTAGAATATTTGTTGTTTATCATATTTTTAAACTTAGGAGCACGAGCGGGCTAGTTGCAACAAATTTCAAAAATAATTATCTTTTAGTATCTTACAGTTAAACAAATTGAGAACCTAAGTGAATCCAGGGACCTTGCAATCAAATCTAAAAGGTTTGGCACAATTTGAAAAAAGTCAAGTACATAAAGGATATTGGTATCATTAAAAAAAGTTTTTCGGGCATAATATACCAAATGCACTTTCTGCCGGGTTAAGTTATGGGGTTTGAAACATTATCAAAATATATAGCGACTAGAAATAAATTAAGATATTTTGATTTTTTTTATTAATACGCATCTAAACACAAATCGTTGTATTTCAATAAATAAAAGTCCAGTTCCATTTATTTGTATTTCTTTGTTTAATATTATAATGTCTATTTTAATTTAATAATGTTAGTTCTTCAATTATTACCTGTAGTGTTACTCTTAATCAGTGAAATAATTATGAATGCTTAAGCTAGTTTCTCATTTTGCATATACTAGTTATAATTAATAAAAAAAGTTAGATGCGTCCTCTAAAACTGATTAGGCAATCAAACTGAAAAATTCGAATGGAACTTTACAGAATCAGCTTAACCAAATACTGCCCTATGAAAAACTTATTCATCGAAATTTATTCCATTGTTATGGAGCACAAAAAAAATTAACATTTAATTAAATAATTAATTAATGTTTAATTAATTAATATTTAATTAAATTATTAATTTTTTTGAATGAGAGTTTTCAATTTTTTCATTATCTTGAATTAAAAAATTGTACCTTCAAAAGAGGATAAAAAAATCTTTTCATGATTGTTACGAAAAAAAAACCGAAACAATTCGAACCCAACTCATTGAATTACCTTTAAGGAAAATTTAACCATTTTTGATGACAATTAACTCCTTCCTCACCAAAATAATTGAAGTTTGCAAAAGTCTTTTTTTTTTGTGCGTGTAACTAAATTACATGCCAACATCTTCATTTACCTTATATTTAATTTATTTAAATAAACTTATGGATAAAACTTATTTCGGTACGATTAACTTCTTACTAATCGTCGTTAATGGGTTAAATTAAAAAAAAATTCTCCGTATCAACGTAATAACTTTTTTTAAACTTGAAAAAAAAAATTCCAAACACAACCGGTCTGATCCAGCAGACATCCAGGAAAGGGCGTTTGAGGATGTAGAAGAATAACAAATCGCCTCTTCACTTAGCTTCCTCAATGTGAAGTTCAGGAAAACGGAAATGGAAAATTCCCATGAGAAACGGAAATAGGAAATAAAATAAAAGGCTATCCCAACCTTGGCCATATACAAGGACAGTGACCGATCATGTAAACAAGGAAGCCACCTTGGACCATATAAAATCGTCATTTTTTAAATTTTTAAAGAATTTTAATCCATGATTTATTGTTTTATGAATAAGAAAGAGATCTTAGCTAGTTTTGACGCATGATTAAACATGTTGTTTGGTTTTTGATAGTAGTTTATTTTAATAATAGAATGTATTTTAAATATAGGTAATATCTACAATGTCTACTATTATCAACAGTATAGGTTGCGATTTGAAATCTAATTTGGTTTATTTGCCACTTAAAAATAAAGCTTTTCGAACTCTTAAAGAGTACAAGCTTTACTGATACTTGTCAAATAAATAAGCTTTTTTAAAGTATTCTCCAATGAAGAACTTATGTAAACTATCGTTCAATAAATACATGGTTCCTTATTCTAATAAAATTCTATTTCTTCCCCAGAAGATGGTAGGTTTATAAACTAAATGTACAACAGTTTAAACAAGTACTTTGTTAAAATTAAGAAAAACAAGAGTCCTTGGAAAAGAGTAAAAGAAGTTAGTTGAGAAAGATTCCATTTTTTGTGAACAGTAAAAATATATCGGCATATTTTTTAAAAAAAATCTTGTATAAAACTGAATTTCAAACTACCAGAAATATTTTGCATGGGTTTGTTTTGATGTCCAGTTTAGAACTGTGCTGTATATACTAACCCTTATTTTCTAATCGCTTAGTTCTAAGTATAGAATTTAGTTTTGTAATTGACTTCCCACTCTTTCTTTAATAGAGTTGTAAGTTGAATACTGATAAAAAAAACTCATCCGCATTTTTTTATGTAGTTTTCATACTTTTTGTTCAGAAAAATCAGTATAATTTGTTAATCAATAATTATTTTTTATCCATACAAATAATTCATATCGCACTTATTCTACTAGTTTTTTTTTATCCTTTCAAGCATATTTTGCATTACTTTGGCTGCAGCATATTGGACCTATTTAATTTGTGCATATATCATGGACACGACAAGTACAACAACCACCATTCAAAGTATTCAATGAAAGAAAAATATTTCCTCCCAAAGTTCTATTCAAGTAAATCAAATAAATTATAAGACACATTCCCTCATCCAAATCCAGTTCAAACCACCTTCAAACCGTTGCCTCATACTGACTAACTAACAACTAGTTACAATAACTGAAAAAATAAAAAACGAATTAAAAGTATTGCACAATATGTTACTTCCCCTTTGAATTAAACGTGCTTCACGTGTATTCTCTGAGGGCACTTCACTTTCACTTGTTGCCACATCTCGCAGCATCCGAGGAAGATGGAAAATTGAAGTGAAAGAAAAATTAAATGGTGCTTTTGACCAGTTATTTGGGGAGGTAATTGGACCAATTTCTTTGTCCACAGTACTTCACATTATATAGAAATATTTTTTTAAATAAATGTATCTTTAATTGTTTGACACTTTACAGGAAGGGTTTTTGCATCCCATATCAACTTAGCTTAACAATACAGATTTAATATAAGGTAGATAAGAATTCTAAGTTATATATCACACACAGTCATATGTATGATATCTAGTTATCATTTTTATGACTGTGTATGATATCCATATCATACACAGTCACCACTATATTTTGTAAGATCTTCTGATGGACAGAGTTATGCACGTATCTGCTTTGGAACTGTCAGTATTGACTATTGGATGATATTTGGGTGGTTATTTAAGGAGAGAGTTGGGGGGGGGGGTATTAAGTATGTGTTTTGGTTTTCCTTCGATAATAAGTTGACCAGGCATTTTATCTATCAATATAGCTATTGCGTACATTATGGGATTTTAAAATTTTTGTTATATGCAACGATGTACAGAAGTTTTTCTTGTACACAAGAAACCATATGATAAAATAATGTTTTACTTACGTTCACTAGTGGGTCAAAGTACTGGGGATAATTTCAGCCCACTAGTGAACGACTGCTCTACATTATTATTTTCTTAAACAAAAAAATAGGCTATTATTCCCATAAAGCAAGTTTCCGCCAGGTTAAAAGAGTGACGTTACGCCACACTTGAAAACCTTATTGAAATATTCCTAAAAATATGCCATAATATACTTTCTATAAGTACAGTTCAACTACAACTGCTGCTACCATAAAAAAAAATTGAAAAAAATGACAACAAAATTTTACCTTATAATCGATCGGTACGTTTATCCAAAAATCGTAGGGCTAGGGAGCCAAATCGATTAGGCATCCACCTAGCATGCGAATGGTCCCAGGTTCTGGTCCGCGCATCGCCAAAGTAACTACAGACCTATAAATGGCCCGTGGATGCAAAAATTTCCTATTAATAATTCCCCAGGTAGAGGGAGTGCACGTTAAATAACCTCCAAAGTCCCAACGCTGCGTACGATGTCACCCTTAACGGTTTCGTTGGGTGCCTACTCAGGTGTCGGCTCGTCACTTGACTGTGGCTCTAAATTACGACGCCCGTCGCCAATAATTCTCATGTAACTCTACACTCTTAAAACGAACGAGCGATTTTAACTCAGTATGATTGATTTTCACTCCTCCAGTCTGGAAAATGCACTTATCCGGAAGGAGTGGATACTTTGTGTGTTAAACCTCCGACAGCATCACTAGATTTTAACTCAGTCTGAGACAATATTCACTCCTTTCCAGTGTCGAAAATGCACTTCTCCTACTGGAGTGGATTTCACTCTTTTGTTTTAAGAGTGTAGTGTGACGATTATTCAAAATAAACCGAAAATCGTAAGTCTGAAAAACGGAAATAAATAACGTATGTTTCCTTCCAAATAACCCCCATCCCACATAATGTGGAAGTGGAACAAGCGGAGAAGACAAGGGCACATGTAACATTGCCCTCCTGCTGATGTGGAGCAAGGAGGAAGTAGGAGTCCGCCCTTGGGCATCTCGTTCTGCTTATGGCCCGTCAAGATGGGTGGTTTTTTTTTCTTCTACTCATTGGTCAAGTGAAAGTGAAAGTTGTGCAAGTTCAGGTGGAAGTCATGTATGGTATGGTATGTACATAAATATTCCAGCTTGTGTGCTTGTTCAGAGAACAGCTTATAAGCTTTCGTCAAGTGGGACAGGCACACAGAAAGATTATTAACAGTCACAAAGAAAGGAATAACACATAGACAAATAACAACATTTATTGACTGTCACAAACATCCATGCCTGACCGGGATTCGAACCCGACCTCAGCAGCTCCAAAGGCTAGAGTCCTAACGATTGCGGCACCGGGGCGGCGAGTCATGTATCATACGGTTGAAATTAATTTTTTATTTGCGGGAATGTATGGCTATGAATTCTAAAATGAGGCAATTCTGATCTTGTGCATGCATGAAAATGTCATGTTTACCCTTAACAATCACTTATTGAATACCATTAACACCGTCATTTTGAAAACAAAATTAAACTTTAGTTCTTTGCAAGTTTTTTCTGCTTAAGGCCTGTCAAGATGGGATTTTTTTTTTTTGTTCCTCTACTCTTGGGTCAAGTGAAATGAAAGTTGTGCAAGTTCAGGTGGAAGTCATGTATCATACGGTTTGAATGAATTTTTTATTTACGGAAATGTATGAGTATGAATTCTAATATAAGGCAATTCTGATCTTGTTAATACAAGAAAATGTCATGTTTACCCGAAATAATGACTTTTAAATATCATTAACACCGTCTTAGTTTATGCCCTTTGCAAGTTTGTTCTGCTTATGGCCAGTCAAGATGGGATTTTCTTTTTGTTCCTCTGGTCAAGTGAAAATGAAAGTTGAGCAAGTTCAGGTGGAAGTCATGTATCATACGGTTGGAATGAGTTTTTTATTTACGAAAATGTATGGGTATGAATTTTAATATGAGGCAATTCAGGTATCCCATATCATAAACTCGTAGGTTGAAAGGGCCCCCAAAAGTGGCTTAAAGTTTTATAAAGGATACTATAAAAAGTTTGCAAGATGGAGAATTTTATTTTGTTACCCGCAGATATTCCATATCCCAAACAAAAAATAAAAAATGTTTTCGGAACTTAAGTTTTTGAAAATGTGGGGATATTTGCAATAGAATGAGTGTATAAAAAAAAGGTGATTTGGGGTCCCTTCAAGTTTTGAGGAGGAGGCCTAGGCTTCCCCGGCCTATTCGGTGATCTGGCCCTGCTTTTAAATACCATTAACCATTTTGAAAAAAAAAATTAAACTTATGTTCTTTGCAAGTTTGCTCTGCTTATGGCCAGTCAAGATGGGATTTTTTTTTGTTGCTCTACTCTTTGGTCAAGTGAAAGTGAAAGTTGAGCAAGTTCAGGTGGAAGTCATGTATCATACAGTTGGAATGAGCTTTTTATTTACGAAAATGTATGGGTATGAATGCTAATATGAGGCAATTCTAATCTTGTTAATACTAGAAAATGTCATGTTTACCCAAAACAATGATTTTTTAAAATTTCATTACACCGTCATTTTGAAAACAAAATTAAACATAAGTTCTTTGCAAGTTTGTTCTGCTTGTGCTTTTTTTTGTTCCTCTACTTTTTAGTCAAGTGAAAGTGAAAGTTATGCAAGTTCAGGTGGGAGTCATGTATCATACGGTTGGAATGAATTTTTTATTTACGTATAAGGGTATGAATGTTCGTATAAGGCAAATCTGCCCTTGTTAATACATAAAAATGCCAAGTCTACCCTTAACAATGACTTTTAAATAACATTAGAACCGTCATTCTGAAAAAAAAAAGTTCTTAAGTTTATGCCCTTTGCAAGTTTGTTCTGCTTGTGCCCTCTAAAGATTTTTTTTTGTTTGTTTCGCTACTTTTTAGTCAAGTGAAAGTAAAAGTTGTGCAAGTTCAAGTGGGAGTCATGTATCATATGATTGGAATGAATATTTTATTTACGGAAATGTATGGGTATGAATGTTCGTATGAGGCAATTCTGCTTGGTCCTTGTTAATACAAGAAAATTCCATGTTTACCTTTAACAATGACTTTTAAATACCATTAACACCGTCATTTTCAAAACAAAATTAAGCTTAAGTTCTTTGCAAGTTTGTTCTGCATGTTCCCTGTCAATATGTTTTTTGTTTCTCTACTCTTTGGTCAAATGAAAGTGAAAGTTGTGCAAGTTCAGGTAGAAGTCATGTATCATACTGTTGGAATTAATTTTTTATTTACGGAAATGTACGGGTTTGAATGTTCGTATGAGGCAATTCTGACCTTGTTAACAAACGAAAATTTCATGCTTACCCTTACCAATGACTTTTAAACACCATTAACACCGCCATTTTGAAAACAAAATTAAACAAAAGTTTTTTGCAAGTTTGTTCTGCTTATGGCCTGTCAAGATGGGATATTTTTTTGTTCCTATACTCTTTGGTCAAAGTGAAAGTGAAAGTTGTGCAAGTTTAGGTGGAAGCCATGCATCATGTGGATAGAATTAATTAGTCATTTGATGAAATATGTATAATAAATAATGTTAATAGAGCTGTGTTTAGGTAATTCCTACTTATTAACACAAGAACCAATTAAAGACGACTTTGTAAATACCCTTAACATCTTCATTTCCGAATGAAATTTTAATTTTAAATTTTTGTTTAGGGGCTAAGTCTATCCTGGGCTTGTTCTTCTTGTGGTCTGTCAAAATGTTCTTCCTCTACTTTTGGTCAAGTGAAAGTGATAGTTGTGCTTATTCTGATGGAATAGTCATGCATGGTTGGAATTATTTGTCATTTGCCTGAAATCCATGTTTAAGAATATTAGGGCACTCAGAGGATATCTTCAACTTCGCGCATGATATATAATTAGATTCTTGAAGGAAGCAAGTGGATTACTGGCCCAATAAGCTTATTCTGCAAATGTTTGCTTGTTTCAGTGAGAACACAAGAGACCCTTTTTCTTCAGAATGATACACAATTTCAAATAACTTGTTATGGTTGGTTGGCTGGTTGGTATGCATATATTTTCAGGCTTGTGTGCTTGCTCAGAGAGCCGCTTATAAACCTTCGTCAAATAAGACAGTCACAACACACTCACACACACATGCACACATATACGTGACAGATGCTGCCATCTATCACGCGCCACCCCCACAATTTAGACATGTCCCTGAAGGAGAGAGAAATAGTCTCCAGGAACCTGTACCCGCGGGAAACTGCGCAATGACCGCCCACAGGATTTTCGGACCCAGCAGATTTAACGAGCACGTACTCCGCATATACTCGGTGTGTCTTCAGCGACCAGGACTCGATCGCGGGACCTTTTGACCCGGAGATCGAGACACTGACCACAGGGGACCACAATTTGACACAGCCCAACTTGTTATGGAATAAACTATTTTCGTCGATATAATTAATTATTTTAATATATTTGTTTCCCCCATTAATTTTCTACTGTTAGTGTAGTTGTTTTAGGCATTTCCTTCCTGGTTGATATAAAAAATTCAGTCCAGCCCATTAACTATGATTTTTTGAATGCCGCTAACTTTTACATTTCCGAATAAAAACGTTAAATTCAAGTTTCAAATTCGTATTTCTTGTAGCTTACAATACTCATAGACAACCTGATTGTAAAAATATTTTCTTACTTCCTTTCCGAAGCAGGATTTTTTAATTTCTGACTATGTCCTCTGGTCCGGCTATTTAAGGTAAAACCGAATACCTCCGTGTCTCTCTGTTGGAATATGAATAACTGAATTAACCCTTTCAGTCCCAGTAATGCCATTTGGCATCATCATGTTTCTTATAATAATTTTTAAAAAATAATAGGGCTGACATCTATTGGGATTAATAAAAAAAACTTTGCAATAGAAAAAGTCTGAAGAATAGAATAATGTCCTTTTTTATATCATAAATGGCTATAGGCGATCATAAAAAAAATCTAAAATGATGATGCCAAATTGTCATTGGAACTGAAAGCGTAAAATCACCCCTGGTCCTCCTACTTTCCAGGGAATATATGTTTAGAAATCTCAAGGGGAACCAGTACCCCAAAATCGGTGAAAAAAAATAATAAATAAAATTATCGGCTTAAAATACTATTACAACCTTTATTAATAATATCACAAAGTATCAAGACATTTGGAAAAATATTTTTTACATTAAAAGCCATTTTATTTAACCCTTTCCTTACTGAAACGGTCCAGAACGGCCGAATGACTAAGGATTCGATAATGTTATTCCTATCAAATATTACGAGGAAGTAAAAATCTTTCGTAAGGAAATGGGTTAACAATAAAAACTTTAAATTAGTTTTTCTCGGTTTCACAATTTTTGAATCAACTTTACTTAAAATGTTTGGGGGTACATAACTAAAATTGTTATTCATTTAAATACTTGAATTTTTTCTGTGTAATTCACAAGTATATTTTAGCATTTTAACACAGGAAATAGTCTGTAAACCTTATACTTTTTTTAAAAAAATCTTTTAGGTTAAAAATATTAACATTTTTCAAAGATATTTTAAAAACTCATATTTCATCTAGTTTTTAGTTTTTCAAAATAATCTTGTGTTAAAATACTTAAAAATGTATATAGATGAAACTGTGAAAATTTGAAACGGACATATTTATTAGTTAATTCTTGAGATGCCCAGAAAAAGTTGGACAATTTAACATGGGCTTCTATGGAGGTGCCAGACCCCCTTAAAAACGAGGTGTTGTTTTAGGAAAAAAAAATTACAGTTTTGTAACGTTTCGAACAGCTAAGTTACTTTGGTGATGCATCTCTTCAGTGTTCTCACGTCCAATGACATGGGTCTTTCGTCAAGCCAGAAGGTCACAGAGGTCAAAAAGAAGTCAAGAACCTTAATGTATTTCCTCTCTTGGAGACAAGATTCATGGTATATCTCAAGATAACAAGCCCCTGTGCTTAAAACCAGTCAGATTTTTTTTTAAAATACGATTTGATGCAAGGTCGTTTTTACCCAAGTGTCTTAAAGATATTAAGCAACACTGATAACTATGGTGTAGGCAAAAAATGGTAACGCCCTAAAAAGTTTTAAAGATATGGCTTTTGAAACTTTTTCTCAATTTCTTGCAAAAGAAATACTTCTAGAAAATTATGAAATTTAAGGACTTGAAATAAAAGAAGGGAGAGTACCTCTGAACTATAATTATTTCTTCAAAACAATTTATTTGTATTTAGTATCAATATTATTATACTTTGAATGCTGCCAAAGACGTAATTTCACAGCAGTTAGTAACTTCACTCGTTATTTTTGAATACCCTTATACTACCGTCATCTATGAGGGTTATTAGTAACTAAAACTTCAAAATGGAATGTAATAGATGAGAAAACACAGATTTGTCGAGAGGGAGCTCTACTTTAATAATATAAAGTGGATTATGTTACTTGTTGCCATATGGCAACAGTATGCTTTAGAGGGTTAAAGTCATTTCTTTTTTGTATCTCAAATGAAAGACCATGTGTCGAAACGAGTTACTCAACAGTAGTAAGAAGTAACAAACATTGCAAGGTACAGAAAAAGAAAATGTTATTGCCCAAACGCCATCCTTAAAGTGGTTAAGCCGCCTCAGAACCCCACGAAGAGCAGCAGTGGTCCCACATTTAAAACCCTCGATCTAATTGAAGGAAAAAGCAATATAAACCATAAACTTCAAGGTTGCGGCATCAATCAATCAATCAAAAATTTATTATTTCTAAATCATTTTAAAATGAACATAGAAATGATTTTCATTTGAGTTACTTTTTTGTATCCCAATTGAACGACCATGTAACTGAATTTCTAAACGAGTAACTTAGGGGGGAATGGAAGCGCTGCCTGGATAGCTGGTCATCAAACAAAATGCATCAGTGTTCATCCAATGGAGAAAAAAAAATTATCTGCCATATTTCTATGGCTGTATTGAATATTTTTACAAACGGATTTTTTTATTTGATAAATGTAGCTGACTAACAGGTCTCGACAGTTCCACTTTTTGAAATTGGTTCGAAATTTTTTTAAATTTTGGAATAAATAATTTTACAAAAAGTATTCGAAGCAACTTCAAAAAGTGGGATTATAAATTGTACATGTAAGTTATCTACATGTATTATTTAAAAAAAAACAGCTTTCAAAAATATTCAATACAGCCGGAGAAATGTGGCAGAGAAAATAGTTTTTTTCCCCTTTGGATTAAGATTGAGGCACTTGAGTTTGGAGACACCCGGTCCAGCGCGCCCATCCCCCCTTAACGAAAAATTCAAGAAATATCGAAACAGCATGAGCCACAGAAACGAAAATGCTATTTTCCAAGCCCCATTTAGTCAAAAACCTTGTGGTTAAGCCATCTCGGAACCTCACGAAGGGCAGTAGTGGCCCCTCATTGAAAACCCTCGATCTAAACGAAAGCGAAAGTAATAAAGCAATTAAATTTCAAGGTTGAGGCACCCTTACATCAGGCCTCACAACGAGGAACTGCCCGGGGCCAGTCTTACGTCAATTCCCCAATGTCTCCAAATCCTCTAAAATGTTATCTGTGAAATTTAGAGCCCCCGTCTTGCTAAATTCATGTTGCAGAACCCTCATTTTTAGGGGTTCGTTCAAGATGGTTGATTCCACAGAAGCAGGGATTGCACTAAGTGCTGTTGCGATGGCACATTATGGAATAATATTAAAGAAACAATTTAAGAATTATTTTTTAACTGTTACTTTTAGGCTTTTGGTGAGCATAAAATGTTTTGCTTTCTGTGCAAAAGTTTCTTTTTAATTAATGAACGGCAGTGACATTAATTTTAATCTGGGGGTGACAAGTCAATTCTAGGGATTCTATAGTTGACCTCTGTCTCTAAACATTAGATGGATCCACTTACGTGTGTTGTGTGTGTCTTACTTGACGAAGGTTTATAAGCGGGTCTCTGACAAAGCACACATACCTGTTAAAATATGTCTTAGTTTTAATTGAAACTTGAAGATATTTTTTGTGTTTGATAAGTTTATTTTTAATTTATCAACATAATCGAAGACTTTTATTTAAATTATAAAAGAAATCGGCAGTGGCCTTGCGTTGCACTATGTATAAGTTTGGAAGTTTTCGTTTTTCAAAGTTCACAAAGTGCTCCCCTAATATGTTTTGAGCAGTGTAGTTTCCGAGAAGATTTGACAATAACTTTATTTCCGAAGTATACTTCATAAAATGTTAGAGGCTCAGTAGAATATTGAGGCAGAGATGATTCCTTCTTAGCCAGGCTATTGGCATTCGCGTTACATTTAAGTCCACATCTGGAATATGCTGTTCAGTTTTGGTCTCCCTTCCTCAGAAAAAATATGGAATTGCTTGAAAAATTTCAGCGTAGGGCTACAAAAATGATTAAGGGTCTATCTGGTATTGATTACGATAACAGATTAAGATCTTTAAACATGTATTACCTGCAAAATAGGAGAGCTAGGGGTGATTTAATTCAGTAATTCAAGTTCATAAAACAGGGAGACAAGGAGGGCTAAGGTTTT
This sequence comes from Hylyphantes graminicola, assembly GCA_023701765.1. NCBI lineage: Eukaryota > Metazoa > Arthropoda > Arachnida > Araneae > Linyphiidae > Hylyphantes > Hylyphantes graminicola. The sequence goes on from CM043120.1 coordinate 50,898,756, forward strand.
ACCTTAAATAGACGGTCCAGAGCACATGATCAGAAATTGAATAAATCGTGCTTTATAGAAGTTAGGTAAGAAAACATTATTTTACAATAGAGTTGTCGATGAATGGAATGCTTTACCAGATTATGTTGCGAATTCGAAGAGAGTAGAAGATTTTAAGAAGAATATTGATAGCCATTGGAAACTGGTGAAGGTATTAGATTTATTTTGGACCAACCTTGCTGGGCCTCTGGCCTGTTGTTGGTGGACAATTTTTATATTTCTATTTGAAAATGAAGAATGCAAGACTTGGGAGAAAATGGGATGTGGACAAAAAAGCCCTAAAGATATCCGAGCAGCCAAATTCTTAAATCCGGCTAATGCAAAGCAGATGAACGGACTAAAGTCGGTTCTCCTTTGACAATGGGGGCTGGGGAGTCCAGTCGGTTAGGCACTCGCCTAGCATGCGAAAGGTCCCATATTCGGGTCCGGGCAATGCCAAAATAACTGCCGACCTATAAACGGCCCGTGCTGCCAAAAAATTCGGACGAATAATACTTCGTGCAACGGATTGCGCGTTAAATATCTTTCAAAGTCCTAACGCTGCGCGCGACGTCGCCCTCAACGGTTGAATTGGTTGCCTATTCAGTAGTCGGCTCGTCACTTGACTGTGGTTCTAAAATACGACGCCAATAGCCCTCGTGTATCTCTAGTGCGACGATAATTCAAACCAAACCTTTCACGATGATAAACCGACAAAAACATAATCTGTTACCTAAAAATAACTCATAACTTACCCACTGTTATCATAGTTGCGACAGTTTAAATGAAAGCGTTCCCAGCTGTTCGAAAATTACGTCGTCTTAAACGTTGGGCAAGACGGATGAATCGGGAACCGTATTGTTTCAAATTGAAATGAAGCGTTACTTCAGCGCTCTGCTTGGGCAATGTAGTTCGTTGATTATATTAATAAGTGGCAATGAACTGATTTTTGAAGTGATGTAAGTTGTAGGGCACAGCAGGGGATGTTTGTTTATGCCGAATATTATAAGCTTGTCCCGAATCTCTGACATATTTTAAAATGTAACATAAAATTAAATAAATGTCACATAAGAGAATATATATCCTTAGGAATATTTAAATAAGAGTTCTAGTTTTATTATTGCACAGAATTATAAATTGCATGCTTATTGCTTGATTTCACCATAACATAGGTTCCTAGTAGATGCAACAGCTGGGTGGTGAAATGTTTTACCATATTTACGGAGAAAGGTAGAACCATTTTTTTTAGATTTTGCAAACAAATTAATTAATTAATTTGAATTGCTAAATGAATTTTGCTAATTAATTAATTAATTAATTGACAAAAAAGTAATTGCAATAAAAATAATTACAATTAAATTAATCGAAATTTAACTTTTAATTGCCCCTTGCAATTAAGTTAATACGATTAATGTATGTCAGTTGTAACAAACAATTAAAATAATTGCTATTTACTTTTTTAGTTTTATGAAACAATTAAAACATATTAAGTCAAACTAACAATTAACTTTCTGCCCTAAAACGAAATGAGTAAAGATTTAGGAAAATTTTAAGTCTTAGACATAAGACGAATAAAAAAGTGGTTAATTGTTGTTTTTAATTCAAACTAACAAACAATTGAAATTAATTAATTGTTAATTGTTACTACTACAGTTAACGATTAAATAATTGTTAATTGTAATTTCCCACAATAACAATTGATTAATTGCTAGTTGTTTTGGTTACATTCACCAATTAATTAATTGGTAATCTTTAATTGTTCTTGCAAATAAAATTTGCCCAAAGCTGGTGGCAAGGCATTCAATTTTGTTCCATATAAATCTGGTAAAATTTTAATTTCTTAATTTATTGTTTATTCTTATTTATTATCTTAACCGAACTCGTCAAAAATGACGTCGGAACGGATGCTGGGATTTGGCCCAAGCAATTTTACATAATTATTCTTTGAACTTCAAATAAGTTTTGAAAACAATAAAGAATATTAATTTTATTTGCGAAAAAAATGCGGCCCAAGCAATTTTACATAACTGTTCTTTGAACTTCAAATAAGTTTTGAAAACAATAAAGAATATTAATTTTATTTGCGAAAAAATAATAAAAATAGTCAATTTTGATTTAGAGCTTCAAGAAGAATCACGATAGTTATTGTAAACTAGTAATTGTTGCAAATAATTGGAATTATTTTGGACCAATCTTGCTGGGCCTCTGGTCAGTTGTTGGTCAACAGTTTTTGCATTTGTTTTTTTATTTTGCATCTTTTTGAGACTAAATATAAAAGTTACTTATTCATGTAAAGAAATACACAGAAAATAATACACATTTGTTTTAAACATAGGGAAATATAAATGATTTAAAAGTAACTTTCCCTAAAGAAATTAAGCGTTTCAAATGTTTTTTTTGTACATTTTTAATGCGTCATACAATTACCATTAAAAATTACGTTGTTTAAAAGGAATAATTGTTTTATTTCTTTTTTAAAGGCTCCCCAGCGCGTTAAACCTTATTTGAAATTCCATCCTGTAAAATATCTTTTGTAAGGCACCCAACTGTTAATTTCTTTCTTTGTGACAGTAAAAACACTTTTTGTGCCTGTCTTACTTAAAGAAGACTTATAAGCGGGTATTTAATCAAGCACACAAGCTGGAATATATGTGTATCTCTCCCTACCCTACCGTACTTCCCTACATATTCATAACATTTTATGATTTTTTAAAGTGTACTTTTCATACTAAGTGCAAATTAATAAGATCCAAAACACAATAATAATTATCGCAAAACCAATGAAATATTTAAAAAAAAAAACAATTATTTACACACACAAAACCAATCACATATTCAAAAAAGCACAATCAATAAAAAACCAATCGCGTATTCAAAAAAAAAAAAATAATGATAATAATAATAATAAACCCAAAACCAATTACATAATCTAATATATTCATTTCCGGAAATTAACTGTCCCAAAACAAACAAAAAATATTTTCGTTAACAAAAGGTGTTGGAACACGAGAAACAATAAACAATCAATCGAATCCCGAGAGATGTCTGTACCTCATTTTACAACAATGAAAACAATCAAGTTACGTTTATCTACAAATCCAATCAATGTATGATTGTTGATAGCAGAAATAAATGACAAAAAAATTAAAGCAATTTCGTGACAAGAAATATGCCAGCTTGCTAATGATTGTTTTAGCTGTGATTAAATTATGTTATGATACGTGTTTTATTGAATTGACAATATTGAAAAAAGTCACAATCAACTCTTATTTAGACATAACAGTGTCATGTTTAATTAGACATTTTTTGTTTGTGGAACTGAATTAAGTTGTCCGTCAAAAGAATAATAATTATCTTAACGTTATTATCCTTGTGAGCTGATATAAATTGCAATATTAGCCCATTACTGTTATTATTTAACTTAATTTTAGGCATAATTTTTTTTTAAAATTCGACAGAATACATATTTTCATTTTATTTTGAAAGAATAATGTTGAAAAAAAAAGTAGGTATTGACATTCTCACGATGTCCGTTTGTCTGTCCCCACCCCCACCCCCCCTTTTTCCCTTTCCAAATTCTATTCTATTCGTCGCCGTCAGTTCCTCTTTCATATAGAAAAGTGCTGTATTGTCCCAAATTTTAACCTTCTTGTCCATCTGTCTGCAAGTACGGACGGACATCTGACTACTGTTTATTAGTCAATTCCTAATTGAATTAGCATTGAAATTTAATTTCAAGTCATTGGAATCGCTGTTGTCACATCAACAGCGGCCTTAAGAAACTTTATTTAAAAAAAAATATTTTACGCAAAATTTATTTTTGTCATACATTAGTTGTTAAAAATGTAGCATAGTAACGTTATAAAATGTAGCATATTAGGATATTTTGATTAAGACATTATATTTGATTAAGACATTATATTTTATGCAATAAAATTTTGATTAAGTTCAACTTTCATTTGTTATTTTTTTAGCGCAGTTTAGAGTAGTTTCATGTCTTTTGTCATCGATAAATATGTGATATTCTTTGAACTACAAATAAATTAATCGGAATAGGAATAATATTAATTTAGTTTCCGAAAGAAAATTAATGAAAATAGATGCTTCTGGCTTTTAGTAGTTTAAACTAAAGCTGAATGTTGTATTTGGCCATTTTTTTTCCAATTTGTATAAACCTTGTGTAAAAACAACTCCAGATGATATTTACTGTTACAAACCTATTTGTTTTTCTATTCAAATAACATGAATAAATAATTTCAATTTAAATAACAGGAAAGCCGGCTAATTTAGTTCTTTTAGAAATTATTTTCTCTAACGAAGCTGCAATGATCAAATCTTCAAAGAACACTTTTTGAACAAACTACTTTAAATGAACTTACGGCTCTTGCAAAATTTCTCTTTAATATTACTACATTAGTTTAATTGGTTTGTAGCAAACATTTACTTAACTGGTTTTATAAGTACAAATTTCAATTATAATCTATACTATTTTTGTTGTTGGCAACTATAAAAAGAAAAAAGTTTGAAATGTAATGAATAGCCAAGACATAAATTGTAGATTAACCTGAATAATAAAATGCATTAATTTTTAAATGTTTAACGATTCAAACACCTTCAAACAAAGTACTAACTTACTGCCTAACAAAATACCTTCTATAAGAATGCATTTTCTTTATTTATTGCAAACATACTTAACATCATTTGTCCTCTAAACAGGTTTTTATTGGTAGTTTAAGGTCCCACCATGTATTTTGTTCAATTACTTTATAGTGAAAGTAGTTTATGACAACCTGGTTTTTAAAGTTGAAATTTCAATTACAATCTCTGTCAATTTTGTTCTTGGCAACTATTAAAAGAAAAAATACTTATAAATGTAATGAATGGCCACGACATAAATTATAGATTAAGGTAGGCGAGTACCCCAAATTCTAAAATTTGTACTATTACTTTAATCTTTTCCAAATTTGGCATAGTGATTTCAAATACAATGAACAAGGCTTTTTGTGCAATTTTTTTTATTTAAATATAATTGATTTATTTTAAACGGTGTTTTTCGACTAAAAAAAGAGGTTTACGCTAACAAGTGTACCACATTGAATTTTCATCATATAAACATCAATTATGTGTTAAATTTTTCGTTTTGAACTGATACGTGCAATGAACCTCTAGAGTTACATACAAATTACAAGAAAAGACGTTATTCAGAAAATTTTTATAAATTAACCTAAAAAAAGATTTTTTCGATTAACTTACACTTGGACATTAAAAAAAAAACTTGTATACTTACACCAGATGTTAGAGATTCATGGCACAGATATATATTGAAATAGCATCTGTAAAAAATTTCAGGTAAATTCATGTAAAACTTTTTATGCTAGAAGTGCATAACCCCCTTTTTTTAGTTGAAAAACACCGTTTTAAATAAATCATTTATGTTTAAATAAAAAAAATTGTCCAAAAAGCATTGTTCATTATATTTGAAATCACTATGCCAAATTTGGAAAAGATTAAAGAAATAGTAAAATTTTTAGATATTTGGGTACTCGCTTACCTTAACTTAAATAATAATCTGCATTGATTATCAAATGTTTAGCGATTCAAAGCACCTTCAAACAAAGTACTCCTTCACTACCTAAACAGAGTACTTTACAACATTATGTTTTTCGTAATTTATTAGAACCATACGTAATATTACTTGTTATGTAAACAGGTATTTTGGTAGTTTAAAGTCCAACCATGTTTTATGCTTTGCAAAGAAATTTTTGTTTTGCAAGTTTTTGGATTTATTTAAATTACAGTAATAAGTCAGGCTAAGTAGGTCTCATTTAAAAACATGACATTTTGAATTGATTTTACTTAAATAAAAAAAATCTTTACCTGTATTTATCTAATTGAGTTGAAGTGTTAATGCTTTTAAGCGTACTTAATTTGAATTTTTATTATTCGTTTTGATTGTCTGTATTAATTAATGCAGTTATGGGGTACCAGAACCCCAAAAAATTTAAAAAATAACATTTCAATGTTTTTAGTATTTCTTAAAATCTTAGCTTTTCAATGATATCTTACATTAGAAGTTTCGAGGATTGAAAGTATTTTTAATAATTTTTTTTAACAAACGTTTAAGTAAATTAAAATCTTTTTTTATACTTTAAACACTTTATCTCAAAACTTACTTTTTCAATGTTCATGTACCTTTTTCTCAAAAGCCTGAGTATCAGTCTGAAATTTTTTATGCGTATTTAAGAAGTTGGTTTCTAAAAATCGCTAAAAGGATTTGACTATAACTATATTACTTTTTCTTTTTAATATTATTAATGTTTTCTAGGGAAGAAAATATGTAGTGTCACTTAAAAAAATTATAATTTATGTACTGAACAAAAATTTAGAAAATGCTTCCATTAAAGTATAGTTAAACATCCAATTTAACAACTAGTAAAAATTGCATTAAAGAGTGTCCAATATATTCAGAGAAAAAGGTACAAAATTGTGATACGAATTTCACATTGACACGTGGAGCATATTACCTGTGCTAAATACAAATGTTTATCGGCTATAAAATAGACAGTTGAAGAAAAGGATTGTCTCAAAATGATTGAAGGAAAAACTGACCCTATGTGATTGAGGAAATAAATGTAAATAGATTTCCTATAACAAACACAATTTCTCAAATAATGTCCTTAGTACCTCATAATGATTCATCTGAGACCTGACCTAATAAGGGTGCTGAAAGGAAACAAAATACATAAATATTCAGATATTGAGTATTGCTGTCAGTCAGCAGTTTATTATTGTAACAAATTATCTTATTACAATTGAAGGGTCGAGTTGCGAACTCACATTGATTCTATAAAGTATAACTAAGATACTGGGCCCTGCACGTGCATTGGCGACTTCATCCAAATGAATTTACGATCGTTAAAAGTCGCCAATGATTGGGCCGGACCCTATATATTAGTTTTACTTAGGAGAATGTGAGTTTTGCAACTAGTTCCTTCGTTTTGTGGCCTGAAGAATAATAATTGTTTTTTGCAGGGAAAATTATCTTTGCCTGTAAATTAGCTGAAATTACTGTAATTTGTTGAAAAAGCATTTTGCTGATATATAAAGATATAAATCTGATAATTTACTCTAAGAAAATTTATTCTTCCAAATTAAAGTGAACATATGTTTTTATTTTGAAATGTAACATTTTGTTTCAATAATGACGAAACAATGTTTTGCATTTCAAAATACAAGGTATATTTACTTTCATACATACTTTTCATTCATTAAATGTATTAACCCTGTAATGCATGATTTTTTTTTTCATCCCGAAAAAATATATATGAATCTTTAATACTCATACATTATGGGAAAAATACTGAAAAAAATTAACTGCATTAGAATTTAAATAATTTCAACTTTTAAATTTTTTCCGTATTACAAAAACCAACTACAAAATTCCAATTTTGATAATAATGACTAGAAAAATACTAAATATACATATCAAAATAACCCTCTTTAACTAAAATTAATTTTTCAAAACAATTTATTTGTAATTTAGCATTAATATTATTATACTTTGAATACTGCCAAAAACGTAATTTCGCAACAGTTAATAACCTCACTCTTTAATTTTGAATACACTTTTACTACTGTCATCCATGAGGATTATTAGTAACTAAAACCTCAAAATGGAATGTAATAGATGAAAAAAACACAAATTTGTCGAGAGGGAGGTCTACTTTAATAGAATAAAGAGGATTATGTAACTTGTTACTAAACGGTAACAGTATGCATTAGAGGGTTAAGCTTCACCAGGGCAGTTGGCCGAATGGTTATGGTATTGGACTTGAAATACTTGCATTCTTTTCTAGAGAACGAAGGTTCATACTCTACCAATTATGAGTCATTATATCAGTAGCACATGTACTGTAAAGTATCGAAAAAATACTGTATATATAGTAGGGTCTGCCGAAAAAAACTTTTTATTTTATTTCGGATCGCTATAGTGCGGAAAAGTTGCCATTGGTAAAGACATGAAAAATGCACTAATTTTTATTTTTTTATTACCATATCTTCCGTTCGCGCAATGCCATCAAAGTTGGCAAAAAATTGTAAAAAACCGTAATTTTTAATATTTTTTTAAACACTGCAGATGTTTTTAATGACGTTCCTATATCATAAATAAACTACTAAAAGTATGTAAAATCCATATATTATGGCACTTATTAATAATAAATGCCATAATAGATAGTATAATAAGCTATTATACATTTGTGTGAGATCTTCCGACCACCCTACGTAGTATAAAATTAGGAAACTTCGTATTTTTCGCTAAATTTCAGAGTTTTAACTTTATGTAAATTTTAATCATACAACATGATATAGAAAAGCAATTAAAAACATATATCGTGTTAAAAAAAATTATAAAAAATTACGGTTTTTGACAATTTTTGCCAACTTTGATGGCATTGCGCGAACGGAAGATATGGTAATAAAAAAATAAAAATTAGTGCATTTTTCACGTCTTTACCAATGGCAACTTTTCCGCACTATAGCGATCCGAAATAAAATAAAAAGTTTTTTTCGGCCCACCCTAATATATAGTAATCACAATACTCAATATTTAACAAGGACATACTCCATAAAATGAGCACTTAGTGTAATCTTATTCAGATTTTAGTAGTTTTTACTCAGTTTTGAAAATGTCGTTTTTAAAAGTGGGGCAGTTTTTATAAATGCAGCTCGAATGGGGATAATTATGTTGGAGGAAAACCCAAGCTAACTTAAAACCTAACCAACCTAAGCTAACTCATATACTACCAACTACGAGTCATCCTATAAGTAGCACATGAACTGCAAAAGTATTGATAAAAATACAGAGTAGTAATCACAATACTCAATATTTAACAAGGAAATACTCCAAAATGAGCGCTTCCTTTGAGGGTGATCATATTCAGATTTCAGTAGCTTTTACACTCTCAGAAATAACACTTTCATTTTTGACGATTCGTGAATCCTCAAGACTCTTTTCTTTAATTATGAGGATTGTTTCGTCAACTATCACGTGACTTTTGAGTAAACTCGAATCCTCACTTTTACGATCGTGATCTGACGATTCTGTATCTTGATTTTGAGGAAACTGAATCTCATTGTTGTACTCACATGCTCAAAAATGATAAAATATTTCTTTAGATTAGACGACATTCAAATCTTCATAGAAATGACGATTCAAATTTCCTCACTCTGAGGAAAGAAAATTCGGAGCATTCGCCAGAAACGGAATCGTCAAAATTAAGGAAAATTTCGTCGTTTTTGAGCATTCATTTTTTAGAGTGTACTCAGCTTTGAAAATGTCGTTTTTTAAAAGTGGGGCGGTTTTTATATACACAGTTCAAATGGGGATAATTATGCTGGAGTTTTAAGCGGTTCTCTGAACAAGCACACAAGCTGGAATATATATGTACAGCTGCGGAAATAAAAAAAGTACCACTAGTGATTATTTCTGCCGTTAGTAACCCTATAGCATCGGACCTTTTTGAAATTGTAATCAATTAACATTCTGAGTTAATTGCATGACGCAAATTTTGCATAAGGGGTCATCTTCATATTAAAAATGTTACTAACTTTAAAATTTCCAATAGTAACACCCCTTTTTGAGTCCAGATTTCAAATCTATGACCTATGAGAATACGAAATGCCAAATTTTGTTAGTTTTTAAGCATTATTAGGGGAGTTAGAGACGTGCAAAGTTTAGGTCCCATAATGTTAAATGAGTTGCACATAAAAATCTATCCCAATCTATAAATAATTAAGATAATGAAACGATTTTTTTTACTGAAAAGAAATTATAATAACCCAAACAAAATGCATTCAATATTGGGGTATTTAAAACAATTTTTATATTTTTTAATAATTATTATATTATTTTTTTTTAAAAATATGAATAGGAACCCCTTAATATTTTTACAGAAATAAATTCAAGACAGGAAGTTTAAGCGAAATCCCAATTTTTAAAAATTTTTATACATAATTTGCTGAGTAAATCCCAAAATATTTTTTAATTACCCTTTAGGGGACTGTGTATAAGATTACATGTGTAATTGATAAATAAAGAAGGACTTGCATGCATGCTTGCTTGTCATTTAGAGATGGTCCCCAAAAGATCCACAAGTGATTCGATTAAATAACTCATCTAATATTTATTCAAATGTAACAAAAACTTAGATTTAAGGGTTTTCGAGAGTGCTTAACATTTCTAAGTTATTAAAATTGGGTGTTGCTATTGGAAATTTCAAAGTTCGTAACATTTTTAATATGAAGACGGCCCCTTATGCCAATTTTGTGTCATGCAATTAACTCAGAACGTTAATTGTTCACAATCTCAAAAAGGTCCGATTTTATTGGGTGACTAATGGCTGAAATAATCACAAGTGGTACTTTTTTTATTTCCGCAGCTGTACCATACCAGATAAAAAAGATGTTGGAGGCCAACCTAAGCTAGCTTAAAACACTCTCTGCTATTGATTAGCATTAAATGATCGAAGTTTCTTCGTTTTTCTGAAAACATACATACAAATTAATAATGTCTAAGTTAATTTTGTAATCTTTTAAAGTTCCCATACCAAATCCATACCTCTGGTTGTAACAAGTAGTCAGGTCGCCAAGGGGGGGAACCCTGCACTGAGAGGTTAAGTTTTTTTTATTGGTGATTCTTATAGATTCGAGGGTGTAGATTACGAATCTGGAAGGTACTTTTTTGGTACCCTTGAGCATTTTTAGTTATTCAAGATGGCGTCTCCGCCATCTTGAATTTTGTAATCTCAATATTTGACGATCTATTCGACAAAAGTGAATAGTTTTTGTCTTTATAGATGCAATTAATAGTAAAGATTCACAATTATCAAGAAAATTTCAAAAATAAAAAATTCAAAATGGCGGAATCCGCCATATTGGATTTTTTCACTATTAATATTTTGTTCTATATTTAACCCAACAAAATATTTATATTTTAACTATATTTTTCATACCTAGTTACTATAGAACATTACTTTGAAGAAAATATGAAAAATCAAGATGGCGGCATCCGCCATATTGGATTTTTTCACCGTTTATATAAAACGATCCATAGGTCCTAAATAAAAAATTCTTTTTATTTTAGTTATATCTTAATTTTAGTTTCCATTTCAATTTTAATGTATAGATTATGAATCTAGAAGATATTTTTTCGCTAGATTTGCGTATTTTTTCATATTTAAAATGGCGTCTTCCGCCATATTGGATTTTTCTTCTTAATTCAATTTTTCGGGTTCTTTTAGGCCAAAATTAATAATTTTTTCTTTTATAGGTGCATTTTGTCGTAAATAATTACTTAAAAACTCAAAAAATTCCAAATCAAGATGGCGGCTTCCGCCATCTTGGATTTTTCACCTTCTAATATTTCGTGATCCACTGGCTCGAAGTTAAAAATTCTTTCAGTTTTACTTGTATATTTTATTATAAAATGCATGAAAATCATCATTAAGTTTTAGTTAAACACTTAAAAAAACAAATTCAAAATGGCAGCTTCCGCCATCTTGGATTTTTCATCTTCAAATATTTCGTGATCCACTGGCTCGAAGTTAAAAATTCTTTCTTTTTTAGTTCTATTTTTTAGTAACAAATGGTTTAAACTGCATAAATGGGGAACACAACTGCAAAATACCTGAATTTATGGCCATTCAAAATGGAATCTTTCTCATTATTATTTTTTAACGTTAGTATTAGGCGATCTATTAGCTCGAAATTAAAAATTCTGTCTATGTTTAGGTGTATTTTTACTACAAAATTATCGCCATGCTTCTGAGTACAAATATGTAAACTGAAGGACCAAGTTGCTTTGAGTGGCCAAGTCCCTTAGAGTTAGTGGCTTTAAAGTTATTCTGACAATCCTTTTTGGACAATGGCCTATGCTTTTATGTAGTTTCAATCCACTATTAATTCATTCCAAACTCCGGCATGTGTCGCATAACGTGTTTTAAAAAATTCTTTTACACATTTTCGGGTATTTTTTCCATCTCTCTTAAATAAAATAACGCATATCGTTTATAGTTTTGATGACCAGATGCAAATAAATAGGGTAGAATCGGCGAGCAGCTTCAATATGAAGGGACCAATATCCTGCCCTTCCGGCTCCCACATCTTGAAGAAAACTGGTTTCAATCAGTTCACCGATACTCTACTAGTGTTGCAATTAGCACCCTTTATTTTTAAAACTGACCGAAGATCTCCGCTGCAGTTTGGCTGAGTTTCCTGATATAAATCCCGCATGGACATATTTTGCAAGCGTTCTTGAAGTCCTGAAGTTATTTAAACTTCTTCCCTTTCTGCATCTGTGGGACTCCTACAAACACACTAGGCATTACTTTGGATAGACCTACTACCCAATATTAAACCCACACAATCTATAAAACTTATCAACATGATGATTTTGCAAAGCCACCCTACAAAACTGATGATCCCAAGTAAATGGCAAACTCTTGATCAGCTCATTTAGTGAGTCGCTGGGCTTCTGCTAAAGATGTCATGGTTGTATCTGTATTCTGGATAAGAATCAGGTATCGTGTCTAACAGTGGTTGATACTTTACAGTAGTTCCTGGTTGAATCTGAAATTCATATTTTCGGCCAATTTAAGTATTTATTCAACTCTGGATAACATTTTGAGAATGGAATGTCTTTGAAGAATTTAAAACTTTATCTCGATAGCATTGTTAAAAGAAACTTTTCCATCACATAATAGTCTAGGCGGTAACTCTGTTATATTAGAGAACTTCAAGAGTCAGGCGGTTTATTTTCAAGATTGCATGAACGATCTTTAGGTTGAAAGGTAGGGCTTTTGACATTTCTTTTTTTTATTCTTGAAATTGTATCCCTCTAGTTTTCTAATAAATAGATTACCACTTCTTCTGGTTGAATACAGTATTGCTTGCAGATTCTTCTGAATGTTTATTAACTCTACCACTTCTTCTGGTTGAATACAGTATTGCTTGCAGATTCTTCTGAATGTTTATTAACTCTTGATCCCATATTCTTATACCGCTCCACGAGATCTCAGCAAGCCCAAAGCCATTACTTCGATTTATGAATTCCTCCTGCCATTACTTAAGAGTAATCTTGTTTGAATGGAGGAAGCATTTTATACGAGTAGGGTTCTTAAAAAAATTTAGTAGTAGTAATTTTGCCAGATGAATAACAAAATATTTAAAATACTTACTTTAATATAGTGGAAAACTTCTTTAATATTTTTCCTTCAAAATTCATAGTTTTAAAGTATTTTAAACACAATATACAAAAAATAATTGAAAGAATTTTTGATTTCGACTCGAATGAGTGATGAATTTGAGTCAAATCCAAGATGGCGGAAGCGGCCATCTTGAATTTGTTTTTTTAAATAAAACTTTATGATGATTTTAATGCATTTTATAATAAAATATGCAAGTAAAACTGAAAGAGTATTTAACTTCAAGCCAGTGGATCACGAAATATTAGAAGGTGAAAAATCCAAGATGGCGGAAGCCGCCATCTTGCCAGCTTGAATTTGGTTTTTTAAGTTTTTAAATAAAACTTTAAGATGATTTTAATAAATTTTATAATAAAATATACAAGTAAAACTGAAAGAATTTTTAACTTCGAGCCAGTGGATCACGAAATATTAGAAGGTGGAAAATCCAAGATGGCGGAAGCCGCCATCTTGATTTTGGATTTTTTGAGTTTTTAAGTAATTATTTACGACAAAATGCACCTATAAAAGAAAAAATATTAATTTTGGCCTAAAAGAACCCGAAAAATTGAATTAAGAAGAAAAATCCAATATGGCGGAAGACGCCATTTTAAATATGAAAAAATACGCAAATCTAGCGAAAAAATATCTTCTAGATTCATAATCTATACATTAAAATTGAAATGGAAACTAAAATTAAGATATAACTAAAATAAAAAGAATTTTTAATTTAGGACCTATGGATCGTTTTATATAAACGGTGAAAAAATCCAATATGGCGGATGCCGCCATCTTGATTTTTTATATTTTCTTCAAAGTAATGTTCTATAGTAACTAGGTTTAAAAAACATAGTTAAAATATAAATATTTTGTTGGGTTAAATATAAAACAAAAATATTAATAGTGAAAAAATCCAATATGGCGGATTCCGCCATTTTGAATTTTTTATTTTTGAAATTTTCTTGATAATTGTGAATCTTTATTATTAATTGCATCTATAAAGAAAAAAACTATTCACTTTTGTCGAATAGATCGTTAAATATTGAGATTACAAAATTCAAGATGGCGGAGACGCCATCTTGAATAACTAAAAATGCTCAAGGGTACCTAAAAAGTACCTTCCAGATTCGTAATCTACACCCTCGAATCTATAAGAATCATCAATAAAAAAAACTTAACATCTCAGTGCAGGGTTCGGCCAAAAATCGGGGTTTGGCGACCTGACTAAAGCCAATTATGGTTGGCCGTTGTCTCTGAACGAGGAACTAGGGTTGAGCTCGGGACTTGAACGAAAGAACGTGGTGATGCTACTGCTAGGGATGCACCGAATATTCGGTTATTTTTCGGTATTCGTCTAATCAAGCTTAATATTCAGTTTGGCCGAATAGGGAAATTGAAATGTTTGGACATTTATGAAGCACATAACCAATACCTATCACAATTATGGTATTTTTCCCCCTAAAATTTTTTTTTAAAAAATGACTTTCTGGCATCACACACACAAATAATGCGCAATAGAATAATAATTTTTGTCTTCGTTTAATTATTGTTTTTTTTTTTACTTATTTTCATTCTACATTGGAGCCACCTATTTTCACTTTATTTTTTTAAAAATTTAATGTGCTTGCTTTTTAGCATCATTCAAACACAATATTTATAATTTCTGAATCCAAATATTTTTTTTTTTGTATTGTTGAAATTTTACAAAGTTTATTTATACGTTGTAAAATGCTCTCCGGATAACAAATCAGAACTATTTTATTGCTTGAATTGAAATTGCTTGAATTGAAGAAGTAATTGTGGTATTGGATTAAAATCTATTTGTGGTTGTACACTTATATGTTAATGTCGAATTAATTTCGCGAATACAACTTAGATCTGCGACAAGAAAAGGTCGAACATTCGGCTTAGACTTTGGCCGAATATTCGGTATTCGGCTAAATAACGGTTTATCCCTAGTTGCTGCCCTGTTTCGTGCCGCATGAGGAAGCAATGGACTCTTCGGTTCAGTGATGAGGGTGGCTCTTACTATCTCATCACTTCAGGAATTTGGGGTTGATACAAATATTGCAGAAGCACTAGCCCCATAATACAATCACAACAGACAGACACACCTTTAAAGACTGAATTTGAAGGATATTTGAAACCGGTTTTTTTCTTCAGATATATTATTTAAAATAGTTTTAATACGAAGGTTGAGTGTATAAATGAAAATCCGTTATAATCCAAAAAAATGTAACTTAGTCCTATTATTTTCTATCCACAGCTCCGTAGTACAGACGTTGTGAAATCCTACGTAAGCCGAATGGAAGCCGTCCAGCCTCTCATCAACGCTTACGTGGACGAAAGGTTCCAAGAGGCCTTCGAAGACGCGCGCAAAGTTGACGCCCTCATAGCGTCTGGAGTGAAGACCGTTGACGAACTGGAGAGGGAGACGCCGTTCTTAGGGGTGCCTTTCTCCGCCAAGGAGGCTGTCTCTGTCAAGGGTATCTTTTATAATTTTAACGCATACACATCATGTGAAATTTAGTTGATAATTGGCGTCTATCTGAAACTGAAATTCAGTTTGACGATAATTAGCAATCTGAAACTAAAACTAAACAATTAGCAATCTGACATCTGAAACTGAATTTCAGATAGACGCGATTGAAATGGAGCAACGACCGTTGAAAAAATGGGGAGGGAGAAGCCATTTTAGGTACATTAGAGGTACAATTTAGAAATTGTGTTGCTAATTGGTGTCTATCTGAAACTGAAGTTCAAATAAGCGCAATTGAACTGTGGCGAAGACCGTTGACGAGTTGGAGAGAGACGCCGTTCTTAGGGGTGCCTTTCTCCGCCAAGGAAGCTGTCTCGGTCAAGGGAATCTTTTATTATTTTAACGCATACACATCATGTGAAAATTTTGGAAATTTAGTTGTTTGATGGCTTCGATCTGAAACTGAAGTTCAGATCGATGACAATTAGCAATCTTGAACTTAAACTGAACAATTAGCAATCTGACATCTGAAACTGAAGTTCAGATAGACGCAATTGAACTGGAGTGAAGACCGTTGACGAAATGGAGAGAGAGACGCCATTCTTAGGAGTGCCTTTCTCCGCCAAGGAGGCTGTCTCTGTCAAGGGTATCTTTTATTATTTTAAGCATATACATCGTATGCACACACTTTGGAAATTTAATTGTGAATTGGCGTCTATCTGAAAATGAAGTTCAGATCGTTGACAATTAGCAATCTTAAACTATAACTGAACAATTAAGAATCTGACATCTGAAACTGAAGTTCAGATAGACGCAATTGAACTGGAATGAAGACCGTTGATGAATTGGAGAGGGAGACGCCGTTCTTAGGGGTGCCTTTCTCTGCCAAGAGGAGGCTGTCTCTGTCAAGGGCATCTTTTATTATTTTACGCATGCACATCATGTTTTGGAAGTTCAGTTGCTAAATGGCGTTGATCTGAAGCTGGAGTTAAGGCCGAATATAAATTTTTACGGAACTAAACGTGATTGAGGGAGACAAAACTGTTATAGAGGGATCGAAACTGTTATAGATGGATAGTTCAGAGACAACATATGCAAATACGTTTTGAATGAAGTTTATAATGTTTTCTGAAAATTAAGTTAGGAATATAAACCTATTTGAAAAATGGAGATTATTCTAAGAATTTTTTTTCTTGCATTAATTAAACAGCTTCATAAAAACTGCTGAAATATAGTTTAGGATGGTTTTTTTAAAAGTCTATCATGTTCCTCATAAAAGAAGTGTCTAGTTACAAAATTTACATTCTTGAAAGGTATAGATTTGGTTTTGGAACCGGTGCATTCATTGACTGGTCCCTGGATCTTTTTTGGGAGAATGTATGTTTCATAACTAGGCCCTTCAAATATGATGTATTACACTAGACGCAGAAACTGAAGATTATGAGAACAAATAAGGAAAAAAATCATCTGAAGTTTCACACTTGCACTAAATTTCATGTGAGCAAAAGTTTATATCTGCAAATTAGCACAACTCTTCAAAAACTGTATCAATATAATAGACTTCTAAGGTCATATTCTAGCAATATGAAATTTAATGGTCAAATTTGTCAGTTACGTAAATTTTACGAGACAAAGATGACCATTTATTTGGAAAGTAGACATTTTAAAATTAGAAAATTTCTTATGAGCTAATTATTTCCCTGCTCCACGGCATCATCTTTTTAATATTATATATTTCAATAAATTGTTTTATTATCCAAATACATATCAAAACGTAGGAAAAACACACACAAAATATCCTTATTCTTATATATTTCTAACCTTTTGTATTCAACCTCTACTTAGGCCTGTTCGCCACAGGCGGCGCTGTGTTCCGCAAAGGTGAGCGAGCCGAAGAGGACTGCGATGCTGTCAGGTTATTCCGCCAAGCTGGTGGCATTCCTCTGGTAGTCACCAATACCAGCGAGATGTGCCTCTGGTGGGAGACGTACAACAAGCTGCATGGCAAGACCAACAATCCTTATGATACTACCAGGACACCTGGTGGTAGCAGTGGTAAGTTTCGAAGCTCGCGCGTAGAGGAACATTCATTGTCCTGGAATAAGGGACTGAAAGATAGGTAGAGTAAGACAAATCATGCACAAGTGTGATTAATTCATTATTTTCTATAATTTACATTTAAAATCGTAATATCACATGTTCATTTGAACAAGTGATTTCTTTCATGACTGGGGTTAATGACAAGTCAGGACAGTGATTGTTGCACATTTCAGAATTCCTGGGAGAGTAGATGCTCTTCAGATATATATGTTGTTGCTAACAAAGATATTTTTAAATTGTTTAATATGATTCTTGGAGCAGCGATGATATAATGTCCGGTCTCAACTCTCAATTAGGATATTTGTGTTACGTTGCCCAAATGTTGTAAACAATCAATTTCATGTATAATACGATTCGATAAGTATAGCAATATCTACCATATTTTGAATTGTCAACCCAAAAAGAAAAATTTCAAAGTCACCGATTAACAGACAACGCATTATATCATAGCTGTCCCTGGTTCTTATTAGTCAGTCCAGGCTAAAGTGTCCAGACAAAGTGTAAAATTTACAAAACTTACTATTTTATCATACATAAACTTGACTACCATCTGCACTCAGCACTTCACCATTTTTATGCACCTCAGTTTTTAAAATTTAGGCTGTCGATTCTTAGTATGTTCCTTTTTCTAATGCTAAACGAAGCCATTGTTTCAAGCAGAAATCTACTTTTATTCAAATATTGCTTATTTAATTGGGAAAGAAATGTGTAAAGATAAAAGATGGTGAACTTCTTTGAATTCCTTTCAATTTGCGATTTGGCGAGAATCTGCAAATTAGATGCCAACAACACTGTACAGATTAAAAATATTATAAAATTTTGCCCACTGTAACAAATAATTATAATACTAAAACGTAGAAAAAAATTCGGTTATTTTTATTACGATGAACACTCATATTTTTTTAGTTATTTTTCATAGTTACGTTAAGATCAGGATTGACAGAGAGCTCGTCATTTACGTAAAAGAATTTTAGTCGAATTTGAGTATAATATTTTTTTATAATCCTTTGTTCATGTGAATTAGTAAGACTCCTACGTTATAGAACTTACTCTATCAGCATTTTAAATTATGTGACTAAGTCAGTCAGAGAAAATATCATTCATTAACCTCAAGCTACACATGACTGGAAAGGTTGGAGGTCTCGCGATTTTGTAACCTCATTACGTATCTAAAACTGAATGAAGCCATCAATTTTGACAGATATGTGTTTCGGGGATGTTTATATCATTTATCGTAAAGAATTTTTTTAATGAAAATTGCTTTCTTAAGGAAGTAAACATTTCAATTTCAAAACATTTTATGTTTTATTCATGTAATTTATTTTTTTCTTTTCGTCTGCAAATATTCAATATTTATTCAATGGCAAAAACTAGAAGTAAGCAAAATAGAAATAGGTATTTGTAATTAAAAATTTACTGAAAAATAATTTTGGATTAGTTTCAGCTAATACATTGTATGGTATGGTAAACTGTTACATTGGTAACAGTTACATTCTGTGAGGAAGAATTATTTTTGTTTGATAGACATCACACACACACACTATTCATTCGTCTTTCTTATAGAACAGATAATTTTAGGCACGTTGTTCATGATTATTTTTGAAAAATTCTTAACTAAAATCGAACATTATTTTTTAATAAAATCGAACATTATTTTTTAAATAAAAACATGACATTTAAAGTTTTGCAGCAAGTGGTAATCGACTTTTATATTTCGTTTGTATTTACCATCTAGATTTTCAAAAAAAATCTGATGTTCTTTGAGTCTATTTCTTATAAATACAATTTCAGCGGTTTTTTTTTAGTTAAACAATGCTGCAGTTGTGTGTCAAGCGATAAAAAAAAATTGCCAAATATATTTTGGCTTGATTCATGTACTTATTATTTAAAATAATAATTTATTTTTTTTTACCTTTGACATCGGAGCAAAACCATGTCTTTACTTTTTTTAAAAAAATGTTTTGAGTTTAAAAACCGCACAAAAGCGTTAATAAAATCACCTTTTAAGTTTTGACAGTTAAGTTAAGAATCAAGTCATAATGCATTGATATTGTTTAATCACAGCAAAATATTTTGAAGATATTGATACTATTTTTAAACTTTATCATTTAATAATTCTAAAGCAGGATTACATTTTCAATTTAAAATTTGTTTTACATTGCTGTTATGACGATTCCCACACTTGGACCTCATGAAAACATGCTTGTATGGCAAAGCAATCCCTTCGCAGAGGTTGTGATTTCAAAACTAATCGATTAGCTCTGTGAGACTGACATCCCTCCTATATGTACACTCTAAGAAATGAATGCTCAAAAACGACGAAATTTTCCTTAGTTTTGACGATTCCGTTACTGGCAAATGCTCCGAGTTTTCGTTTCCTCAAAGTGAGGAAATTTGAATCGTCATTTCAATGAGGGTTTGAATGTCGTCTAATCTAAAGAAATAGTTCGTCATTTTTGAGCATGTGAGTACAACAATGAGATTGTTTCCTCAAAATCAAGATACAGAATCGTCAAATCACGATTGTAAAAGTGAGGATTCGCGTTTACTCAAAAGTCACGTGATAGTTTGACGAAACAATCCTCAAAATTAACGAAATGGTGCTTGAGGATTATCGAATCGTCAAAAATGAAAGTGTTATTTATGAGAGTGTATAACTTGAATTTTTAGCCGTTGTTTTACTATTCATTTGCCATTTGTTAGAACCATTTCAAGTATTGTGGACAGACCATCTATGGCTATAATTTATTAACGTGTTAAGTTATACGTATGGAGAATTAGTGGATTACCTCCATAAAATAAGAATAAGAGAGTTCTCACCAATGATTACCTTCCCTGGTATGATGTATCTGGAGTTTGGAATTGCTGTTAAATAGAAATCATTATTTAATATTGAAGACAAGTTTCAAAGAGACGCGGTCATGCTGGAGTTTTTCTAAATTCTATTTATTTCTGTCCTGTTGCCAGAACGCAAAAAAAAGTTATATAATATTTACATCTTATATCTACATACTGGTTTTGAGCTTGATTACAAGAACATATGCAGGTGTTGATGACGTGGAACGCCACAGTACTCCCCCCCTAGTACCAAAGGTACGAGGTTAGAGGTACCGTGGGTTGAAGCGAACACGGCGTCCCGAGCGTGTTGTTTGGAGTGGTACACAAGTCTGTGGTGGACCAGGTGCTTCTGGAGTGTTCAGTGGGACGACTGGAACTGGTTTGGGGACAGCTGGGTTGGTTGTCGAAGAATTTGTAGGTGGTGGGGAAATATTGATGTCTTCGTCAATGATGAAGGCTGGCTTCAGTCGGTCAATACTGATGACCTTTTCTGTGGCATGGACATCTAGCGTGAAGGTCTTGTCGGTGCGTTTCAGTACTTTGTAGGGTCCATCGTAAGGATTTTGGAGGGCTTTCCTAACGCAGTCTCGACGCACAAAGACATGAGAGGAGGTTGCCAGCGCTGGGTGCACAAAAGGAGTTTGCCTAACGTGTGCGGAAGCTGGCTGTGGAGACAGCTCCCTCATGCACTCCCGAAGTTGTTGCAGGAACTCTGAAGTTGCGACAGGCGTTGTTGGAGATGGTAAGATGAACTCTGAAGGCAGTCGAATGGTCGTACCATACACCAACTCAGAAGAAGTGCAGCCGAGGTCTTCTTTGATGGCCGATCGCAATCCCAGGAGGACGAGAGGCAGCGCTTGGGTCCATCGGAGAGTATGGTGGCACCTCAGGGCTTGTTTAAGGGACCGGTGGAACCGTTCCACCATGCCGTTGCTTGCAGGGTGGTATGGTGAGGTACGGATAAGTTTGACCCCAAGAATCGACGACAAGGATGCGAAAAGGGAAGACTGGAACTGTCGTCCTTGGTCAGTGGTGATGACGGAGGGCACACCAAATCTGGAGATCCAGTGAGTGACGAAGGCTCTTGCGACTGTGTCAGCAGTTATATCTTGAAGTGGAACTGCTTCTGGCCACCTACTGAATCGATCCACACAGGTGAGTAGATAGCTGTAGCCTTCTGAGGGTGGAAGCGGTCCGACCAGGTCAATGTTGACATGCTGGAACCGCTCGGCTGGAATTGGTATCCGGAGAATTGGGCTGTTAGTGTGTCTAGAGACTTTTGATCTCTGGCAGTCCATACAGGAGCGCGACCAGGCAACTATGTCCTTAGCTGCTGAAGGCCATATGTAACGATCGAGGACCAGTTTTTTGGTAGCACGGATTCCCGGATGAGATAAGTTGTGGAGGTTGTCGAAAACTTTTCTTCTGAAGTCCATGGGGACATAAGGTCGTACTTTTGAATCATCAACATCACACCAAAGATTTAATGTGGGCGAGAGTGTCACAGATTTGAGTTTCAGGGAATGGTTGGTGTCAGTCTTTAGGCGTTGGAGTTCGGTGTCAATGTCCTGAGCCCTTGCAATATCCTCTAAGTCTAATGGAGCTGAGCAAACTTCTTGTATGCGAGATAGTGTGTCAGCCACAACATTATGTGAGCCTGATATGTGTCTTATATCAGTGCTAAACTGAGCAATGTAGGATAGGTGCCTGATTTGTCTTGGAGAGGCAGAGTCAGTAGTTTTTGAAATTGCATATGTTAGGGGACGATGATCAGTAAAAATAATGAAATTTTGGCCTTCTAAACTATGCCTAAAATGTTTAATGGAGCAGTAAATTGCCAAAAGTTCCCTGTCGAATGTGCTGTATTTTTGTTCGGCAGATGTTAATTTTCGGGAGAAAAAGCCAAGGGGTTTGGGATTATTATCATCACTTTCACAGTCTGAATGTAAAACTCCTCCAATGGCAATGTCAGAAGCATCAACCATTAGAGACAATTTTTGACCAGGTGAGTGATAACTAAGAGTAGCCGCATTAATTAAATCATTTTTACATTTCTCGAATGCTGAAATTGATTCCTCCGTCCACTGAATTATACGCTTGTCATTTTTTTTAGAATCTTTAAGAAATTCATTAAGGGGGGCCTGAGTTTTTGCAGCATTTTGGAGAAAGCGCCTGTAAAAGTTTAGCATTGCTAAGAAACGTCTTAGCTCAGCAACTGTTTTTGGTTGCGGAAAAGAAGTGAGAACTTCTGTCTTAGAAGGCAGTGGTTTTACACCAGAGGGGGTAATGAGACAACCAAGGAAGGAAACAGTATCTTTACCAAGATTGCATTTGGATGGGTTAAGTTTTAAACCGTGCTGCTTAAGACGATCGAAGATCTGATGTAAATGAGAAATGTGTTCTTCTTCACTGGAAGATGCTATAAGCAGATCATCAAAATAAGGTACGCAAAAATCAAGGCCTGAAAGTACCTGGTGTATATATCGTTGAAAGGTCTGGCCCGCATTTCTTAGTCCAAAGGGCATGGCAACAAATTCGAATAAACCAAATGGTGTTGTGACAGCCGTCTTTGGTATGTCGTCAGGGTGGACGGGTATTTGGTGATATGCGCGTGCGAGATCAAGAGTAGAAAAGATTGTCTTTCCATGAAATGCTTGAGTACAATCCTGGATGTTAGGAACAGGGTATCTATCGGGGGTTGTGACAGAATTTAACCGCCTGTAATCTCCACAAGGGCGCCATTCATTGTTAGCTTTTCGAACCATGTGGAGTGGGCTAGCCCAGGGGCTTTTGGACTCACGAATAATGCCTTGAGCCATTAAAAATTTAAACTCTTTTTCGGCCACTTTAAGGAGGTCAACTGATAAACGACGAGGTCGTGAATAAACAGGTGGGCCAACAGTTTCAATATGATGATATGCCAGGGAAGTTTGAATTGAATTTTTACCATGAGAAGGATTTGTAATTTCAGGGTACTGGGCTAACACCTTATCAAATTTAGAATCGCCTAACAAAATAGCTATGTTGGGTTGCTCCAGGTTTGGTACTGGTAACATACCAAGTGAATGTAGCTTTGTTATTGGGTCAATAAGTCTGTTGTTTTTAACATCCACAAGTAAATTGTGATATTTTAAAAAATCAACACCGATTATTGGCTGATTGACATCAGCTACAATAAAAGGCCAGGTAAATGAACGTCTCAAATTTAAATCTAAGTTTAGGCGTTTTGTGCCATAAGTTGAAATTTTGGTGCCATTTGCAGCAAACAAGTTTAACGAATCCTGAATTTTGGCATTAGGCATGAGGGATTTAGGGATAACAGATACATCTGCACCTGTGTCAATTAGAAATTTAAGATTTGAGGTAGGGTCGGCCAATAACAATCGATTTATTTGGCGGTCACAATGGCCACTGGGCGATCGCCTTATGTGTTTTCCGGGGCCGCAGTATACGAACAAGGTTGGTTGCAATTTCTTGCTTTGTCGCCAAAATTAATATGATAGAAGCACATGGTTGATGTAGCTTCCCTGTACTGCCTGTACCCTCTACCGCGACTTTGGGACCTTTCTCTACGAAAGTGTTGTTGTCGGGATCTAGGTCGCATTTGTCGTTCATTTACAAAAGAAGTTAACTCTTCAACTTTAAGGGTTAATTCTGCAATTTGTGACTGTAAATTGGGATGTTCTGGGGAGTGGTGTGGGGCAGGTAAGTTAGCAGCATTTACGTAAGTTGGGGTAGCTAGGTCTGAAATCTTGTCTGCAACTGGGGCTAATTTTGTTAAATAGAGCTGCAAGAATAGTTTGTGTGTTTGTAGGTAATCGAGATAACCATAAAGATTTTAACAAAGGTTCGCCTACCTGATCTCCAGCTAACGATCGCATGCGGGTAAGAAGTTGGGAAGGACGCTGGTCGCCTAACTCGATCCCTTGTAAGAGACGTCGAATCTTAGATTCTTGGCTTTCAGAATGCAGAGTGATTAGTCTAGTTTTGAGAGTGTTGTATAAATCAGTGGCAGGAGGGTTCACAATAACATCACAGACCGAATTTAGAATATCAGACTCTACCGCTGAAAGGACATGATTAAATTTCGTTCTATCCGCAGTGATACCATTTATGTCAAACTGCGCTTCTAATTGGTGAAACCACAGTGTCGGATTGACCTTCCAGAAAGGTGGTGGTCTGATAGCGACGCGCGAAATAGTAGGCGAAGCTGCCGGTAGGTTGTCATTGTTGATATCATCGGTATGGGATTCATCGGGTTTAATCTCGGGCGGCATGATTAAGTTGAATAATAATATGAAAAATATAAATAAAAGAATATACAGCAACTAACCAAGACAAATCAAGGCGGAAATTTGCAGGAAAAAGGCCGGATGATGTCGGATTTCTTCTTAGGTTGCGTAGCTCGTTTCAACTGAAGTCACCATTTTTATGGAGAATTAGTGGATTACCTCCATAAAATAAGAATAAGAGAGTTCTCACCAATGATTGCCTTCCCTGGTATGATGTATCTGGAGTTTGGAATTGCTGTTAAATAGAAATCATTATTTAATATTGAAGACAAGTTTCAAAGAGACGCGGTCATGCTGGAGTTTTTCTAAATTCTATTTATTTCTGTCCTGTTGCCAGAACGCAAAAAAAAGTTATATAATATTTACATCTTATATCTACATACTGGTTTTGAGCTTGATTACAAGAATATATGCAGGTGTTGATGACGTGGAACGCCACATACGCTTTCCATCTTCAGTAATATGTAGCATTGGGTCCTTCCTATAATTTTATGTTCTTACCATCGGTATTTTTGATACAGTAAACCTTAACTTTTTACCATCCATTATTACCTCCATTAATTGAGTTACTTCGACTTTTATGCAATTTTTAAAACAAATTTCATTTTGTCGGTAACTAGATTGTGGTAGGAATGAGCAGCGTCATCTGCTGGCGATCTTTCTGTCGGCATCAGAGCGCGAGATTAGAGATCAGATTACTATAGTGCAAAGGAAGCCTGTTTGGATTTTGGGGGAACCCATTACAGAGTCTCAGGTTAATATATGGGCAACGAAAGGGCCAAGCCAAAATTTCAAGTAACTTTTATGAAATTAACTGTTAAATTTATCATACATCAACCAAAGCAGTGTAATGGTTTGCTGTTGAAACAAATTGTTATACTCATTGTTATATTGTTAATTCAATATGGAAAAGCATTAGGCCATAGCATGTTTTAAGGTTTATTTTGGGGCTCCCCTTCAAATTTTAAAGAAGATAGCCAGAACTGCCCCTACCTATTCGGTGATACTGCATTGGTTGGCATCCTATACAAACGTACTTCTTTTCTTTTGAAACAGTCGTCTTCCGAAAAACATAGCAGTAACTTTCAGTATCGAATCCTAACAGACCTGGCCACCCTAACTTGGGTAAAAACAAAGAGTAAAAAGGCAGAGGTTAAAAGCGCGGTTGGTCCATTAGTTATATACTCTTGTAAGGTGATATTTACTTAAAAATGATCTGAATACAATTTGACCAAAATACACTTTTCATTCTGATAAAATTGCCAATTTTTCTCAAACAAGATTGAAATATGTCAGACCATAAATGAAATTAATGTTTTAAACTAGTTTTCTGGATGGATTCAAAAATAATGTGTGGGACTCTTTGCATGCGCGGAAGGACCTTCTCCATTGCTTGTTTCTATTTACCCAACTTAGGTGGGCAAGGAGTGTAAAGCCTCGGTTTCCTCGGAGTCCGTCAACAGATCTAAGCGGTCGGACAAGTGCGGTGAGTGTCGTCATACAAACTATTGACATTGATTACGCTAGAGTGGTTTCCTCGGGAGCGTTGCCGCACAACTCAACACGACCGCCAGATTGAGTTGCTGTTGAGTGTGTTGGGGAAATCCTGATGACAACGTTTTTTGCTGTTGTCTGTTGTGCGGTGCGCTGGCCCAAAATTAAAAAATTGTGGAAATGACGGAAGGCGAGAGTTGCTTCACGCTTGCCGAAGGAGAAATGCTAATTGATTTTTGTGAGAAATCACGAAGAACCTAAATTTCCCGTTTTTGACATGCAAAGACGAAATCCAAAACAACAACAGAGTTAGTTGAGTGAGTTCGCTAGGTTTCCAGTTTCTTGTCAACGTAACGTTCCGATGAAGGGGTGGCCAGTAAGGTGACGTCATCCACGTAAAATAGCGGTCGCATTTTTCTGGCGCCAGACTCCGAGGAAACCAAGGCTTAAGCCTTCTTCCCAAACAAAGGAGTCACGCGACCATCCCCAAACACGTGGCCATTTCAGGGGCAGCAGACACTGCTGTCATTTAGTGCAGCTTGACCGACTGACCTTCCCAGCTACGAGGAAGTGCGGGCTGCAGGAAGTCCACAGCAGCAACGCCTCCTCGAACTGGAAATGAGATCTTCTTGCAATTCTTTTTTCTTCTTATTATTTTTACTTATGTAATTCTTAATGCCATTATTCTCTTGGGATGTCTCTGTTTGTTTCTTGGGAATGGTTATTGACTGTTTTTGATTTTTTCTTCTTCAAGAATTATTCACTTAAGGTAGTTTTTTGTGCGAAGAGCTTGGATCCAAATCCAAACAGGCTCCTTTATCCATTGAAGTTTCTTGAAAAATTTAAAGTTTTGATTTGGCTGTCCAACATATTATTTTCTTTTACGTATTGTAAAATTTTGTTTTCTTTGTCTGTTTGGATAGCTTTTACGAGTGCTTCCTGTCCATTCCTGTCCTTTTATTCAACAATTTCACACTTTAGAAACCCCCTTATGTACTTGATAATCATTTCTCTTAATTGTTCAGTCATTTTCAACAACAACAATAACTTTTATACAATTTGTTATTTGATATTTTTTTAATTTATAGTTTTGAGGACGAGTTTAAAACTTTTTTTATAACAAATGTAAATTAAACATTTTTAATTTTTAAATTTTATTTTTCCCCCTTATGATAATGACCCTCAGAGACCTAAGTTCGACCATTCATATCTATCCCAAAATCCAAATTAAGGAACCACAACGATGAAAAAATTTGTTTTTCGAAAAATTGGTATTTTATACTTATAAAGACAGCATTGCTTTTGTCTATAATAATAAAAGAAAGAGTCTGTCTGTGTGTATGTCTGTGGATCGCAAAAAACCTACTTCGACTGCTCTAAAAAATTCGAAATTTTTAATATAGGTTCCTTTTAATACCAACGTGTGCACCTGAGGTTTAGTTTTTTCATATTTGATTTTGATTTTTAATTAATATAATTAGTTTCAAAAAAACGTCATCCACGTGGAATTGCGGGACCATAACAGGGCTTGAAAATACATGGACCGGGCCGAAACGGGGACTTGACGCCATCCTATATTAGTTTGATTGATTGAGTTTGGTTGAGATATGCGCTCGCCCTAAGGCTGCTTCATCCTCTATTAGTGTTTGCTTTTTTAAGTGTGCATGCGCCAACACGAATTTAATTTGTTTTGATTTTGAGTGTATTTTCACAAGTAAGCATGCCTCTAAAATTAAGCAATACGAAGTTAATGGGTTCCCAGTAAGGCGGGACCATACTGCTAGTATAATATAAATGTTAAATTTAGTGATGATTGTCAAATTATGAAGCTATCATTATTTTAGTAAATTATATCGTTTTCTGAATTTAACGAATTCAATATTTAAAGAAAGCCAAGTTTGTGTAACAAATTTAAATAAACCAGTAAAAAGAAATACATAGAACTAGAAAACAAAACTAGTAATTTTGGTAGAGAACTAGTATATATTTTCATTCCCATCTCTCCTCAACTTATGGATTGTAGAATATATTTGATGAAGGCGTTCATAACCTGATTTCGATAAATTTGCTAATGCTTTTCTAATACTCGCAGCTATTGTTTACTGTGGCCGAGACGTAATTTGTGTGGTTTATTTCTTTGCTGTTCCACCGCAGAATGTTCTGAAGAAGTAAACAAGAATCTTGTTATTAAACTACCATCGGGAACGCCTCAGTTTTTTTATGTGTTCCATCCACAGAGTCCTTGGTCACAACAATGGATTTTATGTTATGGGGGTCATAAACTGAAACGTGAGCAGTGATTCTTTTTTCTCAAATCAGAGCATCAGACGTGGGTTTTTTCTTCATGATAATAGCAATATTGCAAATGATCTACACGTGGGTTAAATGCACGTGTGTTCATGTTATTGTACCATTCCCCAATAAATGATAGATTGTTTGTATTCAAATTATTTCTTGTTTTTTTATTTACTTTAATAATTACAAATTCTATAAAGTAATGTGTGCGTCTTTCGTATTTGAT
Organism: Hylyphantes graminicola; assembly: GCA_023701765.1. NCBI lineage: Eukaryota > Metazoa > Arthropoda > Arachnida > Araneae > Linyphiidae > Hylyphantes > Hylyphantes graminicola. Next base: position 50,927,739 of record CM043120.1, read on the forward strand.
ACTCTTTTAATTTTATTATTCTAATTTTCTTTTTTAATTATTTTCATGTACTTAAATCTAAATTTAAATTATTTTTTTTGACAAATTATTAACCTTCTCTGCATTAGAGATTTTTTCGAAATTTATGCACCATTTTTTTCTTTGAACGAAGCCAGAAATTTCAAATTTTATGAATAAATAATTATGCTAACGTTCTACTTCTTTTTATTTGGAAAATAATTTCTGTTTTGGTCGCCCTTACTCAGAATACTGACTTGCAGTAAAAAGTTCATCATAAAAAAATATATAAATTTAAAGCTTTAAATATTAATCAATGACAACTAGATAGGTTCTGATCTTCAAGCATGTATTCTCTGGAACCTAAAGGAACAAGAGGAGTTTTAATTCAGCTATTCAAATTCATCAAGTGAGGGGCTTAGGTCTGATTTGATCATGGAGTCGAGCCCAAGAACGTGTCCAATTTAAAAAAAAAAAAAATACTGCTTCGAAAACGAGATTAAAAAAAAAACGCATTATTTTTGCAATCGAGTGGATTTCTTGACCAGATTATGCTGTATATTTATAGAGTGTAAAATATTGCAAGAAGAATTTTGATAGTTTTTGGTTATAGGAAATTTGATAAAAAAAAAAAACTTTTGAACCAGCATTGTTTTGCCTCAGATCTCTTGTTAGTGGCCACTTTTTGCATATGTGTTTGTAATGTCAATTTGAATAATTATATTAATTACTTGCAAAACTATAACAAATTGTAAGACTAATAAATTGCTTAAGTTTACACTTGTACTAGCGTGTCTGAATAAAATTTTGGAGTGAGAGAGAGAAAGAGAGAGAGAGAGAGCGAATGAGAAAACAACACGATTTTTTTTTTAATATTTATTTAAAATATTTATCAACCCCCAAATTACAAAAACGTTTATTTGTCGATTAAGCTGATTTCACTTTTAAGAAAAGATACAAAAGGTTTTTGGAAAACATTTGTCATCACACGACAGGTTTCTACATTACACAGGCTTGCCACCTCTCCGTATAAATTCCAGCAACACTGAATTTTAACTACCTTCTGAATTTCCTATTCAAATGCAAGAGTTGTCAGTTTTCGAAGAGTGGGAACAAAATTTCTCTTGAGCACCAGAATTAGGAAATAAGTTATTACAGAATAGTGTATACTTGACTGTATCGCTAAAATACCTTATTAAATGAATTATAGTTTGAACCCAAAAATAACAAACGTATATATTTTTTTGCAAAATAAATCTTTAATAAATTAGTAAAAATCATTTTCAAATAGCTTTTTTTTCATCGGTAGGTCACGTGATCACAATCAGTTGATTTGGCTGGCGTCACTAGTATATATAAAAACTGGTGTGATTTTTTTTGCTTGCAATTAAACTGGATTTTTTCTAATTTACTATTAAAGTAAGAATTATATAGATGGTTTAAAATTAAATGTTTAGAATTATATGGAGGTTTCACAGAAGCAGATGGTTCAAATTTGCTTAAAGTAGATTTATAAATGGTGTTTCAAAGTTTGTTTATAGTTACTAACGACGTCATAGACACCACATGACAGCCACAAAGCGCTTCCGGGCGTAATTTTTCGTCCTAATTTTAAAATTCATTTTTCTGCCTTTTTATGGAGTATTTGAAAAAATTAAAAATACTGGCCAATATTTTTGGCATAAGAGCATTTTTTGCCAATAAATTTTTTATCGAATTTTTTTCGAATCACGTTTTCAACTGAATTTTTTTTCTTTACACTAACACCTTTTTTTATCAGATAACATAAGAGACGTCGGTCTGGAATTGCATCAAGCCGGTTCGTCCCATTTCGCTCGTGACCCCAAATTTAATCCACTTCCTTGTTCAGTTTATCTTGGTCAAGTTCAAATGTTTTATATCCACTTTCAAAATTGAAAGTGATAAGGATTTATTCAATTACATTCCTGGAAATTATAGGGAACTGGGGGGCACGCCCCCTTCTCGCTATCGCGCGACCACCCCCGGGATAAATGACAGTGATTGCGCCCTCTAGAAGGGAGAGCGTTGGCTTTATAGCCCATTACCCAGCTCGCCAGAAGAGGCAGTCACAAGAGACACACAAAGAAGGACGACACAAACACATAGACAAATAACAACATTTATTGACAAGCACAAACTTCCATGCCTTTACCGGGATTCGAGCCCGAGCCCAGCAGCTCCAAAGGCTAGAACACTAACCACTGCGCCGGCGTGCCGGGAAGCACCCCCCAGGAACTGCTTAAGTAATTCAAGTTCCCTTTGGATCGCTTCGCGATACAAGGCTCGCTTCACTCGCTCACCGTTCATTGAAATATTATTATTTAAAAAGGATACTAAAGGCAGTTAACCGAAATTATCATGTCCGGATTTGGTGCCAGTCGAAAAATGTCGCCAAGTCAAAATGACAACAGACCGAGCATTTGCCAAGTCTGTGAAATGCCAACAAATAATTTGCATTCAGGTGTTGGCTCGTCACTTGACTGTGGTTCTAAAATACGACGCCCGTCGCCAATAGCCCTCGTGTAGCTCTAGTGCGACGATAATTCAAACCTAACCTAACCTAACAAATAATTTGCTGCTTAAAACTGGAAATGTCTGCTGAGAGAACATGAAAGATTTCCTTATAAAAAAATTTCGTGGCATTTAAGATCGTAGATCGTAAAGATTTTAATAGTAAGATTCTGAAATAAGAAAATCAGAACTCAACAGTTCGCAGCAAGATCAAATCTATGTGCTCAAAAATTATTTAAGAAATTAGTTCTTTTAATAATTAAGGATTAATAGTATTTTAAATATAGTAATACGATTTAAGAATTCTTAACAATGAAAGAAATGGATAAGATCTTTTTTGTTGCTTTCAGTCGGCTATTTTAAAACTTTTGAAATTAGAAGTATTTTTGTTCATTTCAGTTGTTGCCATTCCAGAGATGGAAATATAAGGAAATTTGGACGCCGTAAAGAGTATTATACTTATATATAGATATTACATTTCAGAAACAATGTCAATCTTTTTTCAGAGGTGACTGGAAAGAAAATGTCCTTCTGTTTAGGTGTAGTAAATTTTATTTAAATTAAATATAATTTGTCTTGATGTATTTAACGGGATTATAATATATATTTATAGCATCATATTGTATTTTATAATTATGATGCTTAAAAATGTTTTATGAATTTAACTCGGCTACTCAAAAAATATATGTGATGCGTGTCGAACTTCAGTTTATCTTGAAAAATTAAACACAAAAACGATGAAATCAGAAAAAAATTTGTTCTTTTCAAAAATGAAGATACACTTGAGTTGTAGGGAATTGTTTGTGTCTTCGCTTTTTCGAATAAAATTTAATTAACCCTTATTTTTACGCTTCACACCATAAAATGTTTATCAGTCTTTAAAAAAATCAAAACTAATAATAACTAAATATTACAAATACTAGAAATGAAAAAAAAACTAAAAATGAAATGGCGTGTTTAACGTCGTTTGACGTTTTACAGTACAATAATAGAAAATTATATCAATTGAAGAATCGTAGCATATTTTATTTAAAAGATCTGCTTTGAGTAAATGGTATTAGGTGAACTAATGTATTGAATATTATATTATAATTTATTCAATATATTTGAAAATACCTTAGAAAATATATTGATTACAATAAACGGAAATATAAGTCAAATCTTTCAAGGAAAAAATGTCGCAAGAAATTTTAGCCCTTTCCTTCAAACCCATGTTGACACTTTTACGAAAAAAAATCTGAAACATTTGGAATTCAGCGTAACACAGTTAGTACCAAATATAATTTCTCGGAAATATTTTTTGCACAAAACTTTCTAAATCCAACACTAAAAGTAGGTTACAATAAAATATTTCCTTCATTCGAAGTTTAAAAAAAAAATGGAATAAACTGGTTACAGCTGGTTCTACTTTGGAGACTGGTTACTGGAAACACTTGTATAATTACAATCTCGATTTTTTAACCTAATAAAGTAGTTACAGTTTTTCATTTTGTGATAGTAAATAAATTAAATAAAGATTAATTGTTTAACCAATTAATAACTATTAACCTGATAAAGTAGTTACAATCTTTCAAATTATGATATTGAATAAATTAAATAAATATTAATTGCTTTTGTGGAACCTCTTTTTAATGGAATAGTTAAGACGGGCAAGACAATAGTTTTTGTTCAAATAAATCAATAAAACAGGAAGCAATTTTGTAGCTATAACTTTGATTTAATTAATGTATAGATGTTGTGAAACCGATCTACCTGTCATTGTTTGGCTTAACTTTCTTAAAGAGCTACTTTAGTTCTTTAAATTTTATTAAAAATGATTCAAATTAACTTATGTGAATCAATTTTTTATAAGGATTTTATTGTAATAAAATGAGAACAAACTGTAAAATATTGTAATAGAAACATATAATTTGTTTTCATAAACTTCTTTAAATTCTTTCGTAGTTTATTACTCTTAATTTCGCTGCTAAATGGACTTGGGTGAACCAAATTTTATATGGATCTCTAACATATCAAAATGAGAACCTTAAGTCTACAAATAAAATTTTATCAAACGGTTTATTGTGAATGTTTTCTATTACACCACTTTAAAATATTAGTTTAGGTTGGTTGGTTGGCAGATATATATTTTCAGGCTTGTGTGCTTGGCTTATAAACCTTCGTCAAGTAAGACAGACACAACACACACACAAGCCACCCAGGTGGCTCAATCGTTAGGATGCTGGCCTTTGAAGCTGCTGGGGTCGGGTTCGAATCCAGGTCAGGCATGGATGTTTGTGACCGTCCATAAATGCTGTTATTTGTCTATGTGTTATTCCTTTCTTTGTGACTGTAAAAAATTCTTTCTGTGTCTTTCTCACTTGACGAAAGCTTATAAGCGATTCTCTGAACAAGCACACAAGCTGGAACATATATGTACCATACCATAACACACTCATACGCTACCAGATGCTGCTATCTATCGTGCGCTACCTCCACAATTTAGACTTGTCCCTGAAGGTATATTAGTTTAAACAAGCTGAATTGACGGGTTAAGAAGTGTGCATACTTGCTGGGTTAAAGTTTTAAATTTTTTTCTTACAAGTGTTCACTTAAAAACCATGGACAGAAATCCAAACCAAATCTACTATGTTCTGTAAAAAGTTACTTGTTAACGTTACTCCATAAAACTGGTAGAAACCCAGCTCCCTCCAGTTATTGTTCAGAGAAGTAATATCTCTTCTCGGAACCAGAAATTTTCAGTTTTTTTTTCTAAACTTATATCCGAAAACACGTTTACAAAATCAATTTTCACAATTCATTGACCATAGGAAAAAGCTGGAATTATAGCTTTAAACGATAAGTACATAGAAACACATCTTTTAAATAAATTTTAATATTTATTATTTAACGAGTCATTTGTGATATTTTAAAATAAATGTTATCAATGCGTTAAACTACGTTATATACGATTATATTACCAGATAAAAGCAATGCAATGTTCCATTAAACCATAACTACAATGTTAATTAATTGATTACCATTAATGAATTAATATTAGCGGACCTTAGTAGGTTTTAAATTGTATGTAAAAACTTGGGGCTGATTTTATGGTGGACACGATATAAGTTTTATCAATAAAAAACGAAGAAGCATTTTTTCCTTGTAATTCATTTATAATTTGATTCCCAGAAAATTACTAAAGAAACGATAATCTAATGATAATTTTCCTGTAACTTTACATACGTTAACTCATGTTCTCAGTTCATACTAGTTAAATGCAAAACAGTATTCATTTAAATTGAAAGAATAACATTTTAACTATAGCACTTAAAAATTGTGCTCTTTTTTAAATGGCGTGATACTCAAATGAACGATTATACATGTGTGTATTGTAAACGGTATTGCTTTTTTAAAGCAAACTTTTGGGTTTTTTTTTTAAACCTCAAATATCCAAAAGTAATCAGTTAAAAAAATATTTTATGTACTTATTTTACTGTCAAATTTACTGTTGAGCTGCTGACAGATACAACTTATGAAGAGTCTAATTGCAAAAGTCCCATTCTACCAAGTATAACTAAAATATAGTGTCCTGTCTGTTCATTGATGACTTCGTCAATTTGAATTTGCAATTATTAAAAATTATCAAGGAACTGGCCTGCCTCTTTGTCTTATTAGAATGTTAGGTTGCAACTAGATCCTTCATTTAGAAAGTGTAATTGCATACTAATCTCCTTGCCAACCTAAGTTGGGTAAATAGAAATATGCTATGGAGAAGATCCTGCCGCAGATGTAAAGAGTTCCATAAATTATTTGTGAATTTATCCAGAAAAATGTTTAAAACATTCATTTCGTTTAAGATCTAACAGATTTGATTATTATTTGAGAAAATTTGGCATTATCAGAATGAAAAGCGTATTTTGGTTAAATTGTGTTCAGGTCATTTTATATGTAAATATTTTATTACAATGGTTTCCTACAAACGGACCAACCTCGCTTTTCCCTCTTCCTTTTTACTCTTTGTTTTACCCAAGTTAGGTAGGCAAGGAGATCAGAAGATTATTTGCTACTCTGGACATTTTGTGGTGCTGCCATCTATGATCATTGTATAGAGCTATTCACCAACCCTATATTTTTTACAGTTTGTCAGAAGACACGAGAGTTTTCAAAATTCACTCTCTTGCACAGAAAGATGACAAATTCTCCAGATAAATATCATGATAAATAATTACATAACAGGAAATGTGTTTTACTAGTTAAAAAAGTCATGTTGCTTTTGAACATATATAGCACTGGAGATTTCATGAATCGTCACTTAAGTTCCCACATGTGCTATCTAACTTTGCAGAACGGATCAGATTTACTGTACGGTAACCCTTGGCGAACTTTCCAAATTCGCGCCAAAAGTCAATATTCTGGCGACTTTTGACGTCACGCTCTCCAAACTGCGATAATAAATTATGGTCAGATAGGGTTGCCGGAAAACGTTATCGTTGCGAAGTCAAAGAATTCAAATCAGTCGAAGTCAGACAGATTCCCTCAAAAAATTATTTGTCGCTAAATCCGAAAAAATCGAGCCAAGGGTTACCGTGAAGTAAATCTGATCCATTCTGCAAAGTTAGATAGCACATGTGGGAATTAAGTGACGAAATACTTCGTTGGTTTTTAAAGAATTTGATGCTGATTTTTTTCTAATTTCCTTATATTTTGAAATTCCAGGTGGCGAATCGTCACTTCTGACCGCAGCAGCCTCAGTGATTGGAATCGGTACAGACCTCGGCGGAAGCATACGCATCCCAGCTCTATTCAGCGGAATATTTGGTCACAAACCCACCACGGGTAACTGTGGTCTTCACACATTTGCGTGATCTAATACACGCACAACCTTATATTTAAATTGCCATACAAAATGAGCATACTTACTTATAAGTTTTCCTTACACGTATATTTCTTATACTAAATGTTGGAAAGCTAAAGCGTAGAGGGAAAATTCCTCTTAGAGCGTAGATTGTTTTTTAAATTAAAATTATTGATTTTTTCAATTGAATACTCTGCCAAATAACTTCCTATTTTGCGATGGTGATTTTTTGGCCCTGGAAAACATTTTTTTAATAATGGCAGTGAATGCTTTAGATTTTAGACTAAAAGTTTTTGTATGTTTATTTCAAAATGCAGTTTATTTTTTTTGTAAGTAATAAGGCTATTTTTAAAAAGGAGCTAAAAATAATTCTTGTCATTTATTACAGGGAAAATATCTAAAAATGCATAACTCTGACGAAGTCTAACAATGGTATTAATATTAACTGTTAAACTGCCTGGATTTTTCCCGCCTTGTTTTCATTAAAACAATGAGCTCGGTAAATGAGGATCGGAATGCTGCTAATCTATACCATTTCTAGCCAGAATATAAGCTTCGAAAAGACTCTCTTCCCCCTTCACTGGGTTTCCTAAGAAAAGGGGGGAACATCGCTTATCTAATCCTATACCTAAACCGACCTTAAGTTTGCAGTATACAAATGTTCTACGAGAAAAAGGGTAAATAGTTCTCATTTTTGAGTGCGAGAATCGAATACAAAAAGGTATTTCACATTCAATAAACAAATTTATTTGTTATTTCAAGACATAAATTTATTATTTTTATTAGTTTAGCTTCAGTTAGAGTGTTATTTTAATTATTTTTTTTCCTTCGATTTTGACGTAACAGGGCGCACGAATATCAGGGTTGAAAGGAGCAGCCAATCAGAGTACGCGATTTTGCGGCGCCAGACGGGTTGTTTACCAAGATTCTTCCGCTCAGTACATTTCTCTGCTGCAAACTTAAGCTCGGTTTTGGTATAGCGCGCTCGAGGTTTACAATCAAAACAGTTAGCATTTCCCCATGCAGGATGGGGAAAAAACCGAAACAGCTATAAATCACCCCGCTCCAAGAAAAACGCACTAGTGGAGGGAGGAGGAAATGCTTTCCAAGCTTACATTCTAAATGGACCTACTATAGCCACGATTCTCTCTATCCAAGTTCGTAAAGTCAATAATATACACTACACTCTTAAAACAAAAGAGTGAAATCCACTCCAGTAGGAGAAGTGCATTTTCGACACTGGAAAGGAGTGAATATTAAATCAGACTGAGTTTAAATCACTCGTTTGGAGTGATCCTGTCGGAGTTTTAACACGCAAAGGATCCACTCCAAGAGGAAAAGTGCATTTTCCAGACTGGAGGAGCGAAAACTACTCAGACTGAGTTAAAATCGCTCGTTCGTTTTAAGAGTGTAATTCTAATGTAATGATTTGACGTTTCTGTCAGGCGTCGTGTCCAACGGCAACCAGTACCCGGTGGTCAAGGAGGCAGTACGCATGATGATCGGTACTGGACCTATGTGCAGATACGCCGTGGATCTACTGCCCATGATGAAGGTCCTATCTGGGAACAAGAGGGATATGCTCAAGTTGGACGAACCGGTAAGCTCCAGTCAAATTACTACACTGCTTGCCAGCCTAAGTTGGGTAAATAGAAATATGCTATGGAGAAGATCCTTTCGCGGATGTAAAGAGTTCCATAAATTATTTGTGAATCCATCCAGAAAACATGTTTAAAACATTACATTCGTTTAAGGTCTAACAGATTTGAATATTACTAGAGAAAATTTGGCAATTTTATCAGATTGAAAAGTGTATTTTGGTTAAATTTTATTCAGATTATTTTGTATGTAAATATAGCCTTACAAGAGTTTCCCACTAATGGACCAATCGCGCTTTTCCCTCTGCCTTTTCACCCTTCGTTTTTACCCAATTTGACAAATGGCAAGTGACAGTGATTGCGCCCTCTAGAAGGGAGAGTGTAGGCTTCATAGCCCATTTATTACCCAAGTTAGGTTGGCAAGGAGTTTACTTATATTGTTTCATTAAAAGTATTGTGTGATATTCGGAGAACGTCCGCTACTTTGCGCGGGATACATGAAAGAAGACAACGTCGTCGGTTTCTTGGCGCAAAGAGTTGTATTGTATAAAAATTGACATGCTTCGTTCTCAATTCATCAGAAAATTTCACGAATTTTATTCAAAAGATTTGTGTAGTATTTTTAAGAAGCACACTCTAAAAAATGAATGCTCAAAAACGACGAAATTTTCCTTAATTGTGACGATTCCGTTACTGGAAAATGCTCCGAGTTTTCGTTTCCTCAAAGTGATTAAATTTGAATCGTCATTTTTATGAGGATTTGAATGTCGTCTAATCTAAAGAAATATTTCGTCATTTTTGAGCATGCGAGTACAACAATGAGATTCAGTTTCCTCAAAATCAAGATACAGAATTGTCAAATCACGATCGTAAAAGTGAGGATTCGCGTTTACTCAAAAGTCATGTGATAGTTCGACGAAAAATCCTCAAAATTAACGAAATGAGGCTTGAGGATTCATGAATCGTCAAAAATGAAAGTGTTATTTCTGAGAGTGTACTTTGCGCGGGATACATGAAGAAGACAACGTCGTTTTCTCGGCGCAAAGAGTTGTATTGTATAAAAATTGACGTGCTTCGTTCTCAATTCATCAGAATACTTCACGAATTTCATTCAAAAAATTTACGTTTAGCATTTTGAAGAAGCAGGATCTCCGTCCTGAGAAACATGTAAGTTTTTACGCACTGAAATTATTTGCGCCAAGAACCAAAGTTGTTTTCTTGGATTTGTATGAGTTTAGTATTGCTGAATTTTCACTTTCTTTATTGTTTTCACTTTTTTTAATCAATCGAAAGTAGTTGGTTACTAACTTTCTAAGTATTTAAGAATGAGGAACTCACTTAGAAGGCCGAGATAGAATGGTTGGTAGAGAGTTGGACAGTCATCCCTTAGTTCACTCCTGAGAGCCGAAGATCCTAGTGTATGCTAATGGTGACTGATGGTGTCTCAATTTAGTGATTTGGGGTTTGTATAAAATGCTCATAAGCAGAGGCACCTCAGTCCTCAGAATACCCTTCAGGGACAAACAAACCACTTATAAAATTAAAAGTAAATTGCCTTCAAGCAGATTATGGTTTTAATCTACAGATTTTAATGTAAAAGAGTTAGAAAGCAAAGTGGTGTAAAGCAGGTTCTGAAAAAATATTCATAACTTCATAACTCTTTTAATTTTTAAATAGATGTGGGGAATGTGAAGCTGCGGTAATTTGGTAAGGTACAAAATTTAGTATGAATAAAAATTTCTTCGTGATTTGTAAGTACTTTCTTCTTGTACATTATATTTCAAGGAAATATAAAATTTTGTACTTATACTTAAATACGTTCAACCAGTATTTTTATTGCAATATCCAATTCTGAAGCCTAAGTCCAGTTGTGCATTTTAAAATAACTGCTGCTTAAATACAGGGAGCGGCAAATAAAAGCGGCCCCGTTCTAGAGATAGGAATACGTTGAAATGCTCGGCGAGAAAAACTCTTGATGCAGCCTGAAACCTGTTTTTGCATTGGTTGGATCAGATTAGCTTCACATTAGAGCTACTCATAGTCTAGTGGCGAGTTCATATCTTAGTTCGTATTGTATGAAGACGTCTAATGCAAACTTTGTGCCTTGCAAGCAATTTAGAAAGTTTTGTATTCCCAAAAACAAAAAGGTCCGATTCTCTAACATAAATAACGACAGAAATAATCACTATTGGGAACTTTTTTTATCAGCTCTACAAACCTTGTTTGGATTTCCTTTCAACTAGCTTCTCAAACCATAGCGTAGTTGCGGGCAAATAATTTGCCAAGCGTTTGTTTGGGCTTAATATTGAAGCGATCAATAGCTTCAGTTAGAAAGCCTGTTTTTGCATTGGTTTTTTGACTTGGCAACATTTCTATCATATTCTTATCTCCACGTTGGGGCCGCTTTTATTTGCCTCACCCTGTATAATACATTTTGGTTTTTTATGGCAGTGGATTTTTACTGTTATTACCTAAAGGTAAGTCTTGCAGAAAGTATGTAGTAGAGAAATAGTATGCGCACAATAAACTTTTGAAGTGCCAACGAGTTGCCTCATACTACAGAACTAATTATTTTGATGCTCATACAAGGCTTGCTTTGTTATTTCAGGTAAATATCAAGAAAGTGCGCGTGTTTTATATGGAAGATGATGGCGGTTATCCCTTTCGCACACCGGTGTCCAGAGAAATAAAGAAAGCTTTGAGAAAGGTATCAAACTTAAAATTATGTGCGTAAATTATGAAGTGACGTATAGCTTACACTCTCAAAACAATAGAGTGAAATCCACTAAAGTAGGAAGAGTGCATTTTCGACACTGGAAAGGAGTGAATATTAACTGAGACTGAGTTAAAATCACTCGTTTGGAGTGATCTTGTCGGAGGTTTAACACACAAAGGATCCATTTCTTTTGGGGATGTGCTTTTTCGAGACTGGAGGAGTGCTAATTAAGTCAGACTGAGTTAACTTTCAATCCTTTCGATGTCGAAAATGCACTTCCCATATAGGAGTAGATTCAGTCTTTTGTTTTGTTAAACCTCCAGCAATCTAAACAGCAAACGAGTGATTTTAAGGCGATTAGGAGCGATTTAGGGCGATTACGAGCGATTTAAAAGTTAATTTCACTCCTTTCTAGAGTCAAAAATGCACTTCTCTTAAAGGAGTGGATTTCACTCTTTTGTTTTAAGAGTGTATGTTCATGTGACGAATAGCTACTAAAGGTCCGTTACTACTACTCTGGATATCTATTTTTATTGAAAAAAAGTAATGGAAAGATAATCTGCATTTTACAAGACAAGTTAAACAAGTAGATTTTATAGTAGTAGCTGTCACCTAGAACAGCTTCCACTCACGGTTTTTAAGGCTTAAAATTCAAAAACGCCAAACACATTTACAATCACCAAACACATTATTTTTATTTGGAGGTTCTCATTTAAACTTACAGTTGCCAAAATGACTATTTTCATTAAATTGCTCTTCCAAACTCATTCAATAATCTGCTATATCGTTTGCTAAAAAATTTAGATTGCGAAGAATAACAATTAAGTAAGATTGCTTGCTCTAAATATAGAAGCGAAAGTAATCATTTACTGTGTTCATTTTACTGTTTCTTTTTTCGAATGAGGATGTACAATTTTCAAACAATCAACATTTATATTTTGACGTCATATAATCATAAACATCAATAAACATTAAAATTTAAATTAAAAGCGACCAGATTATTTAAACGCAAGCGAAATACGAACTCTCACTGCGCCTTTCTTAACCCGGCAGCACTCGCGCTAACTTAGCATAGACTAATAATCTTCTAGATCGGGAACTCAATCTGATGCCTAGCGCCTCCAAAGTGTCGAACGGAACTAATACACTATTAACGATTGATTTGTGATTGACATAATTAAATTTTCCGATTGCAGCTCTGTTTCTTCGAGATGTACTATAATACGTCAGATTTGAACGGATAATTAAAATTTTCGATCTTAGCGCTAACGTCGCTAACTAAGCTGTCTACATGACAGCTAGTCGTAAAAGTACGAGGAACTGTTCCTGGCCTTTTCCGATTGCATAACTCATCAACTGTCACTAATCATTGAATTGAAAGCCAATAACTGTATTTGTTTCAGTGATTTACTTTTCGACTATGAAATCATCATTAAATTTTCATAATTCATTGTTTTTGGGTTGTTTTGTTTGAAAAAACTACAAAAAAGTAAAACACAGATTATTTGCTATTTTTTATAGCTAGATAGTTAAATAACAAACTAAACCGCAACTGTGCTATAGCTCCGAAAGGAGGCTAGAAAAAGGAAGCCTTAAACCATTACATTAGTTCTCTTAGACACAATTGGGGGAGTTAGTGTCGAAATCAATTTCAATATAGGAAATTCTTATAATGGTAACCCAATCAGAGTTTCAGATCTTAGAGTGTATTTGATCTATTTGGGGTCCATTAGACCCCAGGCGAGTGCTGCCGGGTTAATACACAAATAATAACCATCAAAACAGTCGGCAACACATTTTTTTCTTTTTCGTTATTTGCAACATAACGCGGATCGCCAAATCGAGAATGGGACATAATATCATAGCAATGCCACATTCTTTAGGAATTGTATGCAGGGGCTGGGGAGCCCAGTCGGTTAGGCACTCGCCTAGCATGCAAAAGGTTCCAGGTTCGGGATCGGGCATCGCCAAAATAACTGCAGACATATAAACGGCCAGTGCAGCCAAAAATGTCCGACGAATATTACTCTGTGTAGAGGGAGTGCACGTTAAATATCCTTCAAAGTCCTAATACTGTGCACCATGTTGCCCTTAACGGTTGCGTTGGGTGCCTAGTCTGGTGTCGGCTCGTCACTTGACAGTGGTTCTAAATTACGACGCCCATCTCTAAAAGCCCTAGTGTAGCTCTACGCTTCTTGCCAACCAAGTTGAGTAAATCGAAATATGCTATGGAGAAGATCCTTCCGCGTATGTAAAGACTTCCGTAAATAATGTGTGAATCCATCCAGAAAACATGTTTAAAACATTAATTTCGTTTAAAGTCTAACAGATTTGAATATTATTTGAGAAAATTTGGCAATTTTATGGGAATGAAAAGTGTATTTTGGTGAAATTGTATTCAGATCATTTTGTATGTAAATATTACCCTACAAGAGTTTCCAACTTTCGGACCAATTGAGCTTTTCCCTCTGTCTTTTTACTCTTTGCTTTTTCCCTATTTAGGTTGGCACGGAGGGTAGTGCGACGCTAATTGAATCGGTGAGTGCAGAAACCACATCAGTTATAAAAATCCGAAAACGCGTTTTCAATAAAAATAAGCGCAGAAAGGCAAGATGCGTGTTGGGTTCAAAAACTACGTTAGTCTATTGATTAGTTCCGTAAATACAGGACGTTTGTTTCGAGTGTTTAGTGCAGAAATAATGGAGGAGTTACTACGTTTTTTCTCCCTCCTGAAAAATTTGAAATTTGTGACTGACGTTGTTTCTGCACTCACCGATTCAATTCAAACTAAAATAAACTAAAATTACACTCTTAAAACAAACACTCCCAATTTACCTCAGTCTGAGTGGATTTCACTCCTCCAGACTGGAAAATGCACTTCTCCTTTTGGAGTGGATCCTTTGTGTGTTAAACCTCCGACAGGATCACTCCAAACGAGTGATTTTAACTCAGTATGAGTAAATATGCATGCCTTTACGGTGTCGAAAATGCACTTCTCCAACTGGAGTGGATTTCACTCTCTTGTTTTAAGAGTGTAAGGAATTGTATATACACCTTGTGTTCTCTGTTGCAGGCCGTCGGCCACTTCGACACCGTGTGCGAGATCAAGCCCCAGAAGATCTTTAAAGAACGCCTCCAGGACGCCGTCGAGACCTGGGTGTGCGTGATCGAGGCCCTCAACGACCAGCAGCTCTGCAACGAGATCGTCGGCTACCAGAAGAAGCTCAAGTTCGGCAAGGAGGTGCTCAAGTCCATGGCCGGCAAGTCCAAGCACACCTTCCCCGTCATCGTGCTAGCCATGCTCGACCGCTACATCCGCAACTTCGACGTCAAGCTCGCCGACCCCTTCTTCAAGATGCGCGACGAGCTGATCGACGAGTTCAACGAGCTGCTGGGAGAGGACGGCGTTTTCCTTTACCCCACTTACCCCGACACGGCCCCGTACCACAACGAGATGATGTTCCGACCCTTCAACATCGGCTACAGCGTCATCTTCAACATCTTGGGGCTGCCTGTTACTCAGTGTCCTATGGGACTTGGTGATAAAGGTCTGCCTCTGGGGATACAGATCGTGGGGGCGATGAACAGCGATCGTGTCACCATGGCAGCCGCTAAGGAACTGGAGAGGGTGTTCGGCGGGTGGATCAGCCCGTGCGATATCAGGAAATCGTCCATCACTTTGACGGAGATCGTTTAGCAGGTGAACGTAAACACAAACGAATTTTTTAGTCACTTATGTTTTTCTTATCATCAGCCAATGTATTGGATGCCTGTGTCGTGTCATGAACCCATTACTACGAATTCACAAAGTGCGCTGTTTGATTATTAATTATTTAAGAAATAAGAACAAAAAAAATCTTACTTGTGTTTTTACATTGGTGGAATTTCAACTTGCTCTCCGTTCCTACGTGATTAGTAACTTCACCACTAAAGCCAAGAAATTTCAAAATGTGCATAAAAAATAAATCTTTCCATGCCATATCAGGAAATCCGGGATCAAGAGATTAACCATGGTCTTTTAATAATGAAAATTTTGTAAAAAAAAACTTCATTTACAAAATCGTATATTACGTACTAAAGCCAATTGGCAATAGCATGTCATAAATATAAAACTAGAGTTCTGAATCTGAAACTACATTTGTATGTATAGACTTGGTGAGCATTGGAATTATTTATCGAAAAAAGTAACGACCTACCCGTACACGGCCCCGTACCACAACGAGATGATGTTCCGACCTTTCAACATCGGCTACAGTGTCCTTTTCAACTGCCTGTTACTCAGTGTCCTATGGGTCTTGGTGATAAAGGTCTGCCTCTGGGGATACAGATCGTGGGGGCGATGAACAGCGATCGTGTGACCATGGCGGCCGCTAAGGAACTGGAGAGGGTGTTCGGAGGATGGATCAGCCCGTGCGATATCAGGAAATCGTCCTTCACTTTGACGGAGATCGTTTAGGGGGTGAACGTAAACACAAACGAACTTTTTAGTCACTTTATACGGTTGATTTTGTCTTATCATCAGCCAACGTGTTGAATGCCTGCGTCATGTGTTGCACTTGAAACTGTTACTAGTTGACTCTGAGGATAATTTTGCAAGGAAAACGACACAGATGTTGTTGGTGTCGTGCCCATAGATATCCTATGGAAGATGGTTGCCAGAGCCTCCGAAACGGTTGGATTTCTTTTTGCACAATTGAATATGAATTCAATCATAAAGACACAAACATTTTATTTACCGGACAACAATTCTTGCTCTTACCAAGGATTCCAATCCGGGACTACTGGTTGGGATCCCGACGAGCTAACAACTATGTCGAGTAGACGACAACGATACAGATAAAGCTTGTTTATGCTGTTACATTGGAGTTTTGTTTTATTTTGCAAGAAAAAAGTATACGCATAAGGCCCTTTTATGTATTTACGTTGTGGAATTTAAACTTGGTTTTCATTCTGACGATATTTGTTATTTCGCCATCAAGGGAAACTGTTCACTCTTCGAGATAGGAGACAGAAATTTTTTCATAAAGGTGATCCATTGCACATTTTATATTCCTCCGTCTTACTTTCCCTTTAGTAATAATATAATGAGGATCCGGTTTCCCAATTAGTTACGTGTAATCCTAATGTCTTAAAATATCATGTTTCTTGTTTACCATGGGTTTTTGAGATAATGGCTTGTCTTTGAAATTATATAGACTGTTAGAGCTATTAGTTTGATTAGATGATCGCAATTAATACCAAGAAATTGTAACAGTTACATGAACGATCTATTCATGCCATATCAGGAAATCCGACAGCAGTTATCAGGAGAACAACCATGGTCATTTAAAGATGAATATTTTATTTTAAAATATTTCAACGCATAATTGTTTTATCACGTTTACAGATAATTGGTCATGGCATGCCATAAATTTAAAACTCAATCTAAAATAGTTTTATTCGCAGATAAACTTAATGAAAATTAATAACGAAAAGGGTGCAAAGACACGAATTTTTAAAAAATCTTTCTTTTCCTCTTTTTGAATTGAAATTTATTACTTTCACAAAGCAAAAAGCATTCGCAACATTAAAACTATTTTCTTCTAAGAACACACCTAAGCAGCAGATACTTTTTTGCTGTTTCCATATGTTTGTGTGTTTTCGTTAGGAAAAATCATCAAAATTCATAAAAAGTGCCAATAATAAACAAGTGTCAAATATAGAATATGAAACAGTTTTGATTTTTCCGTTACTGTATGTGTTCCTTAACAATAAATGTTCTGAAGACATTGTTGAAATATTAATCTTGCTCAAATAATGAGTGTCAAAATTACTATTTTCTTTACGAGAGAATTACAGACATATTTTTGATATGCATTGAAAGAAGTATCAGGGATCTGAGTATCGATTTCAAAATTATTTATTTGATCATATTAGTTTTTAATTCATGAGAAATGGCCGTAAATAATACCTTTCAATCGAGTGCGATGTATTTATTGCCAGTGATTATTACTAAAACTCAACTTTACCATACTTCTACACGTTCGTAGATAGCGTCGGCAGAATGATATGTGCTGATTTTCTGTTTCAGGATGATAACGAATCGTTTTTTATGCTTAAATTTCAAATAAAAAATTAAGGAAGTCCCAAAAATATTTTTTTTACTACTTATATTTAAAGTAAAAGGGTTTTTTTTATCCTCTATTACTAAAGCCAGTCAAATGAAATCTTTACTGAGAGAGTATGATTCCAACTAAAATCGTAGAGGATTTACTTTAAAAGCGTGTAACAAAAAATGAAATATTCGGCTAACGGAAAGATGCTTTTAAAGTTTTGAGCTTCCAATACCTCTGTTGCTTGATTGGATATTGATTTGGTATCAGTACTCGAAGAACTTTGCGAAAATGAAAGATCCAAGCACACCATAATCGTAGCGTGGATCATGATCAGCACTGTTTGGGAGAAAATATATATACAATCGCGTGAATAATGATGAAGTTGTGTGATTGTCGATTGACATTTTCGCTGTGGATGATTCCTTACGATCTGACTTTGTTTTATACGGAGCAATGAAGTGCGATTCCCATTGCGTGCACTGAAAATAGGGTTAAACTAAAGAATCATGGCCGGATATTTTACACCAAATCTGGGAACCCCGACTTATTGGTTTATGGCAACTTTTTGGCAAAATTTGCAATGGGAAAGTATCTTGTGATGTCATGTCCTCCATACTGCCGTCATTCATTGGTTGTCTCGGCAAGCGCCGGGATTTGTTGTCATTCGACCAGGCGATATTTTGGGAAAGAAGCCAAATCCGGCCACGATTCTTTAGTTTAACCGAAAATCGAACAAGAACCGAGGTTATACGATAAAGCGCTTTGCGTAGAAGTCACCTAATCAGCGAGTGGAAATATTTCACAGTAAAGAGGATTGAGGTATTGCCTCATGAACAATTAACCTCTGCATTAATCAAAATTCCTACAAGTTATGTATTTAAAAATTTCGAAATTTTAGTTTCATGTTTATTGTGCTCAAGGGCTGTGTAGAATATCTATGATAAGGGACTTGACCGGCATTGGTGGTTATACGTAAAACAGGGTGTAGTAATATTATATTTTAATGGTTTTAAGTTCATGCTAATCCATTGGTAAGTTGTGAATTTCATATGAACCAATTAAAAAATTGAAATTGGGGCGACGGAAGACAAAAAGAAATGCTTATCCATATAAATTATTTTAACTTATTATATTTATGCTATTTTAAAACGAAGAAAATTGGTTATAAAAAAAGCAAATTGAATGTGGTGTTTCTGATTGTTTGTATGTATGTATGTAGTGTATGATATGAAAAAATAAAGATACTTCTTTTATTTTATAAGTTTTAAGTTGTTTTTTTTAAACACAGTTTTAAAAAAAGTAGTAGTGTTTAACACTACATGACTTTCACAAATAATTACCATGCAATAAATCAATACATTTAAAAGTAATTGCAAATTACTTTTAAATTTTAAAATATAAAAGTACACTGCTCAAAACAATTAGGGCAATGCATGGTTTAAACCATCGCCCCCAATGATTCCATTTGGTATCATCAGCTTCCGATTTTTTTCTTCCTAAGTTGAACTCGTCTTATTGATCGTTAGATGGAAGAATTAGAAGAGAAAAATAACGTTTGTTTTAATTGAATGAAAATATGAAAAACATGACAAGTTCACAATTCACTTCAACAAATTCACTCCAAAAAACTTTTATGAAATAGATTGACCCTAAATTCTTCATGATTGCATTCTTAGAAGTCTAAAATGCGATTTTACATTTTTTTTACAATTAAAATTTTGAAAAAATTATTCTTATAATTTATTCAAAAGTTATGATTCCAATTTTTTGCCCCTTTAAATTTTAGTTAAAAAATTAAGATTTGTTTCCCTGTTTTAACTTTAAAATCGTTAAACTTCTATGGTATGACAAATGACGGTGATTGCGCCCTCTAGAAGGGAAGGGCGTAGGCTATCTAGCCCATTACCCCGCTCGCCAGAAGAGACAGTCACAAGAGACACACAAAGAAGGACGACACAAACACAAAGACAAATAACAACATTTATTGACGGTCACAAACATCTATGCCTGACCGGGATTCGAACCCGACCCCAGCAGTTCCAAAGGCTAGTACACTAACCATTGCGCCAGTGGACCGGCTTCAATTTACTAAACTCTGTAAGTTAATGTCACCAACTTTAAAATCTTGAAACTTCTAGGGTAACTGCAATTTGCATTTGCACAATCTCCTCGAAAACCTTAGTATGACGTCCGACAGGTAGGGGAGAGAAGGGGAATGGCGCCACCTTAAGGGAAATTGAATTTTCATGCAGAATTGTGTTGCATTTGATGTAAATTGTAAAGAGCATAGCATACTACAGTTCATAACCTACCTTGTGGTGATTTTTTAAAATTTAAATCTTTAATAGAAACTGAATAAAATTCTTTTTTCTAAAAGCTCGCACAGTGGCGGGATTACCCCGTTACCTGGGGTAATGCCGCCACATCAATAAACAAAACAAATAATCTATAAATAATGTAAAATAATATATAAAGCAATACATATAGTACTAAAATAGGCTTAATTATCCTTGGAATGGTAAATCATACATTACAGCTACTTTTTTTATTAACCTTCCATTTGCAACTAACTGGGAGTTTTTTTTTTTAAAGTTTCGTTAGTCTATTTGGCCATTTCAGTTATTCTTTGAAATATACGTGGGATCTGGAACGAAAACTAATAGGTTGTAGGGCCAATATATGAAATTTCTATTTTACGGACTATGCCGCCTTCCTTTTACATGTGGCGGCATAACCCCTGAGTGATGTGGGGCATTACCCCAGTAAGACAAAATGGCATAGACGGGTAGTTTAGGGGAAGTAGATAGCCTAGCGTTCAAGCTAACAACGTGATAACATAGCCAAAAAATTACTCTTTTCAATGATATGCAGCTGATTTATCTAACATAAAGATAACAGTCACTTATCTCTTAATTTCAGAAGGCCCAAAATTGGATGAAAATCCCTAAAAACCGTATTGTTAAAATAACTTTACACCAAATCTCCACACTGGCATTGGCGTCTCTAATACAAATGACTTTGTTTCCCGCTACAGGTCAGCACTCACAGCTCCCCTCCCACACACACAGCTGGCGAGAAACAAGGGGTGGCGGCATTGCCCCCTGTGGCGGGATTCCCCTGCTCTCCCCTACTGGGAACTCGTGGCATCAAATTTAAAACATGTAGTTTTTTCGATTCCATCACAATATGAAGATTCATTAATTGATATTTCATAATAGTCAATCAAAATTGAAAATACTTTCAAAAATATTCTATTCATTTGTGTGTGTTTTTAAAACTATTATATTAATCAAAACAAAATGGCATAACAGCAATAAGGCAATTACTATTGCTAAATGGCATAACGGCAATGGCTGATTACTCATTTCAAAAAAATTATAGAGAAAGATTAATTGGTAAAATTTTAAGAGTTGTGGGGTATGGACGAGTTAATATAAAAATAACATATAACACTTAAGGGGACCGAGGAGGCAAATTAATTTTTTTTAAAGTTACAGACCGAAATGGATGAAATTGTTTTTATAGCTCAGGGACATAAAATTTAATGAAAATACAAAATAATAGAAGAAAAATATGCAATAGTTTTTTTAACAAAAAAATATTAAATTTTTTAAACGTTTTTTTTAAAAAAAAAACGCTCCTTGCGATTCAATTGTTTTCTAAAATATCTAATTTCTTTTATATAAGATATTTAAATATATGTTAACAGAACTGTGCATGGACTTTTTATTTGTCCTATTGGTTCATTAATTAAAATTAAAAATTTATGTTACTTGGAAATTTTTGATTTTTTCGTGTTATGCTAAAAGTGAAACTGAGTAAAATATTTAAAAAATGTTATCAGATTTCAAAATCCATGCGGAATTATGTTTGAAAGATTATCAATAACAATTGTCCGCAATTTCAAAGCAATACACAAATTTTTGAATAGCAAGGAACAATTTGAATGAACGACAAACCACTAAAAATACTTATGGAGAAAAAGGCAAGTAAAGAAAATAATAACTTCCACTTAACAGACGATTTTCGGATTTCGGTGTTTACGAAAACTCTAACTGTATTTCGAATTCTTTTCGGATCGTTAAAAGTAAGATATGTTCTTAAAGATAAAAGTTCAAGCTACAACTTTTTATTAAAATACCAAAATCGATATTTTTGACATTTTATGCCTCCCCGGTCCCCTTAAACATATATACTCATAAAATGGCATAAATGCATGAATGTCCAGTTTACACAAAATATTACAGTAGATATAGCATAATAAAATACAATTTGTTTGCTTACATCTTCTACTATCAAGCAAATTTTGCTTACATTTGTGCAAGCGTGTGCGAAAGCTACGTTAAATAACTACTACCTTTACCTTATCAATGCTTGGAACAAAAATTTAATAAAGAAATCATTATTCATTAGCAAGGAAAGTTATTAAATTTAAAACATAAATTTGTTTTGATTACTGGCACCTCACGCAGGGAGCAAAGCTGGGTAAAAAAAAAAATACTAAAAATAGAAAAATAGTCTTTTATGGAGCAGCTTGAAGCATGGGGCATGCGTATTAGCATTTCCAGTATTTGAGCGCCACCACGGGTGATCACAGACGAAGAGCGACATCATCGACTATGTACTTTATTTCTCGTCTCAGCGCGACGTCACAAATTGTTATTAACAATATCTGCTTTTAAAGAGTTATTTTTATGGTCTAATAAAATATATTTGAATCAAAGTTGTTTAATAAGTTGATAATAAAGTTGTTGTTTAAAAAGTTGTTTAATAAGTATTTGATAAAAACCAAATATTGTTTCTTGCTTGACATATAGTTATTTATGATCCCATTTTCCCAAGATTTTTATTGGAACTTTCGGGTTCGAAACTTTCAATTGCAATATTTTACCATTTCTATAAGTATTCAAGAAAAGCAAAACGTTTAGCTCCATCTTAAAATTCGCATGAATCATACACCTTTCTATTTTTATCTAAATTTTCCCATAGTACTTGTACGTTGTGGTATGGTATGGTACATACATATTCCAGCTTGTGCGCTCGTTCAGAGAACCGCTTATAAGCTTTCGTCAACTGGGACAGATACAGAAAGAATTTTTACAGTCGCAAAGAAATGAATAACACATAGACAAATAACAATATTTATTGACGGTCACAAACATCCATGCCTGACCGGGATTTGAACCCGACCCTAGCAGCTCCAAAGGTTAGAGTCCTAACGATTCGGCCACCGGGTACGTTAGAGTGCCCTACGAAATAAAACCTATGTTTTGTTTTAGAAAGAGAATGCTAACGAGTTTGTCGTTTCGGTCTAAGGCCCATGTAAATTGCAGGGTTGAGTAATAAGAAATCTGTTGTTTTAAGTAAAACAACAAGAATGGGGTTGTTTCACGGAGAATCTGGCAATAGCTCCGTGTTAATGGTTTCCTCACTCTCGAACTACTTTTGTTTGGGTTAAATTGTATGGATGGTTGGTAGAGATAATCAGGTTTGTGCCCTGACCAAGAACACTAACCAGAACATGGGTCTACCGACCAACCAACTTAACCGAAACAAAAGTAATTCGATAGTAAGAAAAACACTACAGCGAAGCTATTGCCGGATTCTTCGTGAAACAACCCCATTATTTAGAAAACAAAATACAGTCGAACCCCGCTATAGCGATCCCGGGATATAACGATCCCCCGGTTTTAGCGATCCTTTCACATGATCCCGACCAAAACCCTATACCATTAATGCATTTTGAAATGCTTATAACGATCATCAAAAGTCGGAGAATCGGGTATAGCGATCCCAAATTTTCAAAAATTTCTTCTCATTATCGGTACCAATTTTTTCCCCAGTGACAGTCATTTACCCTTGATCCTAAGCAAACCGACCTACCATACATACGCACCTTTTTTTCTCCGAAATACACTAGCATAGACACAATTCACGTCTTTTGTCCCTTTGTCAAATCCCCCTCATATGGCTAAGAAGGTAAAGGGGAGTGGTAGCCTCTTTATTGGGGCATCTATGTCTGAAGTCGCTATTCAACAAATGTTTCTGGATAACTGGACAAAGTACACATGCTAGACCACTTTCATACTTCTGCTCTATTGCCAAAAGAATAGCTTATTTTACGAAAAGGAAGGGGGGGGATATTTATGGGAAGGTGTGGTTCAACTGGTTCTGGACAAATGACGCAGTCACGTGGTGTCCTCAGCATTTTTGGCTTCAATTGACTGAATTCTGTGTCAAGCAATTACGAAATCACCATGGCTAGTACAGGCAAGAGAAAAGCTTTTTCTATCGAAGACAAAATTAAATTTATTCGAAAATTAGAAAGCGTGGAGAGCCAATCTTCAGTTTGCAAAGAATTTTCGCTCAAAAAATCAACTGTTGCAACGATTTGGAAGAATCGTGAGTCTATTAACTCAGCATACGAGAAGAATAGAAATGGATCTAAAAAATTACGGAAAGCTGAACGAGAAAACGTGGATGATGCTCTGTTTAAGTGGTTTACCATGCAGAGAAATAGGAATTTACCCATAACGGGGGCCATTCTCCAAGCTAAGGCCAATGAATTTGCTGAACTTTTTGATGAAAAAGGCTTTCTGTGTTCAAATGGATGGTTGGACAGGTTTAAAAAGCGTAACAATATCAACTGTGGCAAAATTGTGGGGGAAGCCTCTGGTGTCTGCACTTCTGACGTTACCTACTGGATGGAAAATGTCTGGCCTGACATCATCCGCAATTATGAAGAGAAGGATATATTCAACGCGGATGAAGCAGGTTTGTTTTATAAGATGACACCAAACCAAACTTTGAAGCTGAAAGGAGAAAAATGTGTTGGTGGGAAACTATCCAAAGTAAGAATTGTACAGTTCTTGTGTGTGCAAATATGAATGGCTCGGATAAACGAAAATTGACAGTGATTGGAAAATCCCAAAAGCCAAGATGCTTCAAGAATGCAAAAAAACTGCCTGTAGTTTACAAGGCCAACAAAAAGGCTTGGATGACATCGGAACTCTTCCAGGAATTCCTTCGAAAATGGGATAAAGAGCTGTCGCAAAAGAAACAGAAAATTGTGTTGTTGATAGACAATTGTACTGCCCATATTGAGCCCAAGAACATTCAATGGATTAAGTTAGTCTTTCTTCCTCCAAACACGACGTCCGTTTTGCAGCCGATGGACCAGGGAGTGATCCGGAGTCTAAAATGCATCTACCGGAAGCAGCTTATCTTGCGCATTTTAGAATGTTACGACAATAACACTGATTGCGACATTTCCCTCCTTGATGCAATTGTTTTACTAGAAAAATCTTGGAGGATGGTAACCGACTCTACCATCAGAAATTGCTTTCGTCGAGCAGGCCTTGAGAAAACACCACAGGAAGGAGATGAAAGCGACGATGATGATGACAATCTGCCACTCTCCAAATGGCTGGATAAACACGGTGTGGATGTCTTTTCCGAAAGCGAGATTGAACACTTCGAATGCTGCGATGACGAAGTTGTGACATCCGGTGAAATAAGTGAAGAAGATATCGTAACATCTATCAAAGAACAGAGCAACTCCATTATTGTAGATCCTTCTTCGGACATCGAAGAACAAGAAGATGATGTAACTCCAGGTCCTTCAATTGCTGACGCAAAGGCAGCTGTTAACGTTTGAAACAACTTTTTTGCTACAGAAAATATAGATAAATGTGTATTGGACTCATTTGAAATCGTGGATAAGAAAATTGCTGAAATGTATTTAAAATCAAAATCTTTCCAACCTAAGATTACGTCCTATTTTCGGAACAAGTGATAAATAAATTTATGAGTAAGTTGAATTTTTATTGTTTTTGAGTGAATGTCGAAAATGTTATTTTTAATTCTAATAGGCCTTCATTATATTAAGCTAATTAAATTATTATAATTGATGGAAATTTCGTGATATGTGATTGCTTAAGTAAAAAAAAACGTAGCATGCTTGTAAATTATAAATTTTTTCGAATTTGGATGTAGCGATCCCTCGGTTATAACGATCTCCTGAGTAAGTCCGTTGAGTGTTCGCAATAGCGGGGTTCGACTGTATATATATTATTCTTTGAATATATAAAAAATTTGAAAACGAAGATTTTGTGTTTTCTACACGTTTGCTGTTGTTCAAAGCAATACACCACGGATTAGCGTTAGAGCTCCCCCCCCCCCAAAAAAAAAAAAAACTATATTATACTTGGAATATACGAAAATTTGAGCACAAATTTCATTAAAGGCCTCATCTTTTTTTTTATTTATTTTTATAAAAAGGTTATGTATTTCAAATATTATTGATAATTTTAATTCAGTTAAGAGTTCATACATTATGTTTCTTTAAATTTCCCTTTTTACTTTCAATGACCTAATTTTGAAATAGAAAGTAATACAAAAGTATTGCGATGGGAGTCGAAAAGAGTTCGAGCGAGTTCCTTATGATCTTGTTACCTCCCTATTTGGGGACATTTTTTAAAACCACCCCACAAACAATTAACGCGTTAATTAGTACCGAAATCAACCTTGTTCGATAGAAGAAGATCCAAGGGATTTGATCAGGCTTTGAATCCTGAAGTTGAACGAGGATCAATACGATATTAGATTTTAAAAAAATATTTAAATTTTTTTTCAAACTTTTCAAAAAGTTCTTTTAGTTCTTTAGTTAATCTGTTAACTACAAATAAGTGATACGGAATTTTCTCTTGCAGTTATAGCACAAAAAAAGTATTTAAAAATATCTATCATGAATGGTTCAGTCATCAATAATTCTACTTGGAATAATGTACATATTGTGGAGGGTGTCAATTAAACTGAAGCTGATACTAGAATATCCTAGACTAAAATTAGAGATTCGAATCCTAGACTGTTATTGTTCCTTTTATTTATAAAATATCAATTGATGGAAAATGTATGATTGAACGAGCGCCTAAGAAACCTACACAGAAAGGTAAAAAGTGTCTTATCTTTATTAGATATAACCATTATTAAGTGCGACTTCTTTAATAGATAAAATTTATTAAATTTATATTGAAATAGTTAAACGTTAATAAACATATACAATTGCTGATTTAAATTTAAACACATAGGGTCACATGGGGGAATTATGGATCACTCTCTTTCCGGGGTAAATAATGATCACTAAGTTTTAAGGATTAAAAATGGTTTTTAGAAGAAAAATAAATTATGGCAAGTCATATCCTTATACATTCTATTTTCTTATATCAAGTTCAAAAACAATGTAACTCTGCAGCAAAAAGTAGAAAAAAAACTACTTTTTACACTACTATTAAAACATCTTCAAAAAAGATTGTCTTTGAAAAACATGATTTTTTTAAAGATCCATACTGGAGAAACATATTTGAACAAACTGTTTTGTTGGTGCTATTTTTCAATAGGAAAAGGTCTAAGCTTTTCATTCCGATATAAATTTTTTCATAATTATTTTTTTTAGTGATTTTAAAGGTATATATCGATTTATCCCCCAGTTTACTGGGGTAATTCTGGATCACTGGGGTAATTCTGGATCAGTTATATTTTTTGATTTTTCAGGTATTTTTAGCTACGTGGTATGCACCATTTTGAAGCAAAAAAACAGATTAGGCTGCATTCAAAATTTCATTAAAAAATTCAAATTAGAAGTTTATTTAAAATTTAAATAACAAAAAATTTAATCTACATTGAAATAGCATGAAAATTCTACTTTTATTCAATATTTTCACTGTTGTCATTGCGTTAAACTTACGAGAAACTTTATTTACAATAAAAACTTTTGGAAGAATATTTATTTGTGCGATAGAATTCAGTTTGGATTGCTGTAATAGAGTCCATTGAATTTTTTTTGTCAAAATAGAGTTCTTTTGAAGGTTCATTGTACATGTACGAAGAAAGATGCATAGATAATTCTAACTTGGCATAAAAATATATGCCAAGTTTCGCTTTCATTACTTTTATGTGCTAAAACAATCTTTTTATGTGCTAAAAAATGATAATTTGAAGTATTAATTTACTTTTAATATGCATTACTATAAAAAAAAAAGGGTTATCCATAATTACCCCATGTGTGATCCATAATTGCCCAAAGCCGGGGTAATTCCTGATCACTCAATAATTAAAATAAAACTATTAATAATTAAGTTTTAGGTAAAGTGATTATTTAAATAAATTCTAAATTATTTAAGCTTACTCCATGCAAAATTAAATCTTTCTATCTTTCATACTTTAGAAAAAAATAGGATGTTGTGATTTTTTGATCCATAATTCCCCCATATGACCCAAGGTATAGGGGAAGGTGGGTTACCTTGGACCTATTTTGACTTCTTAATTTTTAATTTCTTAATTACTTGCTAAAAGTGAATAAAAATATTTTTAATAAATACTTTATGTTGTTATATACAACATATATTTATTTTAACATGTTATTTAAATAATTTCAACTATTTAAAAAATAAATACAGAAAATTGTAATTAGGACCAAGGTACACCACCGGCGGTGTACCTTGGTCCAACCGGTAGTGTACCTTGGACCAATTATTAACTGGTAGAGAGACTCGATTTACAGTCCGAAAACCAATATTTATTAGCCACATGAAATTCAAAAATACATTTTACAACCTACTCTTATTTCTTGCCAAGATTGTAGTAATTGGTTATGTTAGGTCAAGTGGCTTAGTAAGGGGTTTTATTGCCTTAGTTTTTTTAGTGGCCTTTTGGCTTTTTCAGCTGCAATGCGATCTTTCTCAGGTGTATCCGTAAAAATGCAGCATAAAATGAAACTGTTATTTCATGCCATAGAAAAACATTTGACTATCTTTCTGTCTTAAATTTGAAAAAAAAAAAAAAAAACTCAAATATTTCCCCCTACGTTTATACAACTAGACCTAAACGTAAAAAGGATGTTCTGCTTAGATATTTATTATAAAGATTATCTTTTTAGATTTGCATGCAATAATTATTTTCTATATTATATCAATACGATTAAAGTTTTATAGGCTTCCATAAATCTAAATAATTAACTACAGAAAAATTATTTATCTCACCATATAAAAATCTCTTAAAAATTTCCATTCTTCTAGATTTACAAATCAGGGTTGCATATTAATAGCTTAAAATACTTAATTTTTTAAAAGGAAAAAATTTACTTGAATTTTAAAAAGATTTTCAACAATCTGAAGCATATAAGACCAAAAGTAGTGTACCTTGGACCAGTCCAAGGTACACCACTTGTATTAGGTTCGAGGTACACCACTTGGATATATTACAAACAAAATAGTTAATCACCAAGTTAAGGTTAGACTTAACTTAATTTCAAGCACACTGTTTTATAGCTAAAACTTTGCTTTATATTGCATAACCATCGTTTCTGAATAAACACTACATATTTGAGTATAAAAATACACTAAAGAATCTGACAAAAATTTACTTTTGAACTGTGAATTTAGTTTTTCGAAACCTCTTTAATAAATTGACCTTTTAAACAAACGAATAGAGCTTCACTGAGATCCCTGGTAGCAAATACTTTAACTGCATGTGGTGTTGTTTCAATATCTAAGCTAATCGAGCTAGAATCGACATAGGTTCGAGGTACACATATGTCCAAGGTACACCACTTACCCCTACTGTAAACAGCAATCAAGCTTGTATCATTTATTTGACTCATCAAAGATAGTTAAATTAACTGATAAAAGTTCAACATTCACAGCATTTTCTTTAAGAATATCGAACCAAGTATATAACCGCTATTTGTAGGTCTAGGGTAAATAAAAACATTATAGTTAATTGTTTACAATGCTTACAAATATGAACATGTCTGAAATCCTATTTTCATCAGGATTTAGTACATTGCAAATGTACTAGTATAAGAATACCAGAATAAGAGTAAAAGTATTATAAAAGTATGGTATATGGTATGGCATGGTACAGCTGGGGGGAAAAAAAACGCTCCACCCCACGTTTCTCAGCTGCTATTGGACAAGGAACTTTGTGAAAGGTGTCATTTTTCAGGAAATAGCGTAAGGAACTGAGAACTGGCAACAAAAATTGTATAAGGGGTCGTCTACATATTAAAATGTGTACCAACTTTGAAATTTCCAATGGCAACACCCAATTTTTTTTACATAAAAATGTTCAGCACCTTCAAAATACCCCATGTGTAAAAAAAAATTATTTATTTTCCATTATTTGCTAAGCTATAAGAGCATTCAAAGTTGAACGCCCATAATGTTAAAAAAGTTTCATAAACTTTTATTCATATCTCCACAAATAAAAGGAATTAAAGAAAGTTTTTTTTTCATTATATACTTCGTAATCTTCCAAAAACAAATCACACAAGTTTGTTCATCAATTTTTCAGTTTTAATAATTTTTTATTTAAATTTAAATAATAAAAAATAAAAAAGGAATAGCAACCCCAAATTTTTTTTTACATAAATCGATAAAGTAGATCAAGTAGAACCAAATTCCCAAATTTTTTAATTCAAAAACAATTATTTGCCAAGTTATTGTAAAAAAACTGAAAAAGACGAATTTTAGGGATCGTGTAAAAAATTACTTGGCGAATTCGATCCTAACTTGCATTATCGTTTGGTGATTGAAAAGCATTTGCTGATAAATGTTTATTCAAATAATTGATGTCTGAAAAAAAATCTAAAAATCTTTTCTTATTTTAAGTGCATGCAATGTATATTGTTTGTCGAATTAACTTTAAGGGGTCACAGGAGTCTTAAAAATGTGCAAAGAAGGTACTGCAAAACATAGTTTGATCTTTCATGTCATTTTTGAACTACTCAATGTATAAGTATAATTTTTTTATATGTAATTCTACAAGATTTATTTATTATAGAACAAGTTTTAAAAATTATTAAACTTTAGCCAAAACTAAAATAAATTATATTAAACATGAAGCTATTTAAACACATTGTGATTAGGCTTGCGCGGCAAATTGTGAGGTCAAAATTGAAACAATGACAATGAAAATGACTTTATATTGTACAAATATGTACAAACAAAGACTTATACCTAAATTCTCAGCTCAATTTTAATTAGAAATTATTAAAAAAAAATTTTAATCAAAATTTCAAAATTTTTAATAATTTTTTTAGAAAAAAGTTCTTAAAATAATTTCTTATTAAAATTGAGCTGAGAATTTAGGTATAAGTCTTTGTTTGTACATATTTGTACAATATAAAGTCATTTTCATTGTCATTGTTTCAATTTTGACCTCACAATTTGCCGCGCAAGCCTAATCACAATCTGTTCAAATAGCTTCATGTTTAATATAATTTATTTTAGTTTTGGCTAAAGTTTTATAATTTTTAAAACATGTTTTATAATAAATAAATAAACATTGTAGAATTACATATAAAAAAATTATACTTATACATTGAGTAGTTCAAAAATGACATGAAAGATCAAACTATGTTTTGCAGTACCTTCTTTGCACATTTTTAAGACTCCTGTGACCCCTTAAATCATATCGATTACTATGTTTTTAAGTATGTGTTATTTCCAATACAATTTCAAGAAGCGAGTATCAAAAATAAATATGCTAAAATATAATTGGAATTCGGTTTACAGTACATTTTATTGTTACCACATTGCTTATTTAAAATTATTAGTGCCCACTTTCCTTGATTATAAATCATTGCCCAATCATTCTGAATAATTTTATTTTGCTTTCCTTAAATATCGTGTTAAGGTTGTAACCCTCCCCCCGTTTTGAAATACGTGGTTTATATTACCGATAAAGGGCGAAAAAATTTTAACAAACTTTTTGCAGCAATATTAATGAAACAAAAATTTGCATAAAAAACGTGAAACATTAATGCAATAATCATGTTAGTCAATGTGATTATAACTAATCGCATTTGGAAATCTGTTCGTTATAAATAACCGTATATGCGACTTAAATTAAAATTAAAACTTTTTATCTTCTCATCTTTATTTTATTTCTGAATTTATAATTTCAAAATAAAAAAACATTAAAAAAAATCACAATATTAGTGAAAAAAGTTAAATTCTAGCATCCGTTGGCGAGATTATGTTAACCCAGTTAGTTTGTTGTTTTGAAAAGACGCAACCCAAATATTACTGTTTTCACTTTAGAGATTTCCCCCCAAACGAGTTCAAAATTAATGCTTTAATATCTCAGCAAATAATGCAAACTAGATAATACTTTTTTATACATGGGGTATTTTGAAGGTGCTGAACATTTTTATGTAAAAAAAATTGGGTGTTGCCTTTGGAAATTTCAAAGTTGTTACTCATTTCAATATGCAGACGACCCCTTATGCAATTTTTGTTGCCAGTTTTAAATTCCTTACGCTATTTCATGAAAAATGACACCTTTCATAAAGTTCCTTGACCAATAGCAGCCGAGAAACGAAGGGTGGAGCGTTTTTTTTTCCCCCAGCTGTACATATGTATTCCAGCTTGTGTGCTTGTTCAGAGAATCGCTTATAAGCTTTCATTATAAAAGTACCAGATACAATTTGTTAGCAACTTATTTATGAACTGATTATAAAAAAAACAGGCATTTTATTAAGTATTTAGAGAGAACATTTAAAAAGTAACTTAGTTGTAAATATAAAACTAAGTAATGTTTTTTTGCGAGAGTTTCAACGCCCGCATCGTAAATAAAAAGAGAAACAGGCCTTCCTCGTTATATATTTAAATAAATTCTTTATAGATGCCGACGGTATCTACATAACTTTCTGACCTTAGCCCATCTATTTTTTCAATTATATCCCCATACTTTTCAGAAAAAATTTCTCTGATAATAACGACACGAAGAATCTGAATATGTCGCGGCAGAAATAGAACACATGGCTCTTTTGCAGAGAGTTTCTGTGATCACTGTTTTAGTTACAAGTGTCTTTGGGATTTCTACTCCTTCGAAAATTGTGTTAGTATATCTAACTCCTTGGGATCGCCAGAAATGGGACGTATTTTTTTGCAGTTAATTGTGGCATTTTGCTTTTATGTCATGGGTGAAGGTGTGACGAATTCGACAGAACGAGTTCGATCGGGAAGAGTGAGAGGTATGTTAACCCTCTAATGCATACTGTTGCCGTTTGGCAACAAGTAACATAATCCGCTTTATTCTCTTAAAGTAGAGCTTTCTTTCGATAAATCTGTGTTTTTTCATCTATTACATTCCATTTTGAAGTTTTAGTTACTAATAACCCTCATAGATGTCTGTAGTAAAAGTGTATTCAAAATTAACCCTCTAATGCATACTGTTGCCGTTTGGCAACAAGTAACAAAATCCACGTGATTCTATTAAAGTAGAGCTCCCTCTCGACAAATTTGTGTGTTTTTTTTTTCATCTATTACATTTCCATTTTGAAATTTTAGTCACTAATAATCCTCATAGATGAAGGTAGTAAAAGTGTATTAACAATTAAAGAGCGAGGTTATTAACTGTTGTGAAATTACGTTTTTGGCAGTATTCAAAGTTTTATAATATTAGTAGGGTAGACTAACCAGTGAATGAACGTTTAAGACGTCACGTTCGCCAGTGAATGAGCACCAGGATATAATGACCAGGACAACCAACCTTTGGCAGATAGCTTCCAGAGACATAACATAGAGTGGACTGCGCATTAATAGTAAAGCAGCTTAGGGATGGAAAACCAAAACCGGTTTTCAAAAAACCGGTGGTCCCGGTTTTGACTGAAAACCGGTTTTTTTGTATGAGGCCCTTTGGAATCGAAAACCGGTTTTTTAGGGAAAAACCGATGGAAAATGGAAAACCGGTTTTTTCTGGAAAACCGCCATCCTTTGCAGATTAGCATTATGTCCTAAACATCATAAATCGCCAAGAGGGGAAAGGTTGCTACATATGGCAACTTAACGCTACCGTTTCGTTACGAACTATTCCAAATTGTCGCCGGACCTGAATATCAGCTAGCAAACCGAAGTGGAGACTACCATCAATACCCAAGTCACGTGGGTTTCTACCAATCACGACAGCTTGAATTTTTTTTAATGTTTTTGCAGACGATTTTTTGAGCATTGCTGGTATTTTTCTCTATTGGCTTTTATAATAAATATTTAATTACATTCTTTTAATCTCTGAGCATGAATCGTGAATGTTGTACTCATAATTCAGTAACGTTTTGTGCAAGATGCCAAATGCTTGTGAATTCCTAATTGTAAAGAGGGGTATAAAAAAGGATTAGTCACACTTCACGGGTAAAATTTATTTAGTTCTGCATACTTTTAGTAATTGTGTGTTCTTCATAAACTATAATTTCTATAGAGGGAATTTATTCTAAAAGCTCTTTTATACTGAAGAATCATATCCATGATTAAATCAACGTTGTTACAACTTTAATTATAATAAATATTTTGGGCCAAGTCAATTAAATTAATGGTCTGAACATTAGACAGCTTAGAAGTAGAATATTTTTTTACAATTTGGTCAAAACGAAACATGTTTTTGCAATCGTGTTTGAGTTATTTATATTTAAAAAGTAGAACATTTGCTGAATTTGGAATATATTGATGTTTTTTAGAAAGTTGATTTATTCCAGGTGAAATAAAGGAAGAAGCAATATTTCAAAAAAAAAATTGATTTTTTTAAAAATCGGACCGTTAGAACGAAAGTTATAGAGACGGCAGAAAATGTTCACCATGTCAATTACCAACTTATATTACAGCAACACTCTACATAAACCTACTAATGTTCTTTTAAAATAATTTTTAATAAAGAGTCCACATTCAATTGTTCAAGTAATCTTAAATAAACTCACAAAATCAAAGAAATAATCTGATATCTATTAAGAGGATCTTAAAATACTAGCGATTCATCCTTGTTCCTTTCCAAGCTTCTTTATCATAACATTAGATTGTCGGCCTCTGTGTTCAGGTCGTTGTGGAAAAACTCGCCAAATGGTAAACTCGCCATAGATGCGAGCCAAACGCGACACAGTCATGTGACTGTGTAAGTTGGATGTTTAGGACACTTTAGGTTTGCCAATGCGCAGTCCACTCTATGTTATGTCTCTGATAGCTTCCTACTACATGGGAGGAAGTCAGTGTTGCCAATCCCTATAGTGGAATGATTTTCAATCCTTATTTTTTTAATTATATTTACTAAATGTTCATTCACTGGGGCCTGTTCACTCACTGGTCAGTCTACCCTACTAAATCCAATTAATTTGTTTTGAAAAATGAATTATAGTTAAAGAGGGTTATTTCGAAATATATTTAGTAGTTTTCAAGTCATTATTATCAGTATTGGAATTTTGTAGTTGGTTTTTGTCATATAGAAAAAATTTAAATTATTTAAATTCTAATACTGTTAAATTTTTTTCAGTATTTTTCCCATGATGTATGAGTACTAAAGATACATATATATTTTTTTGGTATGAAAGTAAAAATTCATGCATTAAAGAGTGAACCTTTTAAAGCCCATGTAACTTTAGAATACATAGCCTCTTGCGACCTAGCGTCCCCATTTGGGGACATTTTTTAAAACCTCCCCACAAACAATTAACGCGTTGATTAGTTCTGAAATTGGTATTAGCATTGTGACATTTTATTTCAATTAATTGATATTTTGTTAATCAATAGCTTCAGTTGGAAGACAATATGACACAAAAATAATTTTAGAAATACATGTCTGATGGTTACAACATTTTTTTTTTTTTTTTTTTTGTTATAGTTAGATGTACTTATGTCTGTCTTCAAAATACCTTCTACTCTCCGCAATAATACTATCATGATTACAATGAAAGTAGTAATATTAATACATTAGTCCTGTGGGAGTCACTCAAATATCTTTCAAATTTTAACGTTATGGAATCTTTTTACGAGAAAATTTAGAAGCATACTTCCAACGTTTACAATTGAAGAGCTTAGTGGAAGAACGTGCAAAATGAAATTTTTGAAAAGTTTGAGATTTTTGCTTCAATGAACATGTTATTCCCTCTTTAAAGATAACAAATTCAATATTTTTATAAACTTGGAGAGAAGTATATTTGTTTACCATTTTCATTTGCGTTTTAATACGCGCAAACGAAACACTTTATAGCTCGTTTTCATCTTTTTGTCACTTAGCACGTCTTCCCCATAAGCTCTTCAATTGATGTTTACAAACTAATGGTCCACATTTCAAGTCTTGAGTGGAACACAAATGTTAATTTAATTAAAATCTTTTAAATTTAAATTGGACAACACATATCACGTGGAAACGAAAGAACAAACCTGGGAGAAATTTCATCACTTGAAACAACCAAATTATGAATTTATACAAACTGTAATCATTTTTGTTCCCTTAACAGACCCCAACGTGCTAAACCTCCTCCAGCAGATGCAGGGGCACCTGAGTTCCCTGGAACTCGAGTCCCAGCGTCACACCGCCAGCCTGGTCGACGTCCTCCGCGCGACCACGAGGCTGGAGGCCCAGAGGCAGGAGTTCATTGGTGTCTTGGACAGGTCTGAGACACATCTGTCGCAGAGGATGGAGGATGTGAAGGGGGACGCCAGGAAGGTAATAATAGTCATAGAGGGTGTCTACTCAAACTTAGTTACAGTAGAACTCCAATTATCAAAAATAATTGGGACATAACCATATTCGGATAATCAGAAATTCGGAGAATATAAACTCTTAAAACAAAAGAGTGAAATCCACTCATATAGGAGAAGTGCATTTTCGACGATGAAAAGAGTAAAAATTAACTCAGACTGAGTTAAATTCACTCTTTTGTTTTAAGAGTGTAGTAACAGACTACCTGTGTTGCTATGGATATTCGAATATTATTGCTGTTGCTGCTCGAATGTTGTTCCTTAATTAAAGCTCTAGATTAGCGGTCGCCAGTCGCCAACTGGAGACTATTACATCGAAAGTGGCTACCTAAAAATCGAACCCCAGTCGCCAAATGTGGCGATCATAATTTTTCCCTTTTTGTTCAACAAATAATTAATACTAAAGCTGCATTTCTAAAATAATAAAACGCTCCGATTCGATTCTGTCGGGAAGAAAGACTTGATGACAGTTGTTGCTCATCGGTGAAATTTTCCATCATCACTTTTTGTGTGACGTAAATGGAGCTGGGCGATGAAAATCTTAAATGCAAATTTGATTTTTAAATTTTGCTTTACGATTTCGGTAATCTACAGGAGATTGATTTATATCTGATCTCAACTATTCATTTAAACAATTTTGATATGGGAAAATTTCATGAACAATCGGGTCATGGGCGACGTCAAGAATTCTCCGAAACTAATAGTAGTTGAACTGATTGTACATAAAATATTTTTCTCCCGACAATAATGGCCAATCACATAATACTACATATTTTATAAGTTACTTTTTTTTTACTGTCAATCTTTTCATATAAAAAATGTCATTAATAAAAATTTACTATTGTGGAAAATCGCACTTTCTTTTTGTCGTATATACTTAAATTTAAAACTTGCTACTAAAAATCCAAATGTGGCTACCATTTTTTTTCACTCTGGTAGCCACTGGCTACTATTAAAAATTCCCAGTCTAGAGCATTATCCGTAATAAATACTATGTGCTTGTCCTTGCGAACTTTATTATTATAGTTGTATTTTCACTGGTACAGAGATCGATACCCAACTCTTCCAACTTTTCATCGTCACTTGACCAGGGTTCTAAATAACGAGACGTTATTGGCTGTGTTAAAGCTCCTATAGGAGTTTAGAAATAAGCAGCCGGAAACGATATACTTAACGCTCCAACTTTTCTTTTTAAAGGATAAAGAACCACTGAACTGAACTGAAACTCTGGAAGAATCATCCCATGATAAGCTGGTGAAGCTTTTTTTTGGGTCACTTGGCGACAGCTTTAGGGAGAATATGTGCCATATTTGGCATAATCTCGCCGATCAAAATGGACACTTGACTTGCAGTTTGCATTGGATGTCGCCAATCGCTCGCCAAGAATAGTACTCCAAGGAATTTAAGTTTTAAAGATTGTTGCCGCAATTCTATTTTTTAAAAAGTACATGTTTCCGAAACTTCATTATGTAAAGAACCTCCTAAAGCAATAACCTATCAATTTTCTGCTTAAAAAATTCTTGAAAAAGTTGGTTTAAAATGTCTATTTTAACAGGTAAAGTATAGGATTGGCGGCAAAAGTGGGTTACTCTTACAGGGTTGCCGGGCTTCACCGACCCGTTTGACGAGTGTTTCGATACTCCTTCCAGAGTTTCAGTTCAGTTCAGTGTAAAGAACCCAAGGTTGCTTGGAATATGAAAAGCTAAATTATGTGAATGGACGATTAAATAGACATTTTCATTCTGTTTTGTTGAAATTTTTTTCAAAGAAGTTTGAACACGGATAAAATGTGTGAATAATATTTTGGTTGGATTATTTTTTGTAGCTGCTTTAGTGCCGGGGGTGTAGCTCAGATGGTAGAGCGCTCGCTTAGCATGCGAGAGGTACTGGGATCGATACCCAGCTCCTCCAAACTTTTCTTTTGATAGATAAAGAACCCAGCGTTACTCGAGTTATGAATAACTATATATGTATGAAGGATTAAATTGTGTTTTTTTTTTTTGTTGTGTTGGAATTTTTAAAGTAGTGTTAACGAAGATAAAATGTGTGAATAATTTTTTGTTTAGAATATACTTTTGTTTTCCGCTGATGTCGGGGGTGTAGCTCAGATGGTAGAGCGCTCGCTTAGCATGCGAGAGGTACTGGGATCGATACCCAGCTCCTCCAAACTTTTTTTTGATAGATAAAGAACCCAGCGTTACTCGAGTTATGAATAACTATATATGTATGAAGGATTAAATTGTGTTTTTTTTTGTTGTGTTGGAATTTTTAAAGTAGTGTTAACGAAGATAAAATGTGTGAATAATTTTTTGTTTAGAATATACCGTCAAAGCGGGTATCTTTGGCCACGGAGGGTAACTTTGGCCACGCGTCGGAAAAAGATTTGTTTCTTTATTTCTCTTCATAAAATGATCTCATCTTAAAGTGTTTTACATTTTTGGAAAGGTGGAAATATCGCCTTTCATTTCATGTAAAAAAAAATCTCATTCTAAATCTGGCAATACTACAAATGCTGTTTTCATTCTTACGAGCATAAAATGACAAAAATCTATCTCTTCCAACTTTTGTCTGGAACACTTAAAAAATATTGAAAATATTTCAATAAAACACTCTATTTGATTCTTTTATTAATGAGGAAGAATATTACACCATTTGTTTTATTCTAAGTTGACTACTTTTTATGCTGTATTTAAATATTTGTAATTGGGAAGCTTTTGCCAATGAATGCGGGTAACTTTGGCCACAGATGTAAATATTTCTTTATGGAACATTGCACTTTAAAAAATGTATGTAAAAGTGTATTAAGTTGAACTATTTTTGAAAAAATTCTTACTTTTATGATTACTCATTTTTTAGATTTTTTTTTTAATCTCATGATTTTAAACATTAAAAAGATAAAGGATAGAATGCAAGATACGTATTCCACTCAAAATCGCAAATGTCGAAAGGTAAACATTTTCAAATTCCTAATTAGGAATATATTATTTTTCACCTTTTATAATAAAATCGTTTGCTTTTTACAAATATATTTGTTATTAAATCTTGCTTCAAAAAAGTTCTTTTTTCCTTATTAAAATAGAAGTTTATTTTTCTTTCTTTTAAGCGACAAACAATACTAGTATTCAACGTGTAATGCGATTCCACGATGCACTGCAATGTAAATGTTAAGTTATATACCATTTTAAATAACTATACGTCTTATAACTTTGTTATTTTTGGGTTTAAAGTTTTAATATTGCTATTTAAATCGTTAACACAGCTTTTAAGGATGTTAAAAAGTATGTTTCTTATGTATTTCTTGGGTGGCCAAAGTTACCCGCCCGGCTCCTAACAGTGTCTTATTTTTTAAAATTAATACCAATTTTTTATTAATTTATAAAATTAAACAAAAATGCCTGAAAATTATTCCTAAATGTACAATACTTAGAATGCATAAGGATTTTTAAGTGTTTAAATCGTTTTTGAAGTCAAATTTTTCTTCTTTTGTGAAAAAAACTATGATTTTGGCCAAAGTTACCCGCACTGACGGTACTTTTGTTTTCCGCTGATGTCGGGGGTGTAGCTCAGATGGTAGAGCGCTCGCTTAGCATGCGAGAGGTACTGGGATCGATACCCAGCTCCTCCAAACTTTTTTTTTGATAGATAAAGAACCCAGCGTTACTCGAGTTATGAATAACTATATATGTATGAAGGATTAAATTGTGTTTTTTTTTGTTGTGTTGGAATTTTTAAAGTAGTGTTAACGAAGATAAAATGTGTGAATAATTTTTTGTTTAGAATATACTTTTGTTTTCCGCTGATGTCGGGGGTGTAGCTCAGATGGTAGAGCGCTCGCTTAGCATGCGAGAGGTACTGGGATCGATACCCAGCTCCTCCAAACTTTTTTTTTGATAGATAAAGAACCCAGCGTTACTCGAGTTATGAATAACTATATATGTATGAAGGTTTAAATTGTGTTTTTTTTTGTTGTGTTGGAATCTTTAAAGTAGTGTTAACGAAGATAAAATGTGTGAATAACTTTTTGTTTAGAATATACTTTTGTTTTCCGCTGATGTCGGGGGTGTAGCTCAGATGGTAGAGCGCTCGCTTAGCATGCGAGAGGTACTGGGATCGATACCCAGCTCCTCCAAACTTTTTTTTTTTATAGATAAAGAACCCAGCGTTACTCGAGTTATGAATAACTATATATGAATGAAGGATTAAATTGTGTTTTATTTCTTGTGTTGGAAATTTTTAAAGTAGTGTTAACGTAGATAAAATGTGAATAATATTTTATGTTTAGGCTATATTTTATTGCTCCGCTGATGTCGGGGGTGTAGCTCAGATGGTAGAGCGCTCGCTTAGCATGCGAGAGGTACTGGGATCGATACCCAGCTCCTCCAACTTTTCTTTTTAATAGATAACGAACCCAGGATTGCTCGGGTTCTGTTACTTAACGAAATCGATGAAGTAAAAAATCGTTGTTTTAATTGTTTGCTCGAGTCTTTTTCTTCTAAGCGCTGGTTCCTATGTGAGTGGAGTTAAAGTCGCACTAGAACTACACGAAAATGGCGACGGGCATCATAATTTAGAAATTGAACTTCTCCTTAACTTATGTGAGGAAAAAAAAATTAATTTTCTATATACAGTTCGACAGGAATACGTGTTTTATTTTAATATCCTTTAATGTGATGGCAATGTCGAAGACAATTATTTATTTAAAATATTGAGAATCTTGCAACAAATATTTTATTGAAGGGTAAGCCTTCATTCCGGAATGACATTCTTTTTTCGCTTAATAATCAAATGACTATCCAATTTAAACTATATAATACTATATTTGCAAAACTATATTTATCGTTAAAAAATGACTGCCAACTAAACTCAAAAAGTATTGAAAGCTAACCAAACGAGAGTGCAGGTTAAGTTGAATATCGTCACACTAGAGCTACACGAGGGCTATCAGACAAGAGTGCAGACAAGGGCAGTTGAATAGGCTATGGGTTTCGAGTTATATGGAGGCAAATATTATTGTAAATACAATTCAATTTGCAAATACTGTTTTTAAGATAATTTAATTTCGAACTTAAGGGGTCATAGGAGTCTTAAAAATGTGCGAAGAAGGTACGACAAAGTATAGTTTGATCTTTCGTGTAATTTTTTAACCAGTCAATATACAAGTATAATTTTTTTATATGTAATTCTACAAGATTTATTTAATATAAAACAAATTTTAAAATTTATGAAACTTTAACCAAAACTGAAATAAATGATATTAAACAAAATACTATTTGAACACATTGGGATTAGGCTTGCGTGGCTAATTTTGAGGTCAAAATTGAAAATATGACCAAGAAAATGACTTTGTATTGTACAAATATGTACAAACAAAGACTTATACCTAAATTCTCAGCTCTCTGTTTTGGCTAAAGTTTCATAAATTTTAAAATTTG
Source organism: Hylyphantes graminicola (assembly GCA_023701765.1). Taxonomy (NCBI): domain Eukaryota; kingdom Metazoa; phylum Arthropoda; class Arachnida; order Araneae; family Linyphiidae; genus Hylyphantes; species Hylyphantes graminicola. Next base: position 50,969,476 of record CM043120.1, read on the forward strand.
TTTGATATTAAATAAATCTTGTAGAATTACATATAAAAAAATTATACTTATATATTGAGTAATTAAAAAATTACATGAAAGATCAAACTATACTTTGTAGTGCCTTCTTTGCATATTTTTAAGACTCCTATGACCCCTTAAAACTTCAAAGCCTATTTTCTCTTTTTCACCTTTTTGTCACTCAGCACGTTCTTCCACTGATCTCTTTGATTATTGATCAACTGAAAATTCAGTCAAGACAAATACGGACTAATTGGCAAGATGTGGGGTACTTTACTCCTTTGCTGTACAACCAATAAACTGCAATTACTTCACCATCAAACGACTTTATAGCCTAATGAGGTAAAATGAAAAAAAATATATATATAATACAGAAATTTAAAAGGAATAAGCATATTCAAGCATGACAGTGCCTGCTTTTTCATAAGACACGGAATCCTAAATTTAATTTACTTAAAAGTAAATATTGTGGGCTCCTGAAACTTCAATTCTCAAACTTTGAGGCATTGCAGTTTTTTTTCTTAAAATCAAGAAAATAAATGTCGGAATTCATGTATCAAAATTCATGTGCAATTACACACTGTGCAAGGCCCCCCCCCAAAAAAAATTTCTATGCCAATGACCTGTGTTATCCTATATCTGGCCTGGTAGTCCATTAAAAAAAGTAGTCAATGATATATTGTGTTTTGTTACATTGAATATATGAGGGGTATGGAATCAAAAGTCCCTAAATCCAAAAAGTAAAAATATGGGAAATTGCAAAAAAACTTTTTAATACCTTACTATTGTAAAGAGTAAAGGTTAATACATGTAAATTAGTACAAAAATTACATGTATTCACCTTTACTCTATACAATAGTAAGGTATTAAAAGCAGTTTTTTGCGTTTTCCCATATTTTTACTTTTTGGATTTAGTGACTTGATTCTATACCCCTCATATGGCAATCTGAAGATCGTAAAAAAATTAATAAATTTTTTTGTACTAAATTTATTGATGAAAAAATAGCCTTTTAATATTCCAATTTGGGTTGTAATAGTTATGGAGAAATTTTTTACCTGAATAATAAATAATATACGAGACAATATAATTCAATATATGGCAGAGAGCGCCATTTTACATTGCACTAGAGTTACATAAAGGGCTATTGATGTCATTTACAACACACTTGTAACGTTGAATTGTCGTCGATTGTTTCTTAAATGGAGGACTAGTATCTTACTAAAAATGAATTTCCAATTACTTTTTAAATTATGCTTTAATTTAAAAAGGGTTTCCACTCTTATTTCAAAATAAAAATCAAGGAGTTTTTAAGGACTCCAATTTTTTTTTTCAAGGACCCATAATTATCATGGGTCAATTACTATACCTATTAAATTGACCAAACATTAAAATAACATAGCATTCGAAATACCACCGCCACCAGGTGTTATGGCAACTATATCAGAAGAAAACACAAAAGTATTTGTCAAAAATATAAGTGTTTAGTTTATATATATATATATGAAACGTTTTGTACCAAATGCCGAAATGTTATGTGTGTCATTTACAGCCGATTTTAGCAATATTTTAAGAAATTGCTTCTCGAAATTTGAAGGTCGCAAACTAAGAAAATCAAGGACTTTTCAATGATTGTCAACTCAAAATCAAGGAATAGTAAGGTATACTCTTTATAGAAAATAAAAATCAAGGACTTTTCAACGATTTTTTTTTTAAAAAATCAAGGAGTATAAAAGGGTCCTTGAAATTGAAAATAAAAATCAAGGACTTCTTAAGGACTTTTAAGAGACCCGTGGGAACCCTGATGAACTACATTGCGATATGACTGAATGAATGTTAATTTTAAAAAGATACTTCAATAAGTTTTGTCATAATTTAATTCCATATGTAATGAATAAAAGTTACATCACACAAAAACAATACAAATAATCATGGCTGTTTCTTTAACTTCTAGTAAATTTCAATAAATGACAAACAGAAAAAAAGAAACATAACCTTAAGATAACTTAAGTTTACTTCAACTTAAAACAACAAGAATTCTAAACCAAAAATGCAATAAACTAAAAGAATCATCAATTTAAATTATCATAAACAAGTGTTTTTAGAATAAACTTGTGTAATTTAAATAATAAAATAATTTTATTTTTAGAAAGGAACATATGACATTTTTTAAACTTAACAAAAGTACTTTAACAAGGAACTTAAAAATTGCAATTCTTACACCTGTTTTCCATTTAATTAATTTTTGTTTTAATGTAAGAAACAAAAATAATATTGGAAAATAGCAAAATTTTTAGGAAATTTGAATTTTTATAAGTGATTGTTACATGTCCTTTCTAAAATAAAATTTATAATTTACACATATACAAGGTTATACACTGAGACTTTCATTTATTGAGCACAATAAATTTTGATGCTTAACAAGCTGTTTACTTAACCATGTTTGCTTACAAAGCTTTTCACAAGAACAATAAACAAAACCGAATAATTACGAAATACCACATGTCTTTTTTTACACATTAGTTCAGTTTTTGATTAGAAAAAGAAAATCCTGCATATAACTTATCAGTCTATTCCAACACCACTGATCCTCCTTTAAGACAAGTGGAATGAATGCTGGCCCTCGTTAATGGCTGTCTGAAGCTTCTCCCGCATGACTTCAATGCTAGAGTAATCTGGAAGTTTGAGATAGTTCACACAAGTCATGACAGACGGCAGGTAGCAGTCGGCATTGCTGTCGTCATCCGATCCTTTCTTTACGATGGTAAGCTGGGGAGACAGGGACTTTAAGCCACCAATGGGAAGTCTCGGAGATCCAGTAATGAATTGGATGAATTGGCGCTGCTGGGCAGCGTCGTAATTGCAGAGAATTTCGAATAGGAATTTGATGGCCTGGCTTTCGAGGGTGTAGCCGTGATCAGGTTTGCAGCTCTCGACTAAAACCTTTACATCCCACTGGTTCTGCACATTGCCACAGAATAGGAGAGAAAGCTCGTCAGGATAGAAGACCTGCAAGCGATTCAGAGGGAAGACGGATTCGAAGCCCTCCTTGAAAGCTCTCATCTGCTTCGAGACCCCTTCAAACAGAGTGAAGTGTCTCAGAAGCTTGAGGTAGTGATCCAGATTATGAATAGTGACTGGGGTGTCCTTGCCACCCTTCATCAGTTCGATGCGAGAGTATCCGGGCAGAGTGAAATCCAAGCTGAGATCTTCAATGGAGCATCCGTCTAAAGTAATGGATTCCAAACTGCGCTTCAAAGACACAGCACTCAGAGTCTTATCGTTTTCCAGTTTCTTCTTTTCTACAAGGATCTTTTCGAATTTGCTGATATTGCGAGCTAAAGTTGCGTCAACATGTTCCAAATCAGCCAGGCATAAGTACTTTTCTTGATTCAAAATCCACTTGTAGAATACCAAACTCAGAGGAATGTCCACCAATCTGGAATCCATAATTGCTTTGGCTAGAAACTTTCCCAGCAACTTAAATTTGTTGCAAACCTTGGTCATTGAGCTAGTTTTGCTATTCCGAGATGTAGGCATAGGAAACAAACCAGAAGAACTATGCACATAATTGACAGTTTGCTCCTTAACTTCCTCACTAACCAATTGAACAGCATGCCACATATCCAAGTCAGCTCTTTGCAATTCCTTGGAAACTAAGGAATAGAACTCCAAAGTAGGTCCAAGTCCGGTGCCAACTTCATTTTTGTACTGTATCTCAAGCAATGCTTTGGAATCACCATGGTCTTGCAAAATAGTTTCCGCTTGTTTCAAAAGACTATTTCTGGAGACCGTTCGTTTCCTTTTGTCCAATCTTGGGGTGATCTTTTCAGTGTTACTCAGTTCAGGAACTGTATCTAGAAGTCGTTGCAAAGCCCTTTCTCTATCAAATGATGTAACGTAAAATAAAAGATGCCTTGTCTCAAAGGGGAAAAGGAATGGAAAATTGTATGCGATATGAGAGAGCCAAGTGGGTGTGTTGCCTGTCATGATTGCTAATGGATCTTGCAGTTGGCGATTTACTTTCAAAGTTAATTCATTATTAATAAATGCAGATTGAGGGACTAAAGTAGACCAAGCATTTCTTTCATATATAATTCCCCAATGATGATTTAATCCATGAATTATTCTTAGTAGAATGATGACCTCTAATGAGGGATCTTTGATGGAATCGAAACCTGCAAGCTTGTTGACAAAGGAAGATGGGTAAGTGACTTCAGGTACAATTCCATTGTCCCACAGAGCGTCTTTCTTCAACTTGGCTGACTTATTTTTATCGGAGGAGCTTCGGGACGAATGGCCACTTCGACTAGAAGAACTTTTCCTCTTTGATGATGAGCTTTGTTGGGTGACATTTGGTGGACTAGCGGCAGCTACTTCAGACTCCTCTTGGGGGACTGGGCGATACCAAATGGTGTGCGTTTTCAACCAAACAGATGCATATCCAACAGGAAATTCACAGTCCATGTGCTGCCCTGCATTTGAACTTTGACCCTCTCCACTCCCATACTGCCTTACAGCTTGGTATAGAGTCATGTTGTATGGCAGAACATTTTTCCCGATCAAAAACTGAAGCTTTGGCGTGCCATGCCCGTGATCAATTCTGATGTCAGCCACTATCATACCACCATCTTCATCGGAACTTTCATCGTAGCTTAGGTCGCTTTCACTCTCTTCGCCTTCCCTGAGGGATCCAAATCCTTGATTTACCAAGTACCTATCAACATTATGAACCGATGCTAGGGGATCTATCATAACAGGACCACTGTGCCATTGCCTTAATGTTGTACAACTTGGATGACGTTGGAAAAGACATTTAAGCTGATGCATATTGAAGAACTTTATTATGCTGGCTCCAGCTCTTCCAGTATTACCATTGGTTGGTTGGTCATAAACTTTAACTGGGAATTGCTCTAAATGACTTACACAAGCATTCAATTTGGTTATCAAATTCATTAGAGGGTTTGAATTGAAACTTTCCTCCTTAATTTCAGGCATTAGTACCAGAGGGCTACCAACAAAAACATGCAAAAATGTCCTCAAACGATCACTCAAAGCTTTGGCTCCAAAAGGTGAAGAATCACTTTGTACTGTTGTTAAATAGGATTCAAGTTTTTTAACCAGTCCACTATGAATCAGTTCAAAGGAAGAAATATCATTCTGTGTTACAACCTCTCGAATTTCAAGTAATGACTGTAACCCACAATCCTCCATGTTATCTAAAGCTTTCACTGCATTTGTTAGGATATTTAATACATTTATCACAGGATGAGAACTTATTTGCTCGATGTTAAAATACTTATCGTCGAAACTCTGAGCCTGCTCTTTGATCCAAGTATTAATTTTTACTCTGCTATCACTGGTAATGGCAAGATCGGCACCACAAAGGGTGTTGATGTCTTTGTCACCTGCCCCAAACGTGCGTTTTATGGTCATATAGCGTCTCTTTAATACATCTCTAATTTTTGAAGCCATATTTGAACTGCTACCCTCATCATCTTTTTGCAACGAGGTGGAAGGTTGAAGTGTTGCAAATAAAGGGTGGGCATTTGTGGAATTGCTTTGGACTGCCTCGGCTTTAGAGAATAATTGACTGTTTTCGAATTCCTCCAAGCCAACTGCTCGAGATGTGCTAGCACAGGAGGGAGAACTTGGTTCAGGCGTTGTCTCAATTTGCCATGTCTTGGCGTCCAGTTTAGCCAGTATTCGTACTTCATGCAATACCCCTTCTCGTATGAAATGTACACGGAAATCAGTTGGGAGCTTTCGCATTAGGATTTCTGATATCTGGAGAGCAGCAACAATGGTCCTAAACTCTTGTGAAGCTAACATGGCAGCAAGATGTCTTGCAATACTTTGCTTCTTTAGAACTTGCTGAAGGGTTTCTGGGGGAGCAAAATATACCATACGTAACATTGCTTGTAGACAATTATGTTTGATAGTGGACCCTGCTGAACTACAGTATACTTCATATAGTACCGGAAATAATAATTTAATACTTTTTATCACTAATTCTTCATTCTCTTTGGAAAACTCTCCTCTAGTGCTTTTCACGTTTTCTTCAGCACTGGCTATATGGCGTCTGAGTTGTCTGGAACTTCCTGTTCCTTCATCAAATTGTTCCATTGTTTGCAAATCTACATTAAGTGCAGCTCGATCAGAAATGTAAAGCTTAACATTGCCACGTTGGTAAGCCTCTTCCATATTTTTGCTATCATTTTTTTCATGGGAGTGCCAGAAGCCTGTATCATCTTTCCATTGCCACACAACTGAGTTTGCTGAGGACCCTTTCTTCTTTGCCTTTGCAATGAGAGCATTAACACTAAATAAATCATCCTTAGGAAAGCAAGGCATAAGTTCATATATCAAAGAGGAAAGCTCTAAAAACTCATGAGGGCTTCTTCCAGTCAGCTCTATTTCTTGGCCTTCAGTACGAGAATCAGTAAGAAGATATTGCAAAGTTTCTGCAAAATTTTGGCTGAGAAGATAGACAACTATTTCTGAACACGAAGCACACAACAAGGCCAGCATATGTATGATAGCCGTAAAAATCTGGGAATTTACAATAGGAGGAGAAACCACCAACAGTTGTTGGATATTTGTAAGAAGCTCATTACTACTGATCTGCATCAGGGTGTCACGATCATTTTGAAAACATTCCACTAAACCAGCGAAGGCCAAGCAAATGCTTTCTATAGATTTTTCATCTTGGTGAGTGAGCCATCCACTTAACACTGGAAGGGATCCTTGGACTAGACTGAACTCGTGAGGTAATATATTTTGACAACAATTGGCAATTATGGCAAGTGCCGTCCTTTGGGCATTGATGGAGAAAAAGTCTAGATGCATAAGACAAGCAGACACACCCTTAGCTTGAAGGATGGACTTACTGTGCCATTTTGATAACATCTTTAAGGCAGTTAAGGCTTGCTCTGCCACATCGATGCACTGGATAACTTGAACCTTGTTGAGGAGCACAGGAACGGCTTCAACAACAATAGATGAATATCGCGGTAAAGCTTCCATCAAATATGTCAAAGCTCGACAAGCTTGGTTCATCAACTCAAAATTATACTCTTTCAAGAGAAGATTGATCAGAATCGGTACAATTTGCTTGACTGGAAATCCAATAAGAGTGTCCTCATTGCCCATGACTAGAAGCTGGCTTATTTCGATCAAAACCTGAAGCTGATGTTCATCGTCTTCTGCAGCTTGTAATTCCACCAGTAACTGCTGAGCACGGCTGCTGGCTGCAGTCCCCATGGACTTGTGGAAGAGCTGTTGCATACGACTTTCAAGAGCACCAAACAAACTGAATGGGATACGTCTAGAATCCATGAGTGCCTGCAAACGGCCAATTTCCCCATCAATAGATTCAGCACTGCCAACTGCAGAAGCATTGCTAGCCGAATTGATTCCCTGAGCAGCAGATTCAGTTTCAAAAGAATCCGGAAGATTAAAGCCTCTTCTTGAAATGAATGGGTTTGAGAGCTCTTCTGGTGTTGGCATATCCATCTCCTGCTTGATTGAAATGCTGTGGAATGCACTGTTGTGGGCACCACTGGAGCTTGATCCTGGCGGTTTAAGAAATGACTGTTGGGCAGCGTTGTTATCTTTCACGTTAGAGGTCTTACTAAATTTGCACTGTTCTTTGGCACCCTCATTGTCTTTCTCAACTTTAATCTTAAAGACATTGTGGAAATCTGAAGATTTACTTCCACCAGGTCTAGGATCTGTTGGGACATCAGGATTTTTCATATTAGATTGGCAATTCTTTGTACGTTGCATGGCAGACAAGAGGCTTTTTTGAAAATCGCTTTTAGTTATAAGTTTGCGCTCTGAGATGTTCTTTAGAATATCATATTTGGGTTTTCTTGACTCGCTAGACACTTCATTTTCATTGTTACTGTATGAAAAATTAGGCAGCTGTGCTTCAGCCTGTGTGAGTCTTGAACATGCAAGCAGAAAATCCTGTGGATTTAAGCAGGAATCCATATTATCTAAGTTTAGGTTATTCATTGCGTCACTAGAAAGAATACTCGTATCAATGTCCAGTAAATCAGGATTTGAGCTATTGCTGGTACCTGGCGGACTGCTACTTTTAGAACTGCAAGCAGAAGAGCCAGAATGTTCTGCTGGCACTTCTTGCACATTTGACACTTTGGCTACATTTTTATTGGATGCTTCCTTTGAATCTTTCTGTAACAAGCTGGAGTCCTTTGACTCGTCTTTAGGCTTACTCATATTTGCAGATGAGGATTTTGCTGCTTTTTTACTAGCAGGACACGGCTTTACCCTCTTAGCGATAGTCTCTTTCGAACACTCGCCTGTGGTTTTACGCTCAGAGTGTGCAGAATGCTTCCTCTTCAAGCTATCTTCCAGAGGTGCCTGGGAAGAATTGTCCATGGAGCTTCCAGCAATATCACCAGTTTGGATATTCAGAAGGGCGAGGCTTCGACTCCTCGACCGAGTGATGATAGGAGATCGTGAAACAGTCTGTTGGATGCTGCCAGTGGACTTGCGAGCTCGCTTGGTTACTTTGTTGTCGCTGGAGGCAGTGCTTCTGCTTCTCAGATAGGCTGGGGTTTCATCTGTGGAACGGTTCAATCTGGACTGACGTTCTTTTCCACTTGTGCGTTGAGCTGAATTCGACTTCTTCGGCATAATCTATGATATCTTTCCAGGGGATTTCAAAAACTCTTCATACATTTTAGAACTTCATCAGATACCTCTGCTGAAGAAATGACGATTGGGAAAATTTAGCAGGAAGCTGAAAAGAGAAAAGTTAATAAGAAAAAAAATCAAGTATTATAAAAGACCCTAAATAATAACAAAAAATTTATAACCTTTCCGTTGAATAAATAATCAGGCATTTAATGATTTTGAAAAGTTAAGCAACATTTTGTTGACTTAGTTGAATAGACAATTTTAGAGCACATTTACTTTAATAAATTACATACAAGTCAATTCCAAATGTTTTTTTTTAACCAATTTGATTTGAGAAATAATGGGTATTTTTTCAGATATTAACTCTACAAGAAATCATCAGAGAAGATATAGACAAAATAGAGCAAAACCACCTGCTTCTAAAAACATGGATGCAAGAACAGTTCCATAATATTGCTCAGATATCTACCACTACTAAATTGGATGTTAATTCTGAAACTACATTGGTTGCAACTACAGATATTCGTACAAATCTGCAGGTACTTCAGTCAACTCTCCAAGGCCTGCGAAGAATGTCAGATACACTGCAATCCAGCATAGATACAGTAAAGGCCAACCTAACAGACTTGTCTAACTTAACAAGGTAAATCAGCAATTATTTAAATCATATTTTTTTTAACATCAATAGTGATCATTCCTGTATTGACAGTGATTATCATGAATAATCACTATGAATACAGAAAGTTTCACAATCAAAACTTTCAGCAAAGTTAAAGGTCTTTTAACCCTTTCAGTCCCAAAAAAATACTACACTACAGAAACATCTGATATTCACAAAATAAGCTTATTTTAGGTCAAATATACGAATTCCGCAAGAAAAAAAAAATTCATTTAAATTTTTTATATGGTTTTTGAATCAATGCCAAAATTTTTTAATTGTGGAAAACAACAAAATAAAAAAATATATGTTACCTAAAAACACTTCGAGTTATATATTTTAAGGCATCTGACCATATTATTTAAAAAAAAATTAGTAATTATTTTAACCGAAATAGTTTAAATTGTGTTTTAAATATGTGGAACTGAAGTGAACTGATCAAAATTCAAGAGAAACGCTTGTTGACTATTTTCAAAATAAAAAAAATAGTAGTTCTGACTTATATTGAGATTAAAGTAAAATATTGTCTGATAGAGCAAAGTGTGAAGAATCGAATGATGTGTGTTTGGATGTCGTAACGGGACATAAAAAATTTGAAAAAAATATTGAAAGTGATGATGCCAAATGGCATCACTGGGACTGAAAGGGTTAAAGGCTAGGTCACAAAATAAGATATATAAAGGTATCATTAAGATAGATATATAAGGGTATCATTCTAATCTAAGTATACAAAGTTGGCAAAAATCCTGGTTAATGATTGGAATTCTGTTAGAAAGGCACAACATCAGATATCTATGTTTTTTATTCTGTCTGTTTGCCAGGACAGACATCCGTCTACCTGTCTGTTGATGGCCTACCCATTTAAATAAAATAGCATTACAATTAATATTTATTAATTAAAATCTATGTCACCCCGTTAACAAAAGCATGAGAAACGTTATTTAATATGAATATTTGAAGGTTCATTATCTGTTTATTAAGAAAGCGTTACACAGTGATTTTACTTTTAACTTAGTTTTCCATGTTTATTAAAATTTATAATTTTATAAATAGGTTTAAAAAAAAAATTTCAGAAAGTATTTGAAAATCACACCATTGAGAGATTATTTGGAGATGATAGATTGCTTGCACATGTTATATATTTTGTTTCTAAACATTTCAGATTATTTGAACATTTACAATATAAATAAAATGATAACTATGATACGATTTGCTTTTATTTTTAGGGCAATCAATTTTATATAAGTATTCTTTGAACTGCAAAAAATTGTAAACAATATAGAAAATTATTAGAATTTTCAAAAGAAAACTAATGAAAATACCCAATATTCATTTTTCAAACAGAAAAATTACATCCAACTAAATTCAGTGTTTAGCAATTTTTTATTCTAAGGTATATTATCTTGTGTGGAAGCGGTAGTAGGTGACATGTTAAAAACATACTCTTATTAAGAATTTTAGTAAGATTAAAATACACAATAAAGGTAAATTCAGTCTTTTTCTTGCTATTTATTGCTTTAAACAATATATTTTGATCGTGTTGAAATAACATTTTGTTTTAGAAAAGTTAATGAAAATATAAAAATTTTTGAAGGTAGCAAGCATAATTTAATATGAAAAATACAAAATTGGCTAAGAATCAATATACGTATTTTATCATTTCTAGATCAATTTCAAATTACGAGAAAGAATTTTTAGTCACAAGAAACTACTTGCAATCATCCTTACTAACAGTTTCGACAGAGAAGATGGATCCAATATTGATGATGGGATGTAGCAACAATCAAGGTTAGTTGCATTAAAGTTTAAATACATTTGTAACTTTTGGTTTTAACTCTACAGAATTTTTTAAAAATCAAAAGCTAGGGTTGATATGGAGATTTACTTCTGAATGTACCCCTAGCATTAACTTTTAAATGCCTTTAGTATTAAAAACATTAAATTCAAATATAAATTCGCCTTTATTACCTTAAGGGAGTTCAGTATGTTGTATATCAGTATTGTTAAATTGGCCAATTTCAATCTACCTTTTCACAATAACTACTGATCAGACCATCTTAAAAATTTCTGTGTGTATTATACCAACCTTATATATTAATCTGAGGTTAAAAGTTTTTTTTTTTTTAAATGACTGTTAGATTTTTTTAAATAAATAAGTTTTAAAGTACCCCAAAAAATTTTGAAATTTCTCATTTTTTTTACCCATAAAATTTTTTCCACCTTAGTTTTATTAAAATTTATAACCTCAGACTAATCTATACTATGTATTACATCATTTAAAAAAAGTTTACGAGAAAACATAGCATAGTTTTTGAGAAAAGGTACATCGAAGTTCAAAAAATCAAGTTCTGAGTAAAACGCGTTTAAAGTTTTTATTGTTAACCCATTTCCTTACGAAGCCATGACATTAAAATGGCTTTTAATGTCAAAAATATTTTTCCAATCGTCTTGATACTTTGTGACATTATTAATAAAGGTTGTAATAGTATTTTAAGCCAATAATTTTTGTTTTGATTTTTTCACAGATTTTGGGGTACTGAACCCCCTTAAGATATATATTTGTTTAAAAAATATCTTAAGATAAAGAAACTTGGGAAATGACGGATTTACTAGGATTTCGGGAAAAATATAACATATAAGTGAAAAGTATAAGTATAATAAGTGAAATATAACATAAAATAAGTGATACAGTTTGCAATACATCAAACTGCCTTTCATACTAAATTTTTATTTGAAAATTTGGACTAGAAACATGTTTCAAATGAAAAGGTACAACATTTAGCAAAAAATTTAATATGCTGAAATTATATTCGTTTAATTATTTTATTGTTAGTGTTGATATAGTGGTATAAACTTAAACATATATTTTTAGTTTCTATTGAAACTAACAATATTAAATAGTTACAATGAAATATATTCTCTTATTTTTTCATCTGCAAGACTTTGGTCTCGAGGTTTGCCTTTTGATAATTTAGGCTACAATACTATAGTTTTAAACTTATTTTAAAATAAAAGAGCCATGCAAAATTTCATTCCCAGCAACACATGAAATTTTTTTTATAATTTCATTAAAGTATTTTTTTAAGTGATTTATTACATAAATTTTTTTTTATAAATAAGTTGAAATTTATTTAAAATCATATGCAGTGAAAATAATATTCCACACTTCTGACAATTTCTTATCCCTCGAAGGGTTATAACTAACAAAATATATATATATATATATATTCATCAAGGAAACTAAACACTAATTAAGCAACATATGATTTAAAAAAATTTGATAAAATGTATGCGAAATCAATAAATGTTTTTTAAAAAAAACTTTGAACCAAATGGATACCTATAAGAAATCATATACAAACAGTCAAAAATATTTTTAATATAGGAAATCATATACAAACAGTAATAATATTTTTAAAAATTAACTTACTGCAGCAACTAGCACACTTGCAGAAAATATATCCACATAAATTTCTTTTATGCATTGGGTTTTTCTGTTTTCTGAAAACAAAATAGAGCTTTAAATATCAGAGTAATCAATAGATGAGAGGAAAGTCAGACACTGCAAAAGAGAAACCTTAAATACTATTTTTTGCTTAACTGAATGCATTTTCAAACGCTAGCACTAGTTTTTAACACAAACTTAAAACAAGGTTGTGTTTTTTTTTATAATTATCATAGGTTTATTACTGAATTCATATTTTCTACAATTGTTTCTTTGAAAAAATTTAAATATAGTTATTTTAAGCATTGGCACATCTGTTGCTTTGACACATATTACTTTTTATTTTTTAAAGTAGCTTAATATTGTTTGGGTTAAAAAACACAACAAAGGTTTGTCTTGAAGAATAATTTGTCCTTAGCTTTGAACTCATATGCAAAATTCAAAAAACATATCGGTGGTAAATAGTCATTCAAACATTGTATGGGATAAATAAATATCGAGTTCTACCTTCTAAATTTAGAAATAAAAGAATAATAATATAAAACTAATAACATTATATCCCAATCTCTGTCTTCTAGCGTTTAACAAAAAATAATAATAATAATTGACATCTAGTCTTAAAAAATTTAATTTTAATGAAAGACTTAATTTTAAATAGGGAAATCAAGGAATTTCCTAGATAAGGTATGTACAGTACAGTCCCGATTATCCGAGCCCCGATTATCCGATTTTCCGCTTTAACCGAGCTTTGAAATATTTCTAAAATTTTTCAGACGACTACCAAAAAAAATTATGAACAGAACATGATCTCACAAACCTTCAGGAAAAGAAATCCAACAATAATTCCCCCTTTACTTTTCATACATTGCTGCCGAGAAACGCCAAAATAACATAAAACAAAAAACAATTAAAGACTTTTTTAAGTGAAAGAACTATTTCAATGTCCAGCATATGAATTGCCCGTAGTCTGTATAACATTTGTACTTGTTAAAATATACGCTTAGACATACAGAATTGTTTTATTTAAATTTTTCGCTTTAACCGAGTTTTTCGGTTATCCGAGTTAGTCTCGGTCCACATTAACTCGGATAATCGGGGTTCTACTGTACCTGAAAAAAATTTATTTCCTGGTTATTCTCAGAAAGAAAGAATTATTTCCCAGTCTATCACAATATTTACCAGTTTTTCCCACTGGGATGGTAAATATTCGTTTTGGACGGGGAAAACCCAATCCTGATAATGGCAGCGAATCTAACAACTATTTATTGATATAATTTTCAAATTCAAGTAAAAAGGAATTCTGCAAAACAGTTACTGCTATCTCATGATTCAGTATAAGTTATTGTGAGAGTTACCAGAGATCATTCTAGGCGTTTTTCACGGGGCGGAGCGCCCTGCCCGCCTTTTTTAAATATAAATCCCGCCCTATATGCCCTTTTTTACAACCTAAATCCCGCCCTCCTTGCCGATTTTCTTTTAAAAATTTCCGCGTTTTCCCGAGTTTTTAAAAAATTCTGCTTATCCAACTTTTTTTTTCAACAATTTATTTCCCACGTTACGTTATATTATACTTTTAAACCAGTTTTTCTCTACTTAGTCATTAATAAATACCAAAGATAATCGATTTTAGAACCAGATAGACGATCGAGAATTTTGAGCAAAAATCATGCCTTGAACAAGGGGGTTAGCTTTACCTTACGGCTTAACACTAAAGACCTAAAAATTTCCACAACTTAACACAACCTGAAAAAAATTGTTTCCTTCATTCTCGGTCGATATCGGTATATATGAAATTTCGGTTTATATGAAAACTAAACTTAAATTTTGATAAATACGTAGCAAGTTTATATAATGGATTTTAATAATGAAAGTAAAAATTTTAATCAAAATTTAAGGATGAATTAAGATTATATTACACTAAGATGTCTTCAAATATCAACCAACGGCTAATGCAATCCCCCATTGAAAGAGGATCATCTTCTTCGGACCAAAAATTTTCAGTCCATTCTTAATGATTTGATCATTTTGCTGCCAAGTAATTTTTTAGAAATCCACCGGTGACATCACATTGCCTCCTTAATGATTGACAGTTTGATGGCTTTGCGTGATCGGAAAGAGTGTCTCAATACTTTTGTAGCTCCGGTTCAGGCCTAATCGGACCAACGAGAATATTTTCTTCTGATCTATTGTTTTTGAGTCGTGACCTTGTGATCGCAAGAGCAGGTTGAATGTTAAGGGGGATATTTTTTGTTTACTTTTGAAACTGTATTGCCTTTTTATTTTGTCTTATACTGGGGTTTCAGATTTCAGATTGGTTTTAGTTGTATTTTTAATGGAGTATTGGCTTATACTTGCTTTATATATTCAAAATTTTGTTGGTAATTACTAGTTCTTGAATTTTTCTGAAAAAAAAAATCTTGAATAGTACTGTAGAACTCCAATTATCCAAAGCAATTGGAATTGGGACCTAACCATGTTCGTATAAATAATTGAAAATTTGGATAATTGGAGTTAATTGGCAAGAAGGTATATTTTAATCAATTACTCAATGTATTGTTGGGCTGTTAGATAATGAGTTGAAGTTTTAATTTCGGTTTAACCAAATCTAAATTGTAAGATGTAGTTTGGGTTATAGCTTTTGTTTCAGTTTGAGTTGGAGCTTTTTGTGTTTTTTTTCTTTCAACTTATGTTAGAATCTTGGAAAAAGTGCACTAAACTTTATATGCGATTTATAACTTAATTACTCAGCCTATTTTTTTCTGTTTGTCTCTGTTAGATGTCATGCCTAGTAATTTTTTTTGTGGGTACAAAAAAAATTAATAGACATGACATGGAATAAAGAGGAACAGTAACAGGTCGGCCAAGGTCGGTTGAATTTTTCTGACATTCTTATAATCAGCACCTCTTCGAATATTTTGAGTTCTACTACACTTGAAAAAAGTGTGTGAATCATGCTTTTAATTTTGAATGCTAGAGCTGAATGCAAACAAAACTCGTTTGTTCGATTAGTAGCATTAATGATTTCCACCACTTTGCTCTAGTAGATCTGTTTGCAGTTCTGGCTCATTGTTAGGCATAAGTGCCTCATCATGTTCTTCACTTACTAGAAAAGATGTTTCATAAAATGATGGAGTAGTAAAATAATAAATATTTAATTTGGTATGCGAGTGTTTTTTCTAAAAATCCGAAACATTTATTTTTTTATTGCATTTTAGATGCCCTAAACTTTTGCAAGTGCCCTTTTTATATTTAAAGCACCCTGCCCTTTTTCAGTTCTAGAATGAACTCTGATAAAACTATATTTTAACTACTTCGCTCCGCATTGAATTTGAAGCAAAAACAGGATAAAATTTTGGAAATTGTTAAGTTTCTGACAATTTTATAATTTAATTTATTTCTTTAATTGACAAAGAAGTAGTTAAAGCAACACCATTTAGAAAAACAATAGTTCATAACGCCAGAAAACTACATCCAATGTTAGAAATTGCATAGAAAAATTTAGGAGCAATTTGTGCTACTAGCTTAAAAACCCAGGAGCAAAGTTCGTACTCTATCTACGATAGTGAAATTCAGGAGTTTTTCAGGAGTGCAGCAAGGTGAATTCAGGAGGTATCGCGAAATAAATGTGAATATGTGGGTTTATTATTGTATTGGTCTAGTGACTTAGACTGAGAATGAAAGAAACAAGGGGTGTAGCTGTAAATGTTGTGGAAAATTCGTGGCTTTGGCGTAAAAGCCAACCCCTTTTTTCAGGGGAAAAAATCACCCTCTTTGACGATTTTTTACATTTTGGCGACATTTGTTTTAATTTCATGAATTTTTCGCTGGTAGACATCCTGATAAAGTACAAGAGAAAACTGACCGAGAAAGGAGAATAATGATTCATGTGGCCAAGTTTTTCAGGAGAGGGGGGAAAATATCAGGAGATGATACACAAATTTCAGGAGTTATAAGGGGACTTAAAAAACATAAATGAAATTCAGGAGTTTTTCAGGAATTTCAGAAGGCGTACAGGAGCAAATGCACATCATCTAGGAGCAATTTGAGAAAATATTTTTTATTAAAATAAAGCATTTTTAATTTATCTACAAATTCAGGTTGTTCTCATCGTATTTAACTGAAAAATTAAGATTGCAGGATTTGCATGGTGATGTGCACCAAAGTTCTTGCTTAATAGAATCATCAGATTTTCTAAATTTTTGGATAGAGCCAGAATTGAAATTTTTTTCATAATTATTTAAAATAGCTATGTTTTCTACATATTTCATTCATCCGAGTTTAAAGTTTTGTTTGAGGTTTTACAAGGTATGGATTTTGAGATTTTTATGGATCATCAACGTTTCGTAATTAACCGATCATCATAAACGTTTTGTAATTACAGAATCGTCAAAGTATCACAATTTATCGATCACCAAAGTTGTGCGATTTTAGTATTGAAGATTTTTTTTAAATTTAAAACAAGGCAGAGTGTTTTGCAAGTTGAAGATATAGAGTATTTGCGATTTCAGTTTTTGGCGAATTTGATGGAAAAAAATAAAAAATATTGAAATTGACTATTTTGAAAAACCAAATTCAATATAACTGCTATAAAATTTATTTTGTTGCAATGCATTATTAACCCTTTCGCTACGAAGGATTTTTGCTACCTCGTAATATTTGATAGGAATAACATTATCGAATCTTTAGTTGTTCGGGAGTTTTGGGGCGTTTCAGTAATGGAAGGGTTAAAGGATTCAATTCCATTTTGCAACTAGTGACCGTAAATTTTGTACCCTGGAGCTAAAACCCATGAAACTCTTAAATATAACAGTTTCCTAAGTCAACTTCTTAAAGATGAATCGCCGATTCGCTGATTATATCCTATATTTGACAAACCAACCTATATTTAGTATCACTAAAAGTTATCTCTCAACTGATTGGGATTGTCATATGCAGTTGGACGTGAAGATAAATGTATGTGTTATTCAATAGTAATCTCAAACTGTTAGTTTATGGAGGAAAAAGGTTTTCCGTATGAACTATAAACAAACTAAACTGAACATTAAAGGTAAAAATTAGCAAATTTGGTTAATAGCCAGTGGCCGGTAGCCTCAATTTTTTTAATGGCCACTTTTTTTTAGTTAATGGCCACCCACCAGCGGATTTTTTTATATAAAAATTGCAATATAAGTATGAATTTATAAAAATAAACTTTTATTATTCAATGTGTCGTTGTGAGTCAGTTCGAATCATTAAAGGGAATCAAGATAACTTTGAAATATAGACATGGTACAAGCTGAAGAAAAACTTTTTTCCTTATAAAAAATTACGATAGCAAAAATATTTCAATTTGCGAACGATGGACTTTTGTAATAATAAAACAAATAGTTAACTTTTATAACCAAAATAAGATGTTAACAACAAGATAATTGGCTTAACTATATAATTCCCAATTAGATAAAATATAAGAACAATTTAAATAAGTAAAAAAATAATTTTACTATATATATGTAATCAGCAGCAATTAAATTTATTCCAATGAAATTTATTCTGAATGTTAACTTCAAATTAAACTGTTTGCTCCGAATTAAAATAAAATGTATATATTTTTTTTATGACATATAAATTTTCTGGATTAAATAACATTCTTCACACATCTTTAGTTGAAATCTGGAAAAATCGTGAAACTAAGTCGATCCTACTATCGCGAAACTCCGACGTTTCTATTATCCCGAAACTCCGACTTTCCTGCTATTCCGAAACTCCGGCGATCGTAACTTCACAGAAACTCACTGGCGATCGTAACTTCGCGAAACTCCGGCGATCGTAACATCGCGAAACTCCGGCGATCGTAACATCCCGAAACTCCGGCGATCGTAACATCCCGAAACTCCGGCGATCGAACATCGCGAAACTTCGGCGATCGAACATCACGAAATTCCGGCAATCAAAAAAAACATCGCGAAAATTCGTCAATCCTACTATCCTGAAACTCCGGCGATCGTAACATTTTCAACATAAATTTGACTGAAAGATAAGATAGCGCAGTGGGAGGGTGGCGATTAAAGTGGCGACCTATGGCAAATTTTTTAATCGCCTATATTGACATTTAAATCGCCATGTGGCGAGTGGCGACCGCTAATTTTTACCTATACTGAACATTATAATTTTATCTAAAAGAAAACTAAAAAATATAGAGCTCAAATAAACCCTGGCTATCATGGTTTAAGTTTTTAGGTTAGGTTTGAATTATCATCGCACTAGAGCTACACGAGGGCTATTGGCGACGGGCGTCGTATTTTAGAACCACAGTCGGGTGACGAGCCAACACCTGAATAGGCACCCAACGCAACCGTTAAGGGCGACATCGTACGCAGCGTTAGGACTTTGAAGGATATTTAACGTGCATCCCTTACACGGGGTATTATTCGTCGGACATTTTTGGCTGCACGGGCCGTTTATAGGTCGGCAGCTATTTTGGCGATGCCCGGACCCGAACCTGGGACCTTCCGCATGCTAAGCGAGTGCTTAACCGACTGGGCTCCCCAGCCCCGGTTTAAGTTTTTACACAGTTCAAGAACATGTATACAGATTAGTAATATTGTCAAAGGGATTTTTGGTAATGGAGATTCATAACAAAAAAAATATTGGGATATTTCACATTATGTTTATCGAACACAAAGTTACTTTCTTAAATACTCTTTACCCCCACTCAGAGCTTTTATTTCATAAGGTGATATTTCGCAATTATTAAACTGAAAATTAACTGCAAATTATTTCATATTTAATTGAAAATGCTTGAACAGAGATAAATTACATTGTTTTCAATTACTTTGGTAAAATCTATTAACAAGTAAATACACTTTATTATAACAAGTGTAAGTTTTTCAATATATTTTAAGTTCCCACACAGGTAATAAATGATTCATTATATTTTTATAAACATAATTGCATAACAGAACAAAATGTAAACAAATTTCATTCTTGTTATAAAATATTATAGAATATTCTGGAAAGAGTTATTTAATTTTTAGAACTTCTCTATCCAAAAAAGAAATTAATGCTTTTTGAATGAAACACTCAGTTTAAACAGATTATATAACCTAAAATAAGCAATATTTGTTCAATACGTAAATAGTATACCTAATGAAGCTGCTAGCCTATAGCAACAAACAATTGTTTCATTAAGAAAGTAACAAAATTCAAGGAGTATATAAAGTATAAACACAAAAACAGAATTACAAATAAATTTGTTAAATATGAATATTTTTACTCCCAACACCTAAAGGTAAATGTAAGATTAGCGATTGTGTAAGTTATTCGTATACGTTCGGGAGCCATGTTCGTTTTAAGAAGTCGGTTGTTTTCGGGTAGAACATGCCAAAAAAAATCTTTTTTGAAAATTTATTCAGTTATTTATCAATTAAATATTAAATATCCGGGTTTGCTTTTACACAATTTTTCTTATAAAAATTTATGAATTGAGCTACTGATTAGAAAGCAAATTTAAAACAAGTTACATAAATACTTAAACTGCTATCGATTGTGATTGAACAAATTTAGACACGTAAAAATGGTAAGATTTAAATAAAAATATTCTAAGTTAACATACCGAAAACTAAACTACCAAACTAAAAGCAAACAATAGAAGAGACCATTTTAGTCTGAGGGAAATATACCAGTACATGTATATACAACATCCTACGATGTTCTGACACAAATAAAGAATGGAAAACATGTACTTGACTACTCAATAAAACAAAATCTATAATAGCCATCTAATTTATACTTACAGTACTCAAACATAACTTTGTAGTTGTTAGATTTACATGAAAATATTACATTATTTTATTATCACCGATCATAAATACATATCAAGACAGGATCAGGTTCTCTTACAACAACTTACGAATTTTGCTAGAAAGAACCAAATGCACTGTGGAAGCAGCAGCAATGTTGATACAAAAGATAAATCCCTTTCGGACAATCGAATTTCCCTTTTGTTGATAAAGAATTCAATATCGATTTGACTATAAATTGGTGCAAATGTAATAAACGTTAAACAAATTGCGCAAAAATGTCTGAAATAATAGAAGGCAATTTTTTAAAGGTAAAATTTGATTGCCTAAAGTAAGAAAATCCGATTAAAAAAAGTAAGGTAGGGAAATCAGTTGTTGACGATTTTCTAACATCGAGTTACTTTTCTACTAGTCATGCGCAGAACTGAAGTAGCGCATGGGTAATTAAGCGCATGCCTTTTACCCTTTGTGATCGCATATAGTGTGGTGCGGTCTTGTAGAATAACGCATGCGCTAAAACTTTAGTGACTAGAAATCTAAGTGTGGACAACAGAATCTTAACAATTTTCTTTCACACGAGCCGATAGTTTTTTGGATATAAAATGCGAATATTTCTTCTGATGTCAAGCTCTCTATACTGCGATTTCATTGGTTGTTGTTTTCTTTAAAAAAGTGTTGAAACAGCTCATTTGGTGTAAAAAAAGTCATGCGTTCCGAACTGCGATTTCATTGGTTGTTTTGTTTTTTGTGGCAAAGTGTTCAACACTTTGTTCAACACATGTCCATTGCTTACAAAAAGTAATCTTATATAAAAATATTGCAGTGGTAGCACCACTAAACTGCAGGTCCTCAGAGGGAAAATAACATATATTCGCCATCTTGAATGAGGCCGCGTTGAGGCATACGAATGATGGAAAATCATTTTCATACGAGCCTATAAGGTGGATATGGCGTGAATGTCCCCCATACGAAATATTTGCTTCCATTCGTTTCATCCCGCCTATGCCTAATTTTTGTGCAGTTCATAAAATGTAAACAGAAATTAAAAAGGATATGTGATACTGCACAGGTAAGATTCTTTAGATAGGCATATATTCTAGTTATTTATTCCAAAAAAGAAATAAACTTTGATTAGATTAAATTATTCTATAAGCTCTTTTAAAGGTCGGGGATAATTTTCTTGACAAAAATAGTCTGTGAAAATTCGAATTAGCCTTCTGCGCTATATGCATCAGATCTACGAAAATATACATAACTATAAAAAAAAAATCATAGATATCACAGTTAAAGTTTAAAGGTCTTATCTCACGAGATTTCGTTTGTTCAGCGACGTCCGTACGCTGTATCAAAAACCGTTTTCGAGCAGCTTTTGCTGGCTGAATTTTCTCGAGTCGATATGAAAATATCCTCTACTTTTTTGCTGATCGAACGGCTGCTCCAATCGAAGACGAAGCTCAATCGTGACGTCATGGCCGAGCCTCCTCCTTGTACCTCTTCCTCCAATACCGCTATAATACTGCTTTTAAATTTGTGATGTCACGCATGTCGTAGCCGGTCTCTGGATGACGCGTTTGCTGTCCCAAAAGTTTTTTGACGAACGACGTCCGCACCGTGTGATAAGGGCTTTAGAGTGGCGGATCACGTGACCTCCAATGCTAACGACGGGACGCTCATGATAGCAAAATTGGAAGGTTATGGGGTCAGTGCTGCCAGCACTTCAAGAAGAAAAGTGCTATTACGAAAAAATAAAATTCAAAACCATGAGTGACCCACTAAACTAATTAATTATGCTGACATGTACATAATATCAAGTAGTATCCATATTTAATAAAAAAATATATATGGAACACTCACGGATTTAAATGTAGAAGAATGATATAATGTACACCATTGGTCCATTACCTAGAAACTTGACCTCCTCTTAAGGTCAAACAAGTCGGATTTAAGAAAAACTTAAATTAGTTTTTCTTTTATCATAGTATACTACTAACATAGTACTATAAATCGAAGGCATCAACTATCACAAGTTGTTCCCCTCAACAAAATGACTATTAATTACTTAATTAAATTTTCTGTTTCTAAATCCCTCTCCAAAGGGCAGGTAAATGGTATTTTTTGCAATGTTATTTTATATGCATACAATTCAAAAAAGTACTTAACTTAATCATTTACATGAACCAATTATATTGATAATAGTAATTCGGGTTTCAGGTCAACCTCAGATCCTCTCTTCAAGAATGACAGTCAATTTTTTGTGGTTAAAACACACAATAAAATAAAAAAATATTGTAAAGAGTCATAATTTTATTAACTATTTTTATCCATAATATTAAATATGTAAATTAAATTTCCGTTTTCAAATTCTTTCAGAAACATTTTGCTTATAAATTCTAATATTTTTAAAAATCAAGTGACATTGTGCTTATTTTGTATTAATTAACAACATTTGATTACATGTTTTACTGTATGTTTTTTTCTTCCATTTTTTAATAGTTTCATTTTCATAGCAGATGGCCCTACAACACAAATCTAATTTTGAAAAAATAATAATTATAAAAATACATTTCCCAGTAAAATTTTGTTATTTAATTACAGTTTAATTTATGGTGTGTCAATAAAAACTTCTTTTTTTAAAGCGCTTTTTTGCACTTTGTTCTTGTTAGAGTTTGTTCCCCCCCCCCCCCCCCCTGGTTTTCTCTTCATAGAAATTCAATAAAAAATCACATTTTGAAACGATAGGTGCTGCCATCTGATGCAGAAAGTAGAAACTATACTTGCTGCGTTCGCACGGAATATTTGAAAAAAGAAAATTCAATAAATTAAAATAAAATCAACTGTTACCTTTAGGTACCACACTGTTTTTATTTCGAAGGAATTGAAAGGTATTATAACCGCCTCGCCAGTCCATCCATCTGCCCTTCCGTCACCCACTTCATTGCCCGAACTACAAATGCTACATTTCCTCTAATACTGGGTGTCTATTTAAATAAATTAATAATACATTCTTTGAAATATAAATTAAATTATCAAACGGTAAGAAATAAGTATTGCATTTTAAAAAGAAAATAAATGAACTAGAAAAATTTAGCGTGTAAATGTTTAACATAGAATTTCAATGGGTGACATTCACGGCCAATATCCACCTGAGCTTAAATTCCAAATCCTAGCAGTTTGAGAGCAGAAGCATAACATTAGCACGTGGTTCGAGAGCTGGCGTGATGTCACAGGAATATCCCCCACACTGTATATGAACGCGTATTTTTCCTGCAGAACACAAATGAAGAGTACACGGGAAGAACCACTTGATTTCGCAGAAGGCTTTCCTTAATGGGAAGATAGAGAAAAATCGACTAAACTGGTGTAAGGAAACAGGTTACTCGCTTTGTTTTTCTTTCGTGGCAACCCTGATTCACGCCCGAGATCGAAGGACACAAGTAACACGTTTGCACCGCAAATGAAAGAACCGAAAGAAAAAAAACCGTTTTCCTGTCGCCAATGTCCGCCAAGCAGATACATAAGGTGAGACTCCTAAAAATCAACTGGTTCTTCCCGTGTACTCTTCAAATGTTGTAAGGAAGTGGGCTAAAGCCTCGGTTTCCTCTGAGTCCGTCAACAGATTTAAGCGGTCGGCTAAGTGCGGTGAGTGACGTCATGCAAACTATTGACATTGATTATGCTGGAGTGGTTTCCTCGGGAGCGCTCAACACGACCGCCAGATTGAGTTGCTGTTGAGTGCGTTGGGGAAATCCTGATGACAACGTTTTTTGCTGTTGTCTGTCGTGCGGTGGTTGCCCAAAATTAAAAATTTGAAAAAATGACGGATGGCGAGAGTTGTTTTACGCTTGCCGAGGAAGAAAAGCTAATTGATTTTGTGAGAAATCACGAAGAACCTAAATTTTCCTTTTTTGACATGCAAAGACGAAAACCAAAACAACAACAGAGTTAGTTGAGTGAGTTCGCTAGGTTTCCAGTTTCGTGTCAACGTAACGTTCCGATGAAGCGGTGGCCGGTAGGGTGACGTCATCCACGTATAATAGCGGTCGCATTTTTCTGGCGACAGACTCTGAGGAAACCAAGGCTTAAGGGACAGATTGTGTTAAAAGCCTTACTTGTTTTCGTTTCAAATCCAGAAGCTGTCGAAGAGTTGCCGAGAGATTGCCATCAAGTTCAGAGGGACGTTCAAAATGTGACTGGAGTATACAGAATCAGGCCTAACGGATCCAGAGGACCGATATTCGTGTTCTGTGACATGGAAACAGACGGTGGAGCTTGGACGGTAAGTTTAACCCTCTAATGCATGAATTTTTATTTTCATCTCAAAATAGATATTTATGCAACTAGTGCGAAAAGTAATGCTTTTTAAAACTAGTGGATTTTATTTCACGAGCGAGGTACGAGCGAGTGAAATAAAGACACGTGTTTTAAAAAGTTTACTTTTCGCACGTGTTTCATACACTATTTTTTATAATTGCGTGAAAAAAATCAAATATCATTGGTTCAAAAATAATTCACGTGCTAATTAGACTTAAATAGACTAAGAGATGTCAAGGAAAACAACCAATGAACTCGCAGTTCGGAGCGCGTGACGCTATAAAAAACCAATAAGCGTGTTTCAACATTTTGTCAAAGAAAGCAACCAATGAACTCGCAGTTCGAAGGGCGTGACTTAAGAAATATTCCCATCGCGAGAAAAAAAAATTCATTGATTCAAAAATAATTCACGGGCATAATATTTTTAAATACAGCAGATCGATAAATCTTTGGATTTTATGAGTATTATCAAATCGAAATTTTACTTGAAATGTTGGCATCTTATAAAAAGAGTGCGACAAAGTCTTTTTTTCACTGCTTTTGGGTGAAAAAAAGTACTTTTTTTCACAGTTTCAAAAAGTCTAGCTTTGTGCACGCGTCTGATACTGAAATTATAATGTAAAAGTCGGCTTTTTTTCACGCAATTATAAAATAGATATTTATGCAACTAGTGCGAAAAGTAATGCTTTTTAAAACAAGTGGATTTTATTTCACGAGCGAGGTACGAGCGAGTGAAATAAAGACACGTGTTTTAAAAAGTTTACTTTTCGCACATGTTTCATACACTATTTTTTATAATTGCGTGAAAAAAATCAAATCTCATTGGTTCAAAAATAATTCACGTGCTAATTAGACTAAAATAGACTAAGAGATGTCAAGGAAAACAACCAATGAACTGGCAGTTTGGAACGCCTGACGCTATAAAAACCCAATAAGCGTGTTTCAACATTTTGTCAAAGAAAGCAACCAATGAACTCGCAGTTCGAAGGGCGTGACTTAAGAAATATTCCCATCGCGAGAAAAAAAATTCATTGATTCAAAAATAATTCACGCGCATAATATTTTTAAATACAGCAGATCGATAAATCTTTGGATTTTATGAGTATTATCAAATCGAAATTTTACTTGAAATGTTGGCATCTTATAAAAAGAGTGTGACAAAGTCTCTTTTTCACTGCTTTTGGGTGAAAAAAAGTACTTTTTTTCACTGTTTCAAAAAGTCTAGCTTTGTGCACGCGTCTGATATTGAAATTATAATGTAAAAGTCGGCTTTTTTTTCACGCAATTATAAAAAAATATATATGTATCTTTAATACTCACACATTATGGGAAAAATACTCAAAAAAATTAACTGCATTAGAATTTAAATAATTAAAATTTTTAAAAAATTTTTCCATATGACAAAAACCAACTGCAAAATTCCAATTTTGATAATAATGACTAGAAAACTACTAAAAATATTTCAAAATAACCCTTTTCAACTACGATTAATTTTTCAAAACAATTTAATAGTATTTAGTACTAATATTATTATTCTTTGAATACTGCCAAAAACGCAATTTCACAAAAGTTAATAACCTCACTCATTATTTTTGAATACACTTTTACTATTGTCATCTATAAGGATTATTAGTAACTAAAACTTTAAAATGAAATGTAATAGATCAAAATACACATAAATGTCTAGGAGGAGCTCTAATTTAATAGAATAAAGTGGATTATGCTACTTGTTACCAAACGGTAACAATATGCATTAGATTAGAGGGTTAAGATTACTCTCTTTGGATTCCACATCTTGAAAATCGTAATGTTATTCCTATGGAAAACATTCGCAAATCAATTACAGCCACAATTTTATTAAAAGTTTACTAGTTTCTTGTATCATTGTAAAGAACGAAAGGAACTAAAAGGATAAAACTAATTTGTTTTGTGAAAATCACATATTTAGTATTTTTAATAATTTTTCGAAGTTAGTAAAAAATGGAGTAAGCATTAAGTTCTAATTTTAAAAAATTATTAAAAATACTAAATATGTGATTTTCACAAAACAAATTAGTTTTATCCTTTTAGTTCTTTTCGTTCTTTACAATGATACAAGAAACTAGTAACCTTTTAATAAAATTGTGGCGGTAATTGACTTGCGAATGTTTTCCATAGGAATAACATTACGATTTTCAAGATGTGGAATCCAAAGAGAGTCCTCTTAATGCACAAATCAATGTAGTTTCACATGTAAAGAGGTTACCGTTATGCTGGTCAAACTTTTTGTTGCCTTCAAAACAACGGGGCCGGATAATCTCATTGGCAATGGTTAGTCATGTCTCTAAAAGTTTAAGAGATGGCGACACAATTACAGAAACACATTTTTATTTATTCCCAATTTTACAGAACATTAAATTTTTTAATTAAATTTTACAGAACTTGTCAGCAATCGAACAGAGAAATTGTTTTAAACTATGAAATTAAGATAGTAAATTTAATAAGAATTGATTGAAATAATTTGTTTGGTTACGTGTGTGTGGCTCTATCTCTTAAAATCATATTATTATGTGATTATTTGTTTCAATTTCGGACGGATTAAAAAATAAAATATAAATTAAAATTAAATTTCTAAAAAAATAGGCAACGTTCAATGAAAAACTGAACACTATTATCTTTAGAGAAATATCTGGATTTCCCCATTTTCCATTTAAATGATGTCCACATTTTCCTTTTTGTAATGACGTAGCTCTGAGGAATATATAAACGTGTCTAAGTCTAGGGACTGTCATTTTTTTTTAAAGCAACACACTTATTAAAATAATTATAAATAAAATTATTTTATTATATTTTAAAATTAAAGATATTGGGTAATCATTTAATGAAAATACATATGGTACAATAAAAAAAAAATTATAAAAAAAATTATAAAAAAAATATAAAAAAAATTTAAAAAAAATTATAAAATTATAAAATTGTTACTATGGTAAAAGTTGCAATTTTAAATTCATATAATGCGCGTTTACATGAGCTATCGAAACCCCGGAATTCCAAAACCTCCATTAGGGGAAAAAGTGGTCGAGTAGAATTTCTAACCCAAATTCCGCATCTGCGGCCGAATCCATGGAATTAAACGCCAAACCCTCCTTGATTGAATTGTTTGCGAAACCCTCCCAATGAACCTCGCTATTCCGGTTCTGCCTGGGAGAAAATACCCAAGAGGGAAAAATTGCTGAGTTTCCTCTTCATTCCATGGATTCGATGGCTTACGTAAACTCGCCTTTAGTAAAACTAAGTTAACAATTTTCGCTGTTTCACAATTACATCAATGGCACAAGAAGTTAAAAAAAAAATGGTGCGATAGTACATGCATTATTTGCGTTTGACTCAAGAGACATTCTTTAATCTAATTTTGATTGCTAAATTGCCCTAAATATTTATACCACATATTTATAATTTTAACATGATTGGTAAATATTTTACTTATTCTCATTTTCTAATCAAGGTCTTTCAACGACGCAGAGATGGTTCCGTTGATTTTCTTAGAGAATGGCAGGACTACAAACATGGATTTGGTAACGTGGGAGGTGAATTCTGGTTAGGTAAGAGAAAGTTTATATTTACAAGTGGAAACTGTCATCGGAATATCTCGGAATATCTATAGAAAAAAACCATTTATTATGTTTGCCAAAAAACGTTCACTAGTGAAGAGTACACGGGAAAAACCGATTGATTTTTCAGAGAAGTATCCTTAGCAGGCCACTTTGGCGATGATAGCGAGTGATCGCATAAACTTGTGTAAGGAAACCAGTTCCTACCATAGATATCATAGTTAAGGTAATATAGTGGCAGATCACGTGACCTCCAATGCTAACGACGGAACGCGCAAGGAGCTCCCAGAAGAGCCCCAATGAAGTCAGTGTTGTAGGTCTCGTATTAAGCCACTGTAGTACTTTAACTACTATCTCTGTGGTTCCTAGCTACCAAGTTCAGGCGATTGGCGATCCCGACGTTTGGACCAAGCGAAGAAGAAAGAGAGAAACCGGTTTTATGCCGCCAAGCAGACAGTACGTCCGCCTAATAAATCAATCGCTTCTTCCCGTGTACCTTCAAGTGTGAAGTTCTCTTATGCGATTTTAGACTTAATTCTAATCTGTGGCGAACTCTGTAGAATTGCAAAGAATGCAAATAACTATAAAATCAAAATTGTTCAATCTTCACTATAATCATGGAAAAAGGTAATTTATATTAAAAAAAAACATTATAAATTAAATCGATAAAGCTTTTAACCTCTTGCGACTTGGAGTCCCCATTTGAAGACATTTTTTGAAACCTCCCCACAAACAATTAACACGTTAATTAGTTCCGAAATTTACCTGGTCCAATAGACGAAGATCCAAATCAGTTTTCACCTTTGATTACAGGTATATCAGTCATTTATTTCTATTAAAAAATAAAGTTGAATTAGAGGGTCAACACGATATTAGAGTTTTAAAAAATTATTTTAATTTTTTAATTTCGAGGCGTTAATTTTCGAGGCATTTTGCATTAAAAGCAATGTTAAAATTATCTGTGAGCTACAAATAAGTGATGCGGCCTTTTTTGTTGCATTTATAGCACAAAAAAGTGTATTTTTAGAGTTTAAGGGTACGTAGGCGGGACGTTAATGCCGTTTCTAAGGCGCATTTGTCCATTCAGCTAACACAGACCAATCTAATGGCAATGAAATTACGCAACGTGTTTCTTATTTCTAACTAGGGGGCAAAGCCCCCTGCTCGCTACCGCTCGCCAACCCCCGGGAATTGCTACGCAATTCCTATTTGTTTGTTCCACAAATAAACATGCAAGACTAATCTGAGGATATTGCCAATGCGGAAATGCTTATAGGGTAGACTAATAGTGTTCCACAAATAACGCTTAAGACGTCACGTTCGCCAGTGAATGAACACCATGATATAAGGACCAGGACAACCAACCTTTGTCCAGAGACATAACATAGAGTGGACTGCGCATTGGCAAACCTAAAGTGTCCAAAACATCTAACTTACACAGTCACATGACTGTGTCGCGTTTGGCTCGCATCTTTGGCGAGTTTACCATTTGGCGAGTTTTTAAACAACGACCTAAACACGGAGGCCGACAATCTAATGTTATGATAAAGAAGCTCGGAAAGGAGCACGGATGAATCGCTTTTATTTTAAGATCCTCTTAATCGATATCAGATTATTTCTTTGATTTTGTGCGTCTATTTAAGATTACTTGAACAATTGAATGTGGACTGTGGAGTGTGGAAAAGAACATTAGTAGGTTTATGTAGAGTGTTGCTGTAATATAAGTTGGTTATTGACATGGTGAATATTTTCTGCCGTCTCTATAACTTTCGTTCTAACGGTCCGATTAAAAAAAAATCAAATATACTTTTTTTGAAATATTGTTTCTTCCTTTATTTCACCTGAAATAAATCAACTTTCTAAAACACATCAATATATTCCAAATTCAACAAATGCTCTACTTTTTAAATATAAATAACTCAAACACTACGATTGCAAAAACAGGTTTCGTTTTGACCAAAAAGTAAAAAAAATATTCTACTTCTAAGCTGTCAATGTTCAGACCATCAATTTAATTGACTTGGCCCAAAATATTTATTATAATTAGAGTTCTAACAACGTTGATTTAATCATGAATATGATTCTTCAGTATAAAAGAGCTTTTAGAATAAATTCCCTCGATAGAAATTATAGTTTATGAAGAACTCACAATTACTAAAAGTATGCAGAACTAAATAAATCTTACCCGTGAAAGTGTGACTAATCCTTTTTTATACCCCTCTTTACAATTAGGAATTCTAATTCACAAGCATTTGGCATCTTGCACAAAACGTTACTGAATTAAGAGTACAACATTCACGATTGTTAACATGCTCAGAGATTAAAAGAATGTAATTAAATATTTATTATAAAAGCCAAAAGAGAAAAATACCAACATGCTCAAAAAATCGTCTGCAAAAACATTAAAAAAAATTCAAGCTGCCGTGATTGGTAGAAACCCACGTGACTTGGACATTGATGTTAGTCTCCACTTCGGTTTGCTAGCTGATATTCAGGTCTTGCGACAATTTGGAACAGTTCGTAACGAAACGGTAGCGTTAAGTTGCCACATGTAGCAACCTTTCCCCTCTTGGCGATTTATGATGTTTAGGACACAATGCTAATTTGCAAGGGATGGCGGTTTTTTAGAAAAAAACGGTTTTCCATTTTCCATCGGTTTTTCCCTAAAAAACCGGTTTTCGGTTCCGTAGGGCCTCTTGCAAAAAAACCGGTTTTCAGTCAAAACCGGGACCACCGGTTTTTTGAAAACCGGTTTTGGTTTTCCATCCCTAAGCAGCTTTACTATGAATGCGCAGTCCACTCTATGTTATGTCTCTGCCTTTGTCAGATAGCTTCTTACTACATGGGAGAAAGTCAGTTTTGCCAATCCATAGAGTGGAAGGATTTTCAATCCTTATTTTTTTAATTATATTTACTAAATGTTCATTCACTGGGGCCTGTTCACTCACTGATCAGTCTACCCTATATACAATCTGGCTAGTTTCCGTGGGACCGCTCCAGGGCATCACGTAGCTCTAACGCTAAGCAACGATCTCAACCAAAGCCAAGGGACGCAACCTGAAACAGCAACGGCACAAAACAATCACACCGCCACACTTACTTTCAGCGTTTCTGACGTTTCCGATTGGCTGAAGCAGCGTAAGTCACGTGGCTTTCAAGCGTCCGACAATTACAATTTTAGAAACAAAGATTATAGTCGGAGAAGGTAATCGCCTAAACAACGGTAATTATGAATAAGCCTTGGACAAAGTCACAGAGAACATCTAACTCACCGGACAAGCATACTCTATAGAAGAGTACGCTAAAAACAGATACAAGCTGTAACATCTTTCACTCTGCTACTTTTAAAATTTGATCTAATTTATTTTATCAGGAAACGAAAACCTCCATTTAATTACCCACCAAGATCTTTATGAGTTGCGTATCGACTTGGAGGATTTCGAAGACAGCAGAGCCTTTACAACGTACGGAGGGTTTGCTGTAGGCAGCGAGAAGGAAAAGTATATGCTCAAGTTGTTGGGACCAATAACAGATGGAAGTGCAGGTACGATTGTAATATTCTTTAAAAAAAAATCTACCATTAAATGAGAATTAAAGTGCCTATAGTACATTCTCCATGTTGCATAAAATATAATTGCTCTGCTACACTCTTAAAACAAACGAGCGACTTTAACTCATTGATTAATTTTCACTCTCCAGTCTGGAAAATGCACTTCTCCTTTTGGAGGGGATCCTTTGTGTGTTAAACTTCCGACAGGATCACTCCAAACGAGTGATTTTAACTCAGTCTGAGTTAATATTCATTCCTTTCCAGTGTCGAAAATGCACTTCTTCAACTGGAGTGGATTTCACTCTTTTGTTTTAAGAGTGTAAAGCTTGAAGATCTTTAGCTTTCTTTCCTTTCTTGTATTGTAGTTAAAAAGAATCCGGGTAAAAAGTAAATGATTCCAATAAAAAGCAAATGATTAGTATAATACTAGAGCTTCCATGGTGGAACCTAGGAAACTGGTTATTCCATGCCGCCAAAAGTAGTGGCCCTTCCATGTTACCGGAAATAAAATGATTGAAATGTATGTGTAACCAAATGTTATTTAGGTATCATTTTTAATTTAGTGACATCGATGTGAAAAAATACATTCCAAACTCAGTTAAGGATTTCTAAAATTTCGCTTATCTTACTTTATAGTAACCATACAACAGAAACTAAAAAATGCCATTGTTTAGTTGCAGTTTCTATGATACGCAGGTTTATTTTTGGTAAACCCTAAATTGGCAGAGCAATAGCTCCTGTTCTTCCAAAGTTTATTTCAAAGAGTTCTATAGAATAGGGTAGAGTTAACGACTCGTACTGAGCTGCCATCGGCAGCCATGGCTCGCCACGGAGCCCTAATAGAGTGGCAGTTTAGCCTAATAAGTGCTAGTTAATTTATAATTTTGATACTGAGAAAGGAAGTACACCCAGGGCAAAGGCTTAAATCGTACCCGCACCCGTTACAGCGCGCTGACTGCTAGCGTTACGGCCTGCGATCCAAACCACTCGGCCATCGGGCCCCACATGCCACCCGATATTATATTGTCTCCGTGTTGGTCCATTTGGTGCGATTGGTAGGTTCAGTCTCTACTTCAGTTAGGTTAGGTTTTGAATTATCGTCGCACTGGAGCTACACGAGGGCTATTGGCGACGGGCGTCGTATTTTTCAGTCTCTACCCTATCATAGAACTCTTTGGTGGATTTATTATAGTGTGTGCGGTTATTTTTGGTACATTTTTCGACAGGTGATGGAATGACTTACCATGCTTCCGTCCCCTTCTCGACCATCGATGCCGACCACGACCGATGGGAAGGCGGAAACTGTGCCAAGGACCACACGGGAGGCTGGTGGTACTGTTCAATGCTTATTTTGTAATATTTAGTTTAAAAACAAGTACTATATAACCCGGCTATAGCTTCCTTAAGGCGACCGCTATATTACTGGCATTATGAACGATTAAAAATAAAAAAACTCGACTCCCCGGCGGAACAGCCCATTACTGGACCACGGCCTGCCGTGCCCATTTCAGCTTTTGTGAGATAGGGCTCTGGGGTGCTAGGCATATGTCCCGGTAAGGTGGTCAGCCTCACGCGGAACCCCAAGTGTTTACTTCCCAAGCATGCTTGGTAACCATTTTATCGACCCACTCAAGGGATGAAAAGCAGGGTCAACCTCGCCCAGTCAGGGATTCGATCGCCGGACCTGTGGCGTGGCAATGCGAAGCACTACCACTAGACTCTGGGCCTCTATTGCTGACCACGACCGATGGGAAGGTGGTAACTGTGCCAAGGACCACACGGGAGGCTGGTGGTACTGTTCAATGTTTATTTTGTAATATTTAATTTGAAAACTAATTTTATGTAACCCAATTATAACGTCATACAAGTGACCGCTATATTTCTGGCATTATGAACGAGTAACGTTGTGAAAAAAGTTGAATATTTAGTGTAGTAAATCATGTAAAATATGTGCTACATTATTATTTACTACCCATACTATTACTTAAAGTAATAAAAAGCTAGTTCAATTAATAGGGTAGACTAACCAGTGAATGAACGATTAAGGCGCTGCGTTCGCCAGTGAATAAACAACAGGACATAATGACCAGGACAGTCTACCATATGTTAGATAGCTTATTACTAGATGGGAGGAAGTCAGTGTTGCCAATCCATCTAGTGGAATGATTGTCAAGCCTTATTTTTTAATTATATTAACCGAATGTTCATTCACTGGGGCCTGTTCACTCACTGGTCAGTCTACCCTACATTTTAACAATATATCCTTAATATGTATGGCTGGTAGTAAATCAGCGCCATCTAGCGCGGATGCTATATTAAGGTTGCGCATGATGTCTATTACACTGGCGAACCAAATAACGTTGCCATCTTTTTTCAGGTACAACCAGTGCGATGCCAGCAACTTGAACGGCCGCTATTTGAACGGCCTCAACCCAAGCGAGTACCAGGGAGTATATTGGCACGAGTGGCACGGTCCCAGTTACTCGCTGATGGCCACTAAGATGATGGTGCGTCCCTTGGGGCGAAAGAGTTTGGCGGCAAATCCCGTGGATGCTGCTGTCAGGGTGAGCTCGGCAGATGGACCAAACGGAATAAAGTCCGAAGAAGATAGTGTTACACCACCGAGTTTCGATGACTTCTAGTATGGTCAAGTAGATATCAATGAAACGCGCTTAATGATATAATTTAAGCAATTTTACGTTGATTTCTTGATGAGTTTCAATAGGCGTGTTTACATGAGCCATCGAATTCATGGAATGCCAAAATCAACATTAGGGGTAAAAGAGGTCAACCAGGATTTCTAACCCAAAAGATAGTCTGTGGCCGAATCCATGGTATGAGACATAAACCCTCCGTCATTAGACGGTTTGCGAAAACCCCAATGAACTCTGCAATTCCGGTTCTGTCTGGGAGAAATTCCCCAAGAGGGAAAAATCGCTGAGTTTGCTCTTCAATCCATGAATTCGATGGCTCATGCAAATGCGTCTAATAAGTGCCCAAGCATAAAGTAAAGGGCATATCACATGGATGCTAATCATTCAACTACCAACCCTCAAAGCAACTCGAACTTCAACTAAGAACTCAGTTTTGACTTCGCGAAGTTGAACATAGGATTGCAAGGCAGGACATAGGTTGCTCGCAGATTCTTTTTTCGTTCAGTCATAAATAGAACTTCATACGCATGTTTAACCATCCTCATCATGTTCGCAAATTAATATTTGCCAAAAATGTTTTGGCTGAATCTATGCATGCTTTAAAATAACGTTGCTGTAAGTAAAACATTGTAATAATAAAACTAATTCGTTTTCTTACATATGTCTTATTAATTATTCAATCGTATATTTTCTTTTAACATTGATGTATAAAACTAATAGCAAAGTGGCCAGTTTAGAACGTTAAGAGTCTGTAACATAGACTTAATACAACAATTTAAAAATCCTATACTGTTAAAGATATCATTTAATAATTAAATAACAGGAACATACTTTTTTTACATATGTTTTATTTTATACTACGATGATTCTCATACCTGGTAGAAAATGATTAAATGACAAAGCAATACTTCCTCAGAAATAAGGATTTTACAATTAATGGATTAGATATATATGGGCACTGA
Source organism: Hylyphantes graminicola (assembly GCA_023701765.1). Classification (NCBI taxonomy): domain Eukaryota; kingdom Metazoa; phylum Arthropoda; class Arachnida; order Araneae; family Linyphiidae; genus Hylyphantes; species Hylyphantes graminicola. The sequence continues at coordinate 51,005,089 of CM043120.1, forward strand.
ACACTCACTGATGTAGAGGCTAAAATTGACTGTAAGTGCAAGTAAACGTTATAAAAGTTCGCCTTGGTGACTAAGTCCTCCAAGTTCTCAAGTTATATTAAATCCTTTGCCTAACGCTTGGCCTCTTCTTCTATTATACAAAATCTGAGGCTTTCTTATTCCAAAATTAGAGATAGCCATGTCTGTTTAGTATTTCGAAGCCACAAGCCATTATGGATCTGCTCGATGTGCGATCTGTGGCAAAGATTCGTTCGTCAAAGAAGCAGCAATGGTCGTTCATGACGAAAAATTACAAGAAAAACAGAAGCACATGAGGAAATTGCGCTAGTTTGAATGTAAATAGGCTACACTCTTAAAACAAAGAGTGAAATCCACCCCAGTTGGAGAAGTGCATTTTCGACACTGGAAAGGAATGAATATTAACTCAGACTGAGTTAAAATCACTCGTTAGGAGTGATCCTGTCGGAGGTTTAACACACAAAGGATCCACTAAAAAAGGAGAAGTGCATTTTCCAGACTGGAGGAGTGAAAATTAATCAGACTGAGTTAAAATCGCTCGTTCGTTTTAAGAGTGTATGAATCCGTGTTATACCAGAGTTCAATATTGTGCAACAGAAAACACGGAGAAACAGTTCTGTGTCTATGTTTTCGACCATAGTTAATCTTTTCAGCATAAGTTCATTGTCATATTCATTTCAATGTCACACTCTTTGATCACCGTTTCTCTATAGTAAATAAAACTGCGCATATCATTCATTACGATTCAAACTGTCAATTAATAAAGCGTATGTAAAAATGACCCCAATAATATTGAGGAAAAAACTTCTTCTGATATTTACAAACTTCCAGACTGTGAGGTTCGTTTGCTGAGATGTGCAGAATTGAAATCTCTGGAGTAATAATTCTGAACGTTTGTTTGAAGCCCTAATAGATCTTGCTAGAACTGCAATATGTGATAAAGCTTCGTTCACTAGAGAAGCAGCCATGGTCATGACGAAAAATGATAAGAATGAGCTGAAGAAGAAGAAAATGAAAAAGTTACGATAGTGGGAATTACTAGCAAAGTTTGAATGTAGAAAAGAGGCAATGAATCCGTACGTCAAACCAGAGTTAGATATTGTGCAGAAGAAAACGTGAACAGATAGCTCTGTGTCTATGTTTTCAACCATAGTTCCTATTTTAGTATAAGTTGAAAGTAAAGTTTTGTAAGGAATTTTACACTCTTTGATCATCCGAATATGATTTTCGAATGTTTCAATTATTTGCCTCGCGTGATGGCACACCATGACGTAAAACACAGCAAAAGTATTGAAAGGCAGTGCAAACAGTATGGAATGAAGTAATGTAAAAATCACTGCAATTATAGATGTATAAGGGTCCTCCAACTGCTTCAAATAATCCAAACTTTCAAGGAAAACGAACAGAACTATGCGTATGTTAAATACTATGTTGAGGATCTGTAATACTGTGTTTAATCCGATCCAGAGTTTGATCCAAATACTTACTCTCAGACTTTTTCTGATTTTCTTTTCTTTGAAAACATTTGCTATTTGCCCGAAGTGGAGAGATCTTAATTCCACAAACATTCGAAACACTGCGGGCAATAAACTGAAGAAAGCCCATTCAATAATCAACACAAAATGTTCTTTCGCATTCTTTTGCTTCGAAAACAAAAAGTATGCTAGCGTCAAAGGTGCTAAAAAGAGTAGCGAAATGACCAAATTAAAATAGAGCTTGCAAAGTCTAAATTTGTTTGCAATCCATTTGGCATTACACCATGCACAAATCGGGAATATAAGGCTAATATTAAACAAAGCAAATATAAAGTTGTAAGGGTATTTCATTGTTATCTTATATACGATAATTAAAACTGTGTGCAAAAATTTGTTTTCTGCAGTGTGAATGAATGGCGTAGGTTGGAATTCCCTTTTTATTTGGTCCTTATGTAAGCAGATTATTCACCATAAATGAATTTCGTGCTAACACTCTTAACATTTTATATTATTGTAATTAGCTTTTTAAACAAACAAAAGGTGCACTGACGAAACCGAAAACTTTTCACGATAAGTATTTTACATACAATTTCCATCCTTTGAAATATCTTTAAGGAATATTTCTATTGTAAAGTATTTAAAAATTAATTTAAGTCTTCCAATTTATGAAGAAAAGTTTTTTTGCGATGAAAACACCAACACTATTTAGACCGAATTTTACGTCAACTCTCTCCGAGGAGCCAAATGTCGCTTCTCATGTAAAATAAATTTGTATTATCGTTTGCAATATCCCTACTTCTAAGAATTAATTCAAATACAATTTTATGCTGTTTTACTCGATCTATTACCAATAAACAATGTGGATAACTATCATATTATTCTGAAAACATGAAAAATGTATGTTGATATGTTGAACTTGTTAATATAAAGTATAGGAAACAAAGGAGATAATTTCTGATAATAAACCTTTTAGAAATTCCTTTTCAAATGTAAAAAAATTATGTATATCAATAAACCGTTTTGGTAATTAATTGGCGAGAAACACGACATAAACGCATTTGTATGCATAAAGCTATATAGGTTCAATTTATCAGGAGATATATTTTGTTGCTAATGCAAACTTAAGTGCCCTATTTATTGGCAATCGCTGACATACCATTAATATTATTAAATTAATTGGAGCAATATAACATTTTTATCGACATAAATAAGGAAACTATAAAAGTAAATTTTTAATATCTTTAAAATGTGAGCCATTGTAATTCTTTTTTATGTTGGATTTTCATTTTAATAAAATAAATTGTATTAATTTTAAGTTAAAAAAAGAATTATTTTGGAATTTTTTTTAAAGTTTCATCATTTATTATTTTATTTCGGTTTTTATGAAAGTCATGACATATTTTTCAATCCGTATATTTTGACAATTTTGTTTTCAGATAGAAAAATTTATCTCAATTGTTTTAAAAAAGATAACATCGCCTCGTACGCAGAAAAATGACCCATTGGCCAAACTTAACTTTTTGAGTTAACACTACTATAGGATACAGAATTTCGATATCTATCTATTGGTGCAATCGGCATAGTGATCCGAGCCTTAGTCCGTCTGCAATTGGAATGGAATGGAATGCAAATGCGCCCTCTAGAAGGGAAGGGCGTAGGCTTTCGTCTGCAATTAATAAATCGTTATTTTTTCCGCGTTCGTTTTTGGTTGAAAATGAGCGGGAAAGGAAGAGCGATTATTTGATATTGTCAGATATGGACATTTGTTTGTTTATTTGTTTCTTCATTTGAAATACTCTCTCATTTAAGAAAACCCATTTCAAAAGCTCTGTTTTGTGGTATTTAGTATAATAAACATTAAAAAAATAATGCAATATGAATAGATTGCAAAAGGATATGTCATACACATATTTTTTTCTCAAGTTAATAGTTCAGCAAACAATAAATAGTTGTTAATCGTTTTCAACGTCAGTATTTTACTATAAATCTAAGAGCAATTGCCACAACTTGTCAGTTCGGGATATAAGGAAATGAATTCAACTTCAATACTTAAGGTATTAGGCATCAATACAACTTACTTTTCAAATTGAAGACCTTTTTTAAATATTTTAATGAATTTTAAAGTGATTTTAAAATTTTAATAATGCTTTAAATTTATTTTTTTAAATTTTAAACAAAATAGTAAATAATAAAAATTTAGATTGAATGGTTGTTGCAGAAAAATGTGGATATCATTTCTTATATCTTGTAAGCCCTGATTTTGTGAAAAGAATTCGTTTCATAACACCTATTTTTTTATCTTAACAAATTATTAGGATTTCAATCATTGAATATATTAAATTATAAAATAAACATGACTTTAAAACTATTATCAGATAGGTTTTTCTTAATTTGAATTTTTACCAAAACTATAAACGGCTGTCCTGAAGAATGGTCTTTTTAGCGATAGTTCTCTTTTTCGCCTACGGTGTGATATTTTACACACATTTTTTACATTATTAAACAGGAACATATAAAAGAACAATAATAACAGATTTTCCTGTTACTTTAATTTTTGTTGAAATTCTTATAGAAAAACAAGTAGGTTTGTGACAGTAATCGTTACCTAGAACTTATTCCATAAAAAGTGGTTGAATATGAATATTCTGAAAACGCATCATTTGTAGTACAAAAATCTCGAAAAAAAAATATTGATGAAATTTTTTTAAACTTTGGATTCGAGTTACTATTACATACTACATTGTAAATATAGCCCCGGTCCAGATCATACAATTAATATTGATTATTCTGCTATTAAGTCTTACTTTAGTTTGATGTTCAAGACGAAACACACAGATATCGCAAATTAAGACACATATTTATTACAAAAATAGGGAATTGCTTGGATACATATAAAAAAATCTAGGATATGTTCAGTTTTAAAAAGTTATAGACAAGTGATTACCCAATTAAAAATGAACTATGCGTACAATATCATTTTTTTATTGTTTAAGTTCAGTTTAATTTTTCCATCTTCCAACGTTGCACGCAGAAATTCGTCAAAAGAGAAGTTTTCATTAATTTTAAGAATTTTAAATGTTATTGCTGCGGTTTTACATACTTCAGTAGCTGTATGGCGAGTTAAGGTAGGCGAATACCCAAAATTCTAAAATTTTTACTATTACTTTAATCTTTTCCAAATTTGGAATAGTGATTTCAAATATAATAAGCAATGCTTTTTAGGCAATTTTTTTTAATTAAATATAATTGATTTATTTTAAACGGTGTTTTTCACCTAAAAAAAGGGGTTTGCGCAAACACTTCAACATAAAAAGTTTTGCATTCATTTACCTGAAATTTTTTACAGATGCTATTTCAATATATATCTGTGCTATGAACCTCTAACATCCGGTGTAAATATATTAGTTTTTTTTTTTTTTTAATTTTTTCAAAGTGTAAGTTAATCGAAAAAATCTTTTTTTTGTGTGGTTAATTTATAACATGCCGCCTCGGTGGCACACTCGTTAGGATTCTAGCCTTTGGAGCTGCTGAGGTCGGGTTCGAATCCCGGTCAGGCATGGATGTTTGTGACCGTCAATAAATGTTGTTATTTGTCTATGTATTTGTGTCGTCTCTTTTTTTGTGTCTCTTGTGACTGTATCATTTCTTGGGGTTGAATACAATAGACCTAAGGTCGCAGTGTTCGGCGAACTTGCCCCCCACCAAAGAAGTCATAAGTCATAATTTATAACATTTTTCTTAATAACTTCTTTTCTTGTAATTTGTATGAAACTCTAGCGGGTCATTGCATGCATCAGTTCAAAACGAAAAATTTAACACATAATTAATGTTTATAGGATGAAAATTCAGTGTTGTAGACTTGTTAGCGTAAACCTCCTTTTTTAGTAGAAAAACCCCGTTTAAAATAAATAAATTATATTTAAATTTAAAAAAATGCCTAAATAGTATTATGCATTATATTTGAAATCAGTATGCCAAATTTGGAAAAGATTAAAGCAATATTAAAATTTTAGAATTTTGGGTATTCACCTACCTTAAGTCCCTAAACGATGTAGATACTGCTACGAATACTTTACTAATGCCTGATATACTAGTTGTGTACTTCATGACATTTATGCATCGTTGAGTTTCAATAAGATAACAATCATTAAGTAAAGGGCATATCACATGGATGCTTAGCATTCAACCCCCCCACAACCCTCAAAGCAACTCGAATTTCAACTTAGATCTTGATCAACTTGACTTCACGAAGTTGAAGATATGATTGCCAGACTTAACGGTTGCACGCAGATTCATATTCTCGGGCTGTCATAAATAGAACTTTATACTCATGTTTAACCATCCTTATCATGTTCGCAAATTTTTATTTGCCAAAAATATTTTTTGGCTGAGAATCTACGCATGCTTTAAAAAAAAAACGTTGATTGTAAGTACAATATTGTAATAATAAAGCTAATTGGTTTATATATGTCTTATTAATTATTCAATCACATATTTGTTTTTTGACATTGTAAAAAAATGGCAGCTAAGTGGCCAGTTTAGAAAGTTAAGAGTCGGTAACATAGACTTAATACAACAATTTTAAAATCCTATACTGTTAAAGTTTTAATTTAATAATTAAATAACTTGAACATACTGTTTTTTTATGTGTTTTATTTTATATTATGATGATTCTCATGCCTGGTGGGAAAAAATTAGATGACAAAGCAATACTTCCTCTGAAATTTGGTTTTTACAATTACTGGATTAGACATATATGGGCACTGAAGACTCATTATAGAGGCACAAATTGACTGTAAGTGCAGATACACGTTATAAAAGTCCGCCTTGGTGACAAAGTCCTCCAAGTTCTTAAGTTAAATTCAATCCTTTGCCCAACGCTTGGCCACTTCATCTTCTGTACCAAATCTGAGGTTCTCTTAAGCCAAAATTAGAGACAGCACGTCAGTTCAGTTATTCTAAGCCATTATGGATATGCTCGATGGGCTATCTGTGACAAAGATTCGTTCGCCAACGAAGCAGCAATGGGCAATCACACGAAAAATGACAAGAAAAAATTTAACAGAAGCACATGAGGAAATTGCGCTAGTGGTAAATAACAGGCTATGAACCGTGTTAAACCAGAGTTCAATATTGTGCAACAGAAAACAGTTCTGTGTCTATGTTTTCGACCATAGTTATCTTTTCAGCATAACTTCATTGTCATATTCAATGTCGCACTCTTTGATCACCGTTCTCTATAGTAAATAAAGCTGAGCACATCATTCATTACGATTCAAACTGTCAATTAATAAAGCGTATGTAAAAATGACCCCAATAATATTGAGGAAAAAACTTCTTCTGATAGTTACAAACTTCCAGACTGAGAGGTTCGCCTGCTGAGATGTGCAGAATTGAAATCTCTGGAGTAATAATTCTGAGTGTTTGTCTGAAGACCTAATAGATCTTGCTAGAGCTGCAATATGTGACAAAGCTTCGTTCACCAGAGAAGCAGCCATAGTCATGACGAAAAATGATAAGAATGAACTGAAGAAGAAGAAAATGAGAAAGTTGCGATAGTGGGAATTACTAACATAGTTTGAATGTAAAAAAGAGGCAATGAATCCGTACGTCAAACCAGAGTTAAGTATTGTGCAGAAGAAAACGTGAATAGACAGTTCTGTGTCTATGTTTTCGACCATCGTTCCTATTTTAGTATAAGTTGAAAGTAAAGTTTTGTAAGGAATATTACACTCTTTGATCATCCGAATATGATTTTCGAATGTTTCAATTATTTGTCTCGCGTGATGGCACACCATGACGTAAAACACAGCAAAAGTATTGAAAGGCAGTGCAAACAGTATGTAATGGAATAATGTAAAAATCACTGCAATTATAGATGGGTAAGGATCCTCTAACTCCTTCAAATAATCCAAACTTTCAAGGAAAACGAACAGAACTATGCGTATGTTAAATACTATGTTGAGGATCTGTAATACTGTGTTTAATCCGATCCAGAGTTTGATCCAAATACTTACTCTCAGACTTTTTCTTATATTCTTTTCTTTGAAAACATTTGCTATTTGACTTAAGTGGTGAGATCTTAGTTCCACAAACATGCGAAACACTGCGGGCAATAAACTTAAGAAAGCCCATTCAATAATCAACACAAAATGTTCTTTCGCATTTTTTTGCTTCGAAAACAAAAAGTATGCTAGCGTCAAAGGTGCTAAAAAGAGTAGCGAAATGACCAAATTAAAATAGAGCTTGCAAAGTCTAAATTTGTTTGCAATCCATTTGGCATTACACCATGCACAAATCGGAAATATAAGGCTAATATTAAACAAAGCAAATATAAAGTTGTAAGGGTATTTCATTGTTATCTTATATACGATAATTAAAACTGTGAGCAAATTTTTTTTCTGCAGTGTAAATGAATGGCGGAGGTTGGAATTCTCTTTTTATTTGGTCCTTATGTAAGCAGATTATTCACCATAAATGAATTTCGTGCTAACACTCTTAACATTTTATGTTATTTTAATTAGCATTTAAAACAGAACAAAAGGTGCACTGACGAAACCGAAAACTTTTCACGATATGTATTTTACATACAATTTTCATCCTTTGAAACATCTTGAAGGAATATTTCTATTGTAAAGTATTTAAAAATTAATTAAAGTCTTCCATTTTATGAAAAAAAAGTTTTTTTGCGATGAAAACACCAACACTATTTAGACCGAATTTTACGTCAACTCTCTCCGAGGAACCAAATGTCGCTTCTCATGTAAAATAAATTTGTATTATCGTTTACAATATCCCTACTTCTAAGAATTAATTCAAATACAATTTTATGCTGTTTTACTCGATTTGTTATCAATAAACAATGCGGATAACGATCATATTATTCTGACAACATGAAAAAGGGATGTTGATATGTTGACTTTGTTAATATAGAGTATAGGAAACAAAGGAAATAATTTCTGGTAATAGACCTTTTAGTAATTCCTTTTCAAATGCAAAAATTATGTATATCAATAAATCGTTTTGGGGTAATTAATTGGCGTAAAACACGACATAAACGCATTGGTATGCATAAAGCTATTCATTTTAGGTTCATTTTATCAGGAGATATATTTTGTTGCTAATGCAAATTTAAGTGCCCTATTTATTGGCAATCGCTGACAAACCAATAATATTATTAAATTAATTGCAGCAATATTACACTTTTATCGATATAAATAAGGAAAATATAAAAGCATTTTTAATACCTTTAAATTGTAAGCCATTGTAAGTCGCTTTTTATGTTGGATTTTTATTTTAATAAAATGAATTGTTTTAATTTTAAATTAAAAAATAGAATTTTTTTTTGAATTTTTTTTAAAGTTTCATCAGTTATTATTTTATACCGAATTTAATGAAATTCATTGCATATTTTTAAATCTATATATTTTGAAAATTTTGTTTTAAGATAGAAATATTTATCTCAATTGTTTTAAAAAAAGATAACATCGCACCGTACACGAAAAAGTGACCTATCGGCCAAAATTGACTTTTGAGTTAAAACTTCTATAGGGTGCAGAATTTCGATATCTATCTATTGGCTCAATAGGCATAGCGATCCGAGTCCTAGTTCGTCTGCAATTAATGGATAAGAATTTTTCCGCTTGCGTTTTAATAAAGTTTCGTTTTAATAATTTCGTTAATAATAAAGCTAATTGATTTAGATATGTCTTATTAATTATTCAATCACATAATATTTTTTGACTCTGTAGAAAAATGGCAGCTAAGTGGCCAGTTTAGAAAGTTAAGAGTCAGTAATACAAACTTAATTTAACAGTTTTAAAATCATATACTGTTAAAGTTTTCATTTAATATTTAAATAGCGTGAACATACACTTTTTCCATTTGTTTTATTTAAAATTACGATGATTCTCATACCTGGTGGGAAATGCTTAGATGACAAAGCAATACTTCTTCAGAAATTAGGATTTTGCAATTAATGGATCTATATGGGCACTGAAGACTCACTGTAGAGGTTAAAATTGACTGCAAGTGCAGGTACACGTTATAAAAGTCTGCACTGTGAAAAAAAATCTGTAACCATTGCAAAACATTTTTTTGTAAAAAACTTTTCCTAGAAAATTTCTAGTAAATAATTACTAAAAATAGGGCTGTGAAAACACATAATATGTTTTTGTTAGCATTACATGTATATATCATGTAGATTTACAGGACTATTTTATGTATCCCACACGTAATGTTTCTGTAAATATACAAGAAAATTTTATGGATACCACATTTTCCGTGCAATTGCAAAGAAAAACAAAATGTCCACTTTCCTACTACAGTAGCCGCCGCTTAAATGAATCACATCCGTCCCAGTACATTTTGAACCAATAAAGCGGCTGAACCATTTAACCGAAAGTCATGAAATTATAAAGAAAAAGTTGTCATCATGAGACATAATGATTTTTTTAAATACTTGTTACTAAGTAATACTAGTACTACATATTATTAAGAAAAACACGTTATGTTATGTTTAATAAAATCCAGAGTTATACAAATTAACAGGTAATATACGAATACCTACAAAAATTTAATAATTTGAACGATATTATGTATAATTTTAAAACAAAATTTAAAAGCATAAACAATAATGTTTACTATTGTACTAAAATTTAGTTAAATTTTACTTACTTGAATGAATACTTCGTTGTTTTCGCCTGCGTTGTCGTATAACTGATAAGTTCGTTTACCTTCCTTTTAATGTCATAAGAGGAATTATAATCATCACACATAACACCCCGTTGCTCTAAAGTTCTAAAAAATTTGAAGAGCCCCTGACATTTCCGATTTATGTTGGGCTCTGTTTCGCAACTTTCTATAATTTAATTTCTTCTCTTCAAAATCCTACATAAAGTTGCTTGAGAAAGTCCTAATTTAATTGCAGCTTCTCTTTGGCTGCATTTTTCCAGATTATAAATATTTTTTAGGAGTTCATATTTTTTGGCTAAGCCAAAATCTTTCCGTTTAAACATCGCGATAACACTCCGAAAAACACGTACTTAATTTAATCGATCAAAAATCAAAATGAGTCTACTGTCTACACCTTCATGCACACGCGTCGATTACAAATTCCTTCCCCTCTACCCCCTCCCCCCCACTATAGTTCTCTCTCTCCCTCCTTGCCTTCATAATACAATTCCTGCGATTTACCTTTTTTTAAAGATGGATTCATCGGCGCCTCTTTGGTTCGCATTTGTAGTTAGAGGTCATTTGGGGTTTAAAAAAATACCACGAATCGTAGAAAAAAGGAACTTTTATAGAATTTTTTGAGTCCTTAAAACGGCGGTAAAAAGGTGATTTGATTCCGATAAGCGGCGGATTTTCAATGTAAAAAGTGATTCCGTTCTGTTCTAAGAAATTTATTCCAATTAAGCGGCTGATTCAATTAACCAGTGATTCCAAAAAGCGGCGGCCTACGTGGGATCGAACCCCGGTCTCCCGCATGACAGGCGGGGGTACACTGACCATCATAATACCGAGGAATAGCAGACGGCTGAAACCCGGGATCGAACCAGGAACCTTTAGATTATCAGTCTGACGCTTTCCCAACTGTGCTAATTCGGCACATAGATCACTAGGAAATTAGAAGTTAAATTCATTTGAAACAACCAACTAAAGTATAAATTTAAAATGGCGATTGGCTAATTGAATCACGATCGATTAGGTTAGGTTAGGTTTGAATTATCCTCGCACTAGAGCTACACGAGGGCTATCCAAATCAAAATCGAGGCTAAAATACTAGAAATTATTTTGTAACTTCAGATATGAAGATTTCTGTTCAGAATTACAAAAACTTTTTTTGTGAAGTTGGTTATTTCTGTGACATTACTAAAAAAAATTCTGTATGTTTACAGTATTTTTTTCTCTGTGTGCCTTGGTGGTGACTAAGTCCTCAAAGTTCTCAAGTTAAATCCTTTGCCCAATGCATGACCTCTTCTTCTATTCTATCAAATCTGAGGTTATCTTATTGCAAAATTAGCCACGTCAGTTCAGTAGTTCGAAGACATTATGGATCTGCTCGAGGTGCGATCTGTGACAAAGATTCGTTCGCCAAAGAAGCAGCAGTTATCAATCATGACGAAAAATGACAAGAAATATGTAACAGAAGCACATGAGGAAATTGCGCTAGTTTTGAATGTAAATAATAGACTATGAATCCGTACGTTACACCAGAGTTCAATATTGTGCAACACAGCAGAAAACACGGAGAAACAGTTCTGTTCCGATGTTTTCAACCGTACTACCTTGATCAAAAAGTTCCTTGAATAACCACCCTGAAGAGTTCCCAATTTTTCGATTTGAGTTTTTTTTTTGTTAAGTTGGTGTATCTGATGTTGGATATTTCCTTCCAAATTTTAGCGTAATAGCTTGACGTATGCAAAAGTTACGTAGCCAAGAGTACATCTATCTCTGTGTGCGTCGGCGATTATTTAGAAATTGAATTAAATTTCAACAACTAACTTGCATCAAATTTTGCTGACGGATCCATAGACAATGTTCAAGTCTAGCGCTATATCTTTGGGGGTTAATTTGCAGTTATTGACGATCATTTCTTTTATTTTTTCAAAATGTTTCCATCGATTTTCGGTGTCGATATTCTGAAACTGCATTCATTATCTTCGATTGAATCACTACCACTTCTGAACCGCTCGTGCTACTAGTAAATGTCCGTTTTCTTCAGAGAATCGTTGACAATGATAAAATAAAAGAAATATTGGTCAACGACCACAAATTAACCATCAGAGGAATAGCGGAGGATTAGAAATTGTATATGGAACCGTCTGCAAAATTTTATTCATGTTCGTTGTTGCAAAGTGAATTCCATTTCTAAAATTTAAAAAAATAGACAACACACACAGATATAGATGCACTCCAGGCTACGTAACCTTTGGCAACTATCAAGCTATGACGCTTAGATTTGAATTTTATATTATAAACAACAGATGTACCAACTTATCGAAAAAAATCTCAAATCGAAACAATGGGAGCGCTAAAGGGTGGTTATTTCGGGAACTTTTTGATTGAGGTAGTAGTAACTCTTTTCAGCATATGTTTCGTATTAAATGTCACACTCTTTGATCACCGTCTTTCTAGTGAATAAAGCTGCGCATATCATTCATTACGATTCAAACTGTCAATTAATAGAGCGTATGTAAAAATAACCCCAAAAATATTGAGGAAAAAACTTCTTCTGATAGTCACAAACTTCCATACTGTGAGGTTCGTCTGCTGAAATGTGCAGAATTGAAATCTCTGGAGTAATAATTCTGAACGTTTGTTTGAAGTTTTAATAGATCTTGCTAGAACTGCAATATGTGATAAAGCTTCATTCACCAGAGAAGCAGCCATGGTCATGACGAAAAATGATAAGAATGAACTGAAGAAGAAGAAAATGAAAAAATTACGATAGTGGGAATTACTAATATAGTCTGAATGTAGAAAAGAGGCAATGATTGCGTACGTTAAGCCAGAGTTAGATATTGTGCAGAAGAAAACGTGAACAGACAGTTCTGTGTCAATGTTTTCGACCATAGTTCCAATTTTAGTACAAGTTGCAAGCAAACTTTTGTAGGGAATTTCACACGCTCTGATCAGCAGAATGTCTTTTTCGAATGTTTCAATTATTTGTCTCGCCTGATGGCACACCATGACGTAAAATACAGCAAAAGAATTGAAAGGCAGTACGAACAGTATGTAATGAAATAATGAGAAAATCACAGCAGTTATAGATGGGTAAGGATCCTTTAACTGTTTCAAATAATCAAAACTTTCAAGGTAAACGAATAGTACTATGCGTATGTAAAATGCTATGTTTATTATCTGTAATACTGTGTTTAGTCCTATCCAGAGTTTGATCCAAATACTGACTCTTATAATTTTTCTGATTTTCTTTTCTTTGAAAATATTTGCAATTCGACTGAAATGGAGAGATCTTAATTCCACAAACATTCGAAACACGGCGGGCAATATACAGAAGAAACCCCATTCAATAAGCAACACAAAATGTTCTTTCGCTTTCTTTTGCTTTGAAAACAACAAGCATACTAAAGTCAAAGGTGCTAAAAAGAGTAGGGAAATGACCAAATTAAAATAGACCTTGCAGAGTTCAAATTTGTTTACAATCCATTTGACATTACACAATGCACAAATCGGGAATATAAGGCTAATATTAAACAAGGCAAATATTAAGTTGTAAGGGTATTTCATTGTAATCTTATATACGATAATTAAAACTGTGTGCAAAAATGCGTTTTTCTGCAGCAATATGTTTTCAATGTTGAAATTCCATCACAATGTTTTCAATGTAAATGTTTTTAATGGTAGAGGTAGGAATTCTCTTTTTATGTGGTCCTTACGTAAGCAGATTATTCACCATAAATGAATTTCGTGCTAACAATCTAGTCTGAATACATTTTAAATTACTTTGACATTTTTAAACGAGCAAAAGAGAGCACTGATAAAAACTTTTTTCAAGATTTAAATTTTATATATAATTTTCATCCTTTGAAATTTTTTAAAGAATATTTCTTCTGTTTAGTATTTAAAAAATTAATTAAAGCCTTGCTATTTATGAAAAAGAAAGGTTTTTTTAATGAAAATACCAACAATATTTAGACCGAATTATACGTCAACTTCTTCCGAGGATTCAAATTTCGCTTCTCACGAAAAATAAAATTTATATTATTGTTTGCAAAATATTCCTACTTCTGATAATTAATTCAGTCAAATACTAATTTTTTTAGATCTATTGCCAACAAACAATAAAGATAACTATCTTATTATTCGAGCAACATGAAAAATTTATGTTGATATGTTGACCTTGTTAATATAGAGTATAGGAAACAAAGGATATAATTTCCGATAAAAGACCTTTTAGAAATTCCTTTTCAAATGCAAAAATCATGAATATCAATAAACCATTTAGTAATTTATTGGTGTAAAACACGACATAAAGCATTTGTATGCATAAAGCGAAATGGGTTCATTTTATCGGGTGATGTATTTTATCACTAATGCAAACTTAAGTGCCCTATTTATTGGCAATCACTGACGTATCATTTATTTTATTAAATTAATTGCACATTTTTATCGATATAAATAAGGAAACTGTAAAAGTATTTATATATATTTTTTATATCTTCAAAATGTAAGCCGTTGTAATTCGTTATTTAGGTTGGATTTTCATTTTGATAAAATGGATTGTTTTAATTTTAAATTAGAAATTAGAAATATTTTATATATATTTTTAAAGTTTCATCAGTTATTATTTTTATTTCGGTTTTGTATGAAATTCATTACATATTTTTAAATCCATATATTTTGAAAATTTTGTGTTCAGATAGAAATATTTATCTCAATTGTTTCAAAAAAGATAATATTTTATACATTTTACATTATTAAACATATTTTTTTTACATTAATTAACAAGAACTTCTAAAAGATCTAAAATAACAGATTTCCCTGTTACCTTTATTCTTTTTTGAAATTCTTAGAGAAAAACAAGTATAGGTTTGTAACAGTAATCGTTGCCTAGAACTGATTCCATAAAGGATTTATGGGTGAATATTCTGAAAACGCACCATTTGATGCAAAAAAAATCTTTAAAAAAATAGAGGAAAGTTGGAGCTTATGAGACACAGGGCTAATGGGACAAATACCTTAAAAAGAGGAAAAATATACTTTTATAAAAATATTTCTGCACTACAACATTGTAGCAAATAGGACTCACATTTTAGAAACCAAAGAGCAGCCATTAAAATCATGTGTTGAAGTGGAGAGAATAATTGTTGTTTTGAAGAATCCGAAGTCACTTAAGGTGAAAAGATTTTTTTTCACTTTTAAGGCTTTAAATGAAAACTTTCTATGAGTAAAACTACAGTTTTTGGTAGATGATATATCATATATTAGTACATTATAAGTCAAATATTGCGGTGAAATGCACTTGCTTCTGTGTTGACTCATTTATATAAAAAAACCACTGTGGGGTCAAATGAGACACGAATAAACCTAGCTTTGTATGCTTCTCTTTAAAAATCTATATAAATATCTAATATCTTATTCAGTCATGTGGCCAAAATCTTTTTAAAACTTTAATTTAAAAATTTTCTTTTCGTCGTATAATAATTGAATGTTCAAGTAGTATTATTGCTGACATTTTTCCACCTGCAATTTGATTAATTACATTTGAATAGAGCTTTGTGAAGATTAATAATTTGTTGTTGGTAAAAATTTGCTAGAAAGCAAACTATTCTTTATTCGTTGGATTGATTTCTGAAATAGAAAGCGATGAATTCCGGGTAAACTATTTAAGATAAAGGTAATCTTTTTATGACTTATGACTTTCTTGGTGGGGGGCAAGTTCGCCGAACACTGCGACCTTAGGTATATTGTATTCAACCCCAGAAATAACGCAAGCACAAGAGACACACAAAAAAAGAGACGACACTAACACGTAGACAAATAACAACATTTATTGACAGTCACAAACATCCATGCCAGACCGGGATTCCAACCCGACCCCAGCAGCTCCAAAGACCTCTTCCAGCAGTCCTAATAGCCCCCTTCTCCTCCCTATTTATGAAAGTTTTTGAAACTTTGGATTTAAGTTCTTCTTACATACTACATTGGACATATAGCATCGGTCCAGGTCATACAATTAATTTTAATTATTCTTATATTTAGTCTGGACAAATGACAGATGACAGTGATTGCGCCTTCTAGAAGGAAAGGGCGTAGGCTATATAGCCCATTACCCCGCTCGCCAGAAGAGACAGTCACAAGAGACACTCATAGAAGGACGCCACAAACACATAGACAAATAACAACATTTATTGACAAACACATACATAAATGCCTTTACCGGGATTCGAACCCGAGCCCAGCAGCTACAAAGGCTAGTACACTAACCATTGCGCCAGTGGGATATTTAGTCTTACTTTAATAATGTTTAATGTAGAAAAGTTTCAAATCAATGGGTTTATTAATGAGTTACACTTTAATAAAGTTTCAGCGTTACTTTATTATATTAGTTCACGACAAAATATATTGTTACTATAATACACTTTACTTATATTTCATCAATTCATTGTTATCTAAGTAAAACGTCATATCCACGAAAACAAAAATTATTTCAATGGGAAGGAACACATTAGTAAATTACAAACTCATAAAGATAATAATGCTTATCGATTGTATAAAATAAAGTCTTAAAATATAAAATTAAAAATATTAAGAATAATAATTGAAATGAACCACTCGTGTTTTGTTAAAAAAGAAACCTTTTACGGAAATTAAACATTATTTTAAACTGGCGAACGAAAAGTTGTTTTCCCCAAATAAAGACCGGCTCTTATGAAATACAACGCATCTTATAAAAGGCCATCAACAAATTGAATGATCTAAGTTTCAAAACTTAAATTCTACAAAGTGCGACTGAGATATAATTTTCGGTCCGTTCATTGGCGACTACGATTAAGTAAATTTACAATAGTTAAGAGTCGACAACGAACGGACCGGGCCCTATATCTTTGTTGTAATATTTTGAAGAATGCGAGTTTCGCAACAAAACCCATCAATTCTTCTTTAAGAGCATTGAATATTTGAATAAGTCGTCAACAGCCTTTTATGAGAGTGAAAACATAATAAAAAATATGTCATGGTTACGAAAGTTCGTTCAATATCTTGCATTGATTTCTGTACTTAACAAATTATGGTAGAAATAAAAGAGGAAAGTCTGGAATCACGTCTTTAGTTTTGTTCCAATTGCTCGAAACAAGTTGTAAGGTTCCAGAAATTGAAAATTGTTTTTTAAAGTTTTTGTCTTAGATGAAGACAAATTAGACAACTTTGAACAAGTTTGGCTGAATCCTAAACCCAATTAATAACTACCTTCTTGATATTAAAATATATTTTTAAATATAATTTTATTGGATATTTAGATATTTTTTTAGATATGGAACTGAATCATCTATATCGAACAGTATCTTTACTTTTCAAATTAAGTTTGATTTATCCAACAAGGATTTCAATTTCTGCAAAATCAACTCATAGACTAGTCACGACTGCGAGAAGATTTTTCAACATAACCCTAATTGCATTATTCTTGGGCTTGAATCTGATAATCGTATTGTCTATTCTTTATAAAAATCATGAGATAAAAATTTCACTTATGACCATTTCCGGTTTCATATCCAGTGCAGTTTCAATGATTCAACGAATACTTTTTGAGAGGAGAAGCGACAGATTGAGACTCATTGTAGACGCATTACGCAAACCAATAGTAAGAGCCAATCTGAAATTGAGCAATTGGGTGATTATATGGGTATCCATAGGCACGTTAATGCAACCCACAGCCATCTACTTCTTCACAGGCATTTTAAAATTTCAAGTTAACAGCTTCATCTTGCTTAATGAACCTTACCCTGCCCTACTTGTGTGGACAATTGCAACCACTCAATATTTATTTTTAGTAATGCCCTTCAATACATTTGCCATATTTTATGTTACCGTATGCCTTCACCTGAGACATTTAATCGAGTCGTTTACCAAAGAAATGAGAAGAAAGACTGATTTGGAATCGAACTACGAAAAACTTTTGACATCTTACAATAAGATAGCGAAACTGGTCGAATTCATCGACAAAGAACTGTCTGTTTACGTACTCTGTTGCACTCTGTTCAACTGTGGAATGCTGTACCAGTTCATTTTTTCTTTTATATATTCAATTTTCTTGGGCGGTTATTACCATCGCGGTTTCCTGAAGTGTTTCTGCTTAAATTCTTTGCTTTCTTTCTTTGCGATGACCGTGGCAGCTTCGCAGGTGAGCGAAGCCTCGTCCCAGATTGCGACTCGAGCAAGATCTTTGAAGGCTTCGTACATGGGTTCTGCAATGTCACTTCAGAGGTTTCAGTTTGCCGTTGCTCAAGGGATGAGCCTTACTGTCTGGAAGATAGTTCCCATAAACAGAGGTTTCTTTATTAATATCATTGGAATTATATTTACGTATGCACTTTTGGTTGATAGCTTGGTTCGTGGCAGCTAGCTTAATGTTTGAAACTTTTCATCACTAGTACTTTTTTTTAGTTCAATCAAAATATTGTGTTTGGTCAAGAAAAAAAATGCTTTTTAAAATAAAGAGAACATACTTAAATTTGTCTTGGATTTTTAATTTTTAGCAAAAGAAATCATAGTATTAGAACAAGGAATAAAAGTGGTATAAAAGTTTAACGATAAATTCAACATTTCAACTGACAACTTTAAGTGCAATGAAAATATATAAAAAAAAAATTTCTAGAGATATGTAAAAATTATTAGATATATTCTAGCATTAAATATTTATAGACGTGCTAAATTATTCCTGTTTAGAAACATCTTTAAATATTTGAAGGCGTTTTTAATTATTCCTGTTTAAAAACATCTTTAAATATTTGAAGGCGTTATTTTTTAGTGTAGTCTTTTAGTTTTTGCACGTGCACAAGCAAATTATTATTTTTCTTTCAAGCATACTTGTTAAAAAGGCCTTCTTAAAGGGGTTTAATATAAAAACAAACTATAT
Organism: Hylyphantes graminicola; assembly: GCA_023701765.1. Taxonomy (NCBI): domain Eukaryota; kingdom Metazoa; phylum Arthropoda; class Arachnida; order Araneae; family Linyphiidae; genus Hylyphantes; species Hylyphantes graminicola. Next base: position 51,024,181 of record CM043120.1, read on the forward strand.
GAGATACTGTTGTGGGAAAATAGTTAACCCTTTCAGTCCCAGTGATGCCATTTGGTATCAAAATATTTCTAATCAAAACTAAAAAAAATCAATGGGGCTGACATCTATTGGGATTAATAAAAAATATTTTCTGATAGAAAAAAGTTTGAAGAATCGAATGATGTGTTTTGATATCATAAATTTCTATAGACGAACAAATAAACCTGAAAGATCGGTAACATTAACTTACGAAACTAGTTCTGGGCTGAATACCTCATTTCCGGAAGAGAAATACGTCATAGAATGACTGTTTACTAAGTTTAATTCTGTAACTGGTGAAAGATAACAGTAAGAATTTTTTTTAATGTGTGCTTTTTTGAGCTGCTCCGATCTTTTAAAGAACTTTAAAATGATAGAAATATAAAATATAGTATCTTTTCTTGTATATCAAATGATAGTGTTTTGCGGGAGTGAGGAAGAAAACATAGATTGTGCGGTTTGACAACAAATTCGATTAGTTCCCGATTTTCGTTACACATGTAATAAATCATTGTAATTTTCTATATTTTGAACTATTCTATATTTTGAAATATATGTGAGTATTTCATATTTGAGTATTGACATTACAACTAAATTTCATCTTCAGATTTGAAGAGTACCGGGAAAGAACCGCTTGTTTTATCTGGAGTCGTCTCGTAATTGTGTCTGCTTGGCTGACAATGACCTCAGGAAACCAGTTTCTCTCTTTCTTCTTCGCTTAGTCCAAGCGTCTGAATCGTGCATCACTTGAATATCGGTAAAAAAAAAATGTTTTGAAACTGGTTTCTTTACCCCAGTTTAGCCGATTACTCGCTATGATCGCCAAAGAGGCAAGACGAGGAAAGTTTTCTTCGAAATTAAGCGGTTATTCCCGTGTACTCTTCATTTGAAAACGCCTCATCACGTCTGTAAATTGGTACTTTCCATAATGTTGACCCTTTTACTAGGTATCTGTTTTATAAGCATTTGGGAGACCCATGTCTGCTTTTGCTATTTGAAAAGGTATAGTAAACAGAAATACTTTACTCTACAACTGTTGTTCAACTATTTTAGATAATATTTGTGAATTAATTTTCTTATAGTTATTACAAATAATGAAGGAATGCACAATTCTTATAGTTACTTTTTCTAACAGTTTAATCTTAAGTATTAGATAAAATCTCTAAGTATATATTTCATTTATTGACTATTATTTTTAAACGCTTTGAATAGATTAGAATTTTGCTATTCCTGAAGGTTCATTTTTTAAAAATTATTGATTAATCGAAAATGAAATATTTTACTACTTTAAATAAAACGAGGGGAATATATAACTACAGGGTGGTTATAAAATAACGCTCGCTATTCGGAGTGGTCTGTAGCTTTAATGAATAATCCAAATGCAAAAAATCTTCGAGACACTTACTAATCAAGAAGGGGGGGGGGGAAAGAATGTAATCATAAAAAAAAAACAAATTCGTCACTTGACCAGGGATCTAAATTACCAGGCGTAATTGGATGCGTTGGTCGTAATTAGCCATGATTGGATATGCCTCGTAATTAGAACCTTGGTCAAAAGACGAGTTTCTTTTTTATGATTCCATTCTTTTTCGTAAAAAAGTAACTCGTCTCTTGACCAGGGTTCTAAACAACGAGGCGTAATTAGCTGTGTTAGATCATAGATGACGTCGCCTCGTAATTTAGATTCTGGGCAAGAGACGAGATTGTTTTTATGATTATTCTTTTTTATGATTATTTTTTAGGATTCTGTCTTTTTTATGATTCCATTCTTTTCCCCCCTTCTTGATTAGTAAGTGCCTGAACTTTTGATGCATTTGGATTATTCTTTCAGTTTCAAGCTGCAGACCACTCCTAAGAGCGAGCGTTATTTTATAACCACCCTGTGCATTGAATAAAGGCGCAGGGTAGAGATTGTCAGAAAAAAACCCTCAGAGACATGCCTAAATTGTGGAGGTTGCGCTCTCTCGAATTAGAAGTCAGACATCCTCCCTCGCGGGTACTCAAAGCCTTGTGTCAACGGTTGCTACTGCACAGCTCTTGCCTTCCAGACTGCGGCCTGGAGGCACATGACAACAACAGTAAATTTGTATTTTGTCTAGAAAAATAGGTTATCATCTTTCATTTGAAGCTGAAACCATTACTTTAGAAATGGTCTTTGATTCTTAAAATCTAGAATTTATTTCTTAAATATAATCAGAAGAGCTATTTTTTATCAAAAGTCATTCTTTATTGTAGACAAGTATCTTTTAACTATCAAAACTAAAATAATATTAATTTCCTTAAAAGCTTTTGTCAATGGAACACGCACAGAAAGGCGCAATTTTCGCAACCATTGTTATTCATGATAATGGTATATTTCAACAGATTGTTTTGTACTGTTGACGCTAATCAATATTGGTCTGTTAGCAAATTATTTTATAATGTACTTTGAGTAATTTTATTGTACAGGAGAATAAACTAAAACATGAAAAAGTAATGTATTTTTTTAAAAGCATAGAGGCGCAAACTTTTTCAAATAGGATCGTCATAAACCGAAAAACAACACCAATGAAACTACGTATTACATTCGTCAGAAAAATTTTGGAATACGAGAGAAAAAAAGTCATAATATAAGCAATGAAGTATCCGTATAATTTAATCTTTTTCTTATTTAAAGTTAGCTTAATCGGCTTGATTGGAGGTGTATTACGAGACAATTCCATGAAAAGAATTTTAAATATTTTAACGGCAATTTTAAATGTATTTTTACCAATTATTTATAGCTTCATAGTCAGTTATTTAGGAGTAACGATAATGTCCAACACAAATTCCAGTCGAATGGTAATTATTGTACAATTTATTGCGGCAATTATGAGTTCAGCATTTCGTGGGTTACTGAGCATGAGATGTAATAGCCTAAGAAAAATCGCCAGCTTGTTTCACCAAAAAATCGAAATGAATAAAATAAAAACCAGTACGTGGGTGAATGTATGGATAGCAGCAAGTGCGGTGATGCAGATAATTAATGTGGTGCATTTCATTTCCTTCGTGATGATTGATTTTAAAGGCAGCCCCACTTTAAAATATGAAATAAGTGAAACCCTTCGAAAATTTTGCACTGTATTTTTCTCTCTATCTCAATTTGTGTTATTCGCTATGCCTTTTCATACTTTCGCACTTTTTTACATCAGCGTGTGCAATCATCTAAAGCATGCAGTAGAAAGATTTACAAACTCTTTCAACAGATCATCTCATTTTGATTACAATGACTTAATGAATAATTATAATCACTTATCATCATTGGTAGCAAAAATTGATAAAGAACTATCGATCCAAGTGTTTCTCTGTGTCATGTTCTGTTCTAGCAATATGTACAGCTGGGGAAAAAAAAAACGAATCACCCCTCGTTTCTCGGCTGGTATTGATCAAGGAATTTTGTGTAAGGTGTCAATTTTCAGGAAATAGCGTGAGGAATTGGAAACTGGCAACAAAAATTGTTATAGGGGTCGTCTACATATTAAAATGAGTACCAACTTTGAAAATTCCAATGGCAACACCCAATTTTTTTTACATAAAAATGTTCAGCACCCTCAAAATACCCCATGTATAAAAAAGAATTATTTATTTTGCATTATTTGCTGAGATATTAAAGCCTTAATTTTGAATTCGGTTAGGGGCAAATCTCCTAAGTGAAAAAAGGTAATATTTTGGTTGTGTCTTTTCAAAACGACAAACTAAAAAAGGGTTAACATCATCTCGCCAACGGATGCTAGAATTTAACTTTCTTCAGTAATATTGGGATTTTTCGAATGTTTTTTTTTTAAATTTTGGATTTTAAAATTCAGAAATAAAATAAAGGCTAGAAGATGAAAAGTTTTAATTTTAAATTAAGTCGCATACACGGTTATTTATAACGAACAGATTTTCAAATGCTATTAGTTACAATCAGATTGAAAAACATGATTATTACATTTATACTTTAAACTTTTTATGCAAATTTTTGTTTCATTCGCAAACATTATTGCAGAAATTTTGTTTAAAATTCGTCGCACTCTATCGGTAATATCGGCCCAGTGGCTTGGTGGTAGTGCTTATTTCGCATTGTCACGCCACAGGTCCGGGGATCGAATATCGGATTGGGAGAGGTTGACCCATCCTTTCATCCCTTAAGTGGGTCGATAAATTGGGGACCAAGCATGCTTGGGAACTAAATGCTGGGGGTTCCGCGTGAGGCTTTCCACATTACCGGGACATATGCCTTGCACCCCAGAGCCCTTGTATCACGGAAGCTGAAATGGGCACGGCAGGCCTTGGCCCACTAATGGGCTGTTGCGCCGAGGAGTTCTAGTTTTGAGGGTTGCGACCTTAACACGATATTTAAGGAAAGCAAAATAAAAAATATTCAGAATGATTTGGTAAAGATTTTTAACCAACGCAGTTGGCACTAATCATTTAAAAAAATTAATGTGGTAACAATCAAATGTATTTAAAACCAAATTCCAGTAATATTCTAGGGTATTTAATTTTTAATATTAAACACACTTTTTGAAATTGTATTGAAAATAACATACATTTAAAAATATAGTAACCGATATCATTTAATGTTAATTATACAAAAAAAAAAAAAAAACATTGTATGCACTTGAAATAAGAAAAGATTTTTAGACATTTGACAGAAATCGATAATTTGAATAAACATTTACCAACAAACGCTTTTTAATCACCAAATGATAATGCAATTTAGGATCAAATTTGCCGAGTAATTTTTTACATGGTCCCTTAAATTCGTCTTTTTCAGTATTTTTACTATAACTCGGCAAATAATTGTTATTGAATTAAAAAATTTGGGATTTTGGTTCTACTTGATCTACTTTATCAATTTATGCGAAAAAAATTTGGGGTTGCTATTCATGTTTTAATTTTTCTTATTTAAATTTAAATAAAAAATTATTAAAAATAAAAAATTGATGAAAAAACATGTGTGATTTGTTTTTGGAAAATTAAGAAGTATATAATGGAAAAAAAATCTTTGTTAAATTCATTTTATTTGTAGAGGTATGAATAAAAGTTTGTGAAACTTTTTTAACATTATGGGCGTTCAACTTTGAATACTTATATCTCAGCAAATAATGCAGAATAAATAATTCTTTTTTATATATGGGGTATTTTGAAGGTGCTGAACATTTCTATGTAAAAAAATTGGATGTTGCCATTGGAATTTTCAAAGTTGGTACTCATTTTAATATGTAGACGACCCCTATTACAATTTTTGTTGCCAGTTCTCAATTCCTCACGCTATTTCCTGAAAATTGACACCTTACACAAAATTCCTTGATCAATACCAGCCGAGAAACGAGGGGTGATTCGTTTTTTTTTTCCCCAGCTGTACATGATCATCGGCACATTTCTCGGAAGTATAGATAAAAAGACGGAATACTTAGGTCTTTTTTATATTCCCTTTTTCCTTTGCATTTTCTTGTCGCTCTTTTGCATGACCGTTTCAGCATCGCAAGTGAGCGAGGCCTCTGTACAAGTCGCCACACGAGCAAGGACACTGCGTGCTACAGATTTGAATTCCGTTTTAGCACTTCAGAGGTTTCAAGCAATCGTGGACAAGGAGTTCCACATGACAGTGTGGAACATAGTGCCCATCAAAAGAAATTTCTTCATCGGCACACTTGGAGTTATAATCACGTATGCTTTGTTGCTCGAAAACTTTAACGTTTCCGGAAACCACTGATACTTTTGACGCTTATATTCTTGTTTTATTGTTCTCAAGGCAAGTTGTACAGATTTCAAAATATTATACTGAAATTATGCAATTGCTGTCTTTAAGAAAAATTTGCTTAGACGGGTTTGAATTCTGCCATTGCACACTTTTGAGTTATCCTCAGGTATGCTCTGTTGCTCGGAAAATTTTACGGTTCTGGAAACCACACATATATTCTTTTGACACTTATATTCTTGTTTTATTGTTCTCAATGCAAGTTTTACACATTTCAAAGTATTATACTGAAATGATGCAACTGCCGTCTTTAAGAAAAAATGTGCTCATTGACGGCTGTGAATTCTGCCATTGCACACTTGGAGTTATCCTCACGTATGCTCTATTGCTCGAAAAAAATTACGGTTCAGGAAACCAATGACACTTTTGCCATTTATATTCTTGTTTGATTGTTCTCAAGACAGATTTCAAAATATTTTACTAAAATGATATCATAAATTTTAAAAGTTGTTTTATATTAAATAAATCTTGTAGAAGTACATGTAAAGAATTATACTTATGTATTGAGTAGTTAAATAATTACATGAAAGATCAACTCTACTTTGTAGTACCTTCTTTGCACATTTTTAAGACTCCTATGACCCCTTAATTGCGCATTAGAATTCATTTCTCTTTTAGGAAATACAGTAGCCGCCGCTTAAATGAATCACATCCGTCCCAGTACGCTTTGAACCAATAAAGCGGCTGAACCATTTAACCGAAAGTCATGAAATTATAAAGAAAAAGTTGTCATCATGAGACATAATATGATTTTTTTAATACTTGTTACTGAGTAATACTAGTACTACATATTATTAAGAAAAACACGTTATGTTATGTTTAATAAAATCCAGAGTTATACAAATTAACAGGTAATATACGAATACCTACAAAAATTTAATAATTTGAACGATATTATGTATAATTTTAAACCAAAATTTAAAAGCATAAACAACAATGTTTACTATAGTACTAAAATTTAGTTAAATTTTGCTTACTTGAATGAATACTTCGTTATTTTCTTCTGCGTTGTCGTATAACTGATAAGTTCGTTTACCTTCCTTTCAATGTCATAAGAGGAATTCTAATCATTACACAATCAACACCCCGTTGCTCTAAAGTTCTTAAGTTCTTCCGATTTCTTAATATTTAAAGAGCCCGGCATATTTTTACTCCTCGCGGCCTTAAACCATTCTAATAAAGCGTTTTCTACGTCTTCTGCTTTGCCAACTCGCTGACATTTCCGATTTATGTGGGGCTCTGTTTCGCAACTTTCTATAATTTCATTTCTTCTCTTCAAAATCCTACATAAAGTTGCTTGAGAAAGTCCTAATTTAATTACAGCTTCTCTTTGGCTGCATTTTCCAGATTATAAATATTTTTTAGGAGTTCATATTTTTTGGCTGAGCTAAAATCTTTCCGTTTAAACATCGCGATAACACTCCGAAAAACACGTACTTAATTTAATCGATCAAAAATCAAAATGAGTCTACTGTCTACACCTTCATGCACACGTGTCGATTACAAATTCCTTCCCCTCTACCCCCTCCCCCCATTATAGTTCTCTCTCTCCCTCCTTGCCTTAATAATACAATTTCTGCGATTTACCTTTTTTTTTTTTAAGATGGATTCGTCGGCGCCTCTTTGGTTCGCATTTGTAGTTAGAGGTCATTTGGGGTAAAAAAAAATATCACGAATCGTAGAAAAAATGAACTTTTATAGAATTTTTTGAGTCCTTAAAACGGCGGTAAAAAGGTGATTTGATTCCGATAAGCGGCGGATTTTCAATGTAAAAAGTGATTCCGTTTTGTTCTACGAAATTTATTCCAATTAAGCGGCTGATTCAATTAACCAGTGATTCCAAAAAGCGGCGGCCACTGTATATCGGTCAATGAAGTCTTTAAGGTATTTGTTAGTATTCGGTTAAATTCGCGCAGTGTTAAAAATAATCCAGAGTTGCAGAGTTGAAAACATGTTAGATTTGTTTAATCAGAGAAAACCAACTCGTGTTCGAATTCTATAAATAATATCATCACAAAACATTTAAACACTGCAGAAAGATAGATATAAGATCAATATCATTTTATTCTGATTGTAATAATATCTCTAATAATATAATAAAAGATGAACCAACGGCAAAGCTTATATACATGACTTGGTGCCTGTGTCATAATGACAGCTACGCCCACCACGACGCTGTCCCAAACACAAAAAATCAAATCTATTTCATGACACCATGGGCAGCGCTGCAGTGAGACAACGTAGCACCACGTACTTTGCATGAAAAAGGAAATGCCAACAGTTAGTTTGAAGTACGAAATATAGAGTTTGCAAGCATACTATGAGCAAAGTTTAACAAAAAAAGTTGTCGTGTATGTCTTTGTGTAGGATGCTATGGAAACTAGGGTGCTTATCCTTCTCAGCGTTTTGTGCTAATACCAAATCCGTTGAGTTGGCCACCTTCGACACACCGACGGTTAACAGTTCATTGGAAAGTCCGGCGGCATGGTGGAGAGTAGCACTCGTAACACTCTATCTTTGCCTTTGTGAGCCCTATGCGGAGTGGAGAGAGCGTAAATTTCTCACACTTGCTTCTAAAACAACTGTTCAACTTTTTCTGTACAAGTCAAGCGGTTAAGCATGTAACGTCTCTGGGAAAAGCTTAAGGCTTAGCACGGTTAATTACTGGAAAAAAACCATGCTCCCAGGCGGAGTAAATAAGGCAGAAAAGGTCACACACAAAATTAAAACAGAAAAGCAATTTAAATGTATTAGGATATTTAATAAATACTTCAGGGAATGAGGTACAGGGGGACATTCAAAACAAACAAAATAAAATAAGTAAGGATATTGCAGCTGACATCGGCGAGTAGACGAGCCAGGTCATGCACTAGATCAACAAGACGTCAAAAAATGGCTGGCCGACGTTCTCGCATTCCCCAACTGGCCAAGAATATCAAGAACTTTCATATTTCAAAAATAAGCGCTAAAACTCAGCTGCTGCTATCTAAAAAGATAAAATACACTCTTAAAAACAAATCGTACTATTAAAAGACCAGCGGATACGCCTCGCCACTGAAGACCGTCAATATTTATACTGTCTGATAATAATATTCATAAATGCTGTTTAAATCTTGAGGCATGAAATGATCTGTGCATGGTTGAAAGGCTAAATTGCACAAAAACTGCATTACTTCGTAGAACAACTAGGCAGGTCCGTCACAAGCATTATTCTTAATGTCTTATTTTTTTTTACTCCTGATCAATCGGGCTAAAAATGAAAATAAGATCGAATTAGCCGAAGAACAAAACGAAATACAGAGAGATGAATACTTGAGACATTGAGAATTATAGTAGGAGCCATACTAGAAAGAGGATGTCGGCAAAACCAGAGATTCAACACTTTTTTTTTATTATCCCAAGTGTATATACACAAGTCCATGGACACACAAAACAGGAACACAACAATTAAACAATATCAAACAAGTTGAAAACATTAAGAAAGTCTGAACTTGTAGCGGGTTGGCAGAGAACAGTTCCTTCTTTGACACGCCCATGCAATCAAGAAGATGTTCGGTTGAAGCCTGATTTACATTGCAGATGGTGCAGATCTTAACACAAAAGAGTGAAATCTATTCCTATGGGAGAAGTGCATTTTCGACACTGGAAAGGAGTGAAAATTAACTCCTAAATCGCTCATAATCACCTTAAAATCGCTCGTTTGTGTTAAATTTGTTGGAAGTTTAACAAAACAAGAGAGTGAAATCCAATCCTATGGAGAAGTGCATTTTCAACACCGAAAGGAGTGAAATGAACTCAGACTGAGTTAAAATCACTCGTTTGTTTTAAGAGTGAAGTTTGAACGTATTGGCTCTACAAGCTACCTCAAATCACGCAGGACATCCGAAGCAACAGACTAAGATGGCTTGGCCATATCTGGAGATGGAGAGGCCCTGAACATAGCCCCGTAAGAGCTGAACTGTCAATTAAATCCCCTACTAGATAGCACAACGACACCTAATATATCCTGGAAGTCCTAAAAATTATTATTAAACTAGAAAGGAGTTGCAATGGACCGGAGGAGCTGCCGAAGTGAATATCGCAAAGGCTACAACATAATGGACAAGCGAAAACACTTAATAAAAGTAATACACTGGTGGACAGTTGTTAAGCACGAGACGGTTTTTTTTAATGTAAATTTGTACAACAGCTTTCCAAATCAACAAATTTAATACCGTAAGATCCCTAATACGTAAGGACATGAGTAATGTAAGCAACGCACTTACTAAAAGGGAAATCATTGGGATAAAAAGATCCCTCCATTTGAATTCCATTCCATGCATCTCCGTAGTGGATATAAATTTTGGACTTCTACCTATAGTCCAGTAAAATAAAACATTTTGGTATACAAAAGGTCAAGTAGTTCTGATTTTTGGATATGTTATATATAATGGAGGTCTAATTAAGAATCCAAGTTTGTGACCTTGGGGCGCCGCCGCTCGCTGCGCCCCAAGGTCAAACGTCAGTCATTTTTTGGTTTTTGCAGATTTTCTCCTTAAACGATTGGTTTTACAACAAAGTGAGGAATACAACAATTAAAGAAGGATAAATATGCTACAATTTGAGTGCATGTTGGTGTTCTTAAGCCTAATAGTTCCTGAGATACAGCTCCTCAAAGTTAGTGTAAATTGCGAAAAAATTGTGTTTTTCAAAATTTAGCAATTTTTTTCTGCAAAAGATTTTTTTAATAGCAAGATTATTACTTTTTAATTGATTTGCTAACGTTACCATAGGGTAATTTAAGGTTTCGGAGTTTTTTTAATGTTTGTGTTTCATTTTTAAGATCAAGGAAAGCCTAGCCACAGCGCGCCCCAAATGGAAAATTTAGATATATCGCGCCCTAACATTCAGTAAACCTGTTGTAAAAAAAAGGAGTTACTTTACGGGGTCGGATAGTTTTAATTTTTGGATGTGTTTTATATTTTGGAAGTCTATTTAAGAATCCAAGTTTGTGACCTTGGGGCGGCGCCGCTGGCTGCGCCACAAAGTCAAAAATCGGACATTTCACAGATTTTTCAGATTTACTCCCTGAAGGTTTGGTTTTACAACACAATAATGAATAAAACAATAAAGAGGGATAAATATGCTACAGTTACAGGATAAATATAACAGTAGTAAAAATAACAGTAACAGGATAAATATGCTACTTGGGACGCCGCCGTTGGGTGCGCCCCAAGGTCAAGCTAATTGTTTAAACTGCTGTTTCACTTGCAACAATGCAGCACTGTTTCATGCCTTACGATTGTATTTTCAGGTACAAAACTGTTGGGGCATGAAAAAATCCTCTCGAATGGGGTTGGTATAAAGCTAGGTTACTATGATAGCAACCTCGTTTTTATTTCATGATTATTAGAATTAAAATGACAAAATTCAAGTTAGATAAAATGTCAATTTATCCGAGGTTACTAATTTTTTTTTTAATGAATCAAATATATGGCGTTTGCCAGTTCTACAACAAGGCAATGATTTACAGAGATTTCTGCACAGAAATATGAAAGGGGTTTTCTAGTTAGGTAGATGAACATAATTGTGTTTAATGCTCCTGGTTTAAGACCATAGTGCATAATGTGTTTTGTACACGTTAATTTCTTCGTTTTTGCAAGTCCAATGGCTCATGCACTGAACAATAACTTACTCTTTTTTGCTAACCGATTACATGAGCATGCACATTTTCTCTCATTAAGGAATCAATGGATTTCTAGATTAAAAAGTCATTTTCGAAGATAGAACTAGACTCTTATAAGATAACACACATTTAATACGTATCACAAACTTAAACGGCAAAATGACCGTCCACGAGAACAGGGATCGAGTAATTGGTTGTTCTCGGAGAGATCTCTATGTAGGTAATAACTATTTTTTTTTTTTTTTTTGTAGAACCAACCTTTCCGAGAGTAAATCGAGAAAAACTAAATAATTAAGAAAATTTCATCGGTTTTTCTGATTTGGCGTAGCCTGCGACAGTGCCTCTAGGTCAAAAACTTGAATTCTTAATTAGACTTCCAATATATAAAAACTACCCGACCCCTATAAGGTTACGTCTAATATGACACTCTCTTTTTCTAAAACAGGTTTAGTGAACGTTGGGGCGCGATTTATACAAATTTTCCATTTGGGGCGCGTGGCGGTGGCAAGCCTTGTCTTGATCTGGAAAATGGAACACAAACACAAAAAAGCAAACGAAACCTTAAAAAACCCTATGGTAACGTTTACAAATCAATTAAAAGGTAATAAACTTGCGATTAAATAAATCCTTTGAAGAAAAAAATTGTTAAATTCTGATAATGACAAATTTTTCGCAATTTACACTAACTTTGAGGAGCTGTATCTCAGGAACTATATTTGGCTCAAAAACACCACCATGCACTCAAACTGTAGCATATTTATCCCTCTTTAATTGTTTTATTCATTATTGTGTTGTAAAACCAAACCTTCAGGGAGTACATCTGAAAAAACTGCGAAATGTCCGATTTTTGACCCCAAGGTCACAAACTTGGATTCTTAAATAGACTTCCAAAATATAAAACACATCCAAAAATTAAAACTATCCGACCCCGTAAAGTAACTCCCTTTTTTTACAACAGGTTTACTGAATGTTAGGACGCGATATATCTAAATTTTCCATTTGGGGCTCGCTGTGGCTAGGCTTTCCTTGATCTTAAAAATGAATCACAAACATTAAAAAAACTCCGAAACCTTAAATTACCCTATGGTAACGTTGGCAAATCAATTAAAAAGTAATTATCTTGCTATTAAATAAATCTTTTGCAGAAAAAAATTGCTAAATTTTGAAAAAAAAAATTTCGCAATTTACACTAACTTTGAGGAGCTGTATCTCAGGAACTAGTAGGCTTAAGAGCACCAACATGCACTCAAATTGTAGCACATTTATCCTTCTTTAATTGTTGTATTCATCACTTTGTTGTAAAGCCAACCCTTTAAGGAGAAAATATCTGCAAAAACCAAAAAATGACCGACGTTTGACCTTGGGGCGCAGCGAGCGGCGGCGCCCCAAGGTCACAAACTTGGATTCTTATTTAGACCTCCATTACATATAACATATCCAAAAATCAGAACTACTTGACCTTTTGTTAGGTAACCCCCCTTTTCACGACAGATTTACTGGACTACTACGATAATTTCATGAGTTCGCCATGAATATCGATAATCCAGTAAAACTTTAAACCTACGACAGCTGCGGCCTAAATAAAGACCATGCAAAAACAGATAATTGATGACGGAGAAAGATCCTTAAACATGATATATTGCGGATACGTGATGGCTCCAGAATCCCATATCGGTGAATATTCATTAAATGGTTAACAGGACGACACTTGTGTACGACATAGAATCGACATAGACGTTTCTCACATTTAATAATCATTTGTCAATGGACCCGGCTTTTAAGATTAAAACTATGTCGTATAGATTTGATGTTTTGCTGGATTATCGATATTCAGGGGGCACTCGTAAAATTGCCGTAAATGAAAATCCAAAATTCATTTTCACCTTGGAGATGCCTGGAATGGAGTTCATATAGAGGGATAAAAATATTTTTTTATCCCTTTGATTTCTCTTTTAGTAAGTGCGTTGCTTACATTACTCATGTCCTTACGTATTGGGGATCTTACGGTATTAAATTTGTTGATTTGGAAAGCTGTTGTACAAAGTTATATTGAAACAAGAAGTTCTTAAATAACTAAAATAGCCTACTTTCCTGTTACTTAAATACTTACTAAAATTCCTATCTTGAAAAACTAGGTTCGTAACAGTAAGTGACATCAATAACCGTTTTTCCACATTAAATTTAAAATAAATTTCACAAAACGCAGCATCCAACTAAACACAGCTTTATTTGCAGTTATAAATAATATTTAATTTTTCGTAGAACAAAAACCAAAAAACTACTCCTCAATAAATATTTACTTGCTAAATTCGGCTAGTTTCATTAATTTTATTTCGAAAATTAAATAATTATAACTTAAATCGTTTGCAAAAATAAAAATTTCAAAGAATAAATATGTAATATTCATCGCTTTTAAATAGAATGAAAACAATTCGTAGTGAAATATATATTTGACGTCATCTGAAATTGACCTAGTCTCAAAAATAAATTTATTTTAATTTATCGTTGAAAAGAATTAAAGTTTCTCAAGCAATTGTTGCGATGGCAATGGTGATTTAATTCTAATAAAAATGGCTTCCTATCATAGAGATCTCAATAAAAGTATTAGAGTGGAGATCACGTGACCTATCTATGCTAACGACGGGACGAGCCTGGGGGCCGCCATCTTGAGTCCGAGACCAACTTTTTTAAGTGGAAAACGCTTAGAAAAAAATAAATTTAATTCTAAAATATTAAAAAAATACCATAAAAATACTAGCTGCATTTTGGAATATTTTTAGTGACTTTAAAAGAACTCGCTTTTCTAGTATTTTTATAATATTTATTTTGTAATTTTAGAATTAAATCTTACTTTTTGCCTAGCATTCTTTTTCTTTATGTGATGGCGACACTGGCAACTTGCAGCCATCGCCGTCACATTAAGAAGAAGAATACGTGAAAAATAAAATTTAATTCTAAAATTACAAAATAAATATTATAAAAATACTAGAAAAAGCGTTAAAAGTTCTTTTAAAGTCACTAAAAATATTCCAAAATGCAGCTAGTATTTTTATGGTATTTTTTAATATTTTAGAATTAAATTTCTTTTTTCTAAGCAATTTCGACTTAAAAAAGTTGGTCTCGGACTCAAGATGGCGGCCCCCAGGCTCGTCCCGTCGTTAGCATAGATAGGTCACGTGATCTCCACTCTAATACTTTTATTAAGATCTCTTTGCTTCCTATGCTTTTTAAATGAGCATTAAATTTTGAAGTTGTTTAAATAATTGAAGTACTTCGAATTCGAATTCTTTTTTGAAATTTTCGATGTATTCTAATTTCGATGCGCTAAATTTTTTGACGTATCTCACTTGTCCGTAGCATTTGTTGTTAAATTCAGCGATTTAAATGACGCGAAATTGAATTTCAATGCTAATTCAATGGGAAATTCGTCGTCAAATAGTAGATTTATGTCCATCCTATCGTACAGACAGACAGACAAAAAGTATGAAAGTTGGGTGTCTGAGGTTATACCGTTCTAATAAAAAAAGAATTTTTAAGATCGGATTGATAGAGCTGATTTTGGATGGGGGTACGGACGGACAGACAGACAGACGGACAGACAGACAGACGGACGGACGGACATCGACCGCATGTCAATACCTAGTTTTTCATTTTTTTAA
Organism: Hylyphantes graminicola; assembly: GCA_023701765.1. NCBI lineage: Eukaryota > Metazoa > Arthropoda > Arachnida > Araneae > Linyphiidae > Hylyphantes > Hylyphantes graminicola. The sequence continues at coordinate 51,039,287 of CM043120.1, forward strand.
AATTCTTCGAATCAAAAAAAAGAAAAGAAAAGTAGGCTAAAAAGCGTATCGTCCTTGTCTAGCAGTGTATTTGACATTGGATCCGTCTAATTTTGTTATACTCCATTTCATATTCTTCAATGTGTGGCTCAAAATTCGGCAGCTTCGTATTCAGTCAAATGACAAACTTCGATTTAAGTGTCGGCAAATATCCTTAACTTTCGTGTTTAAATCTTTAGCTGTTGGGCAATGGGTAATTCGAACAGGGAAGTGCGTGGTTTGTTTGTGGGATAGTAGACTGTGTTTGACGTTTCTGCGCCCTTACTGTAGGCGCGGCTATTCCAGTTGTCTATTAAACATCAATGTGTGAGGTTGAGTTGAATTAAAGTCATAATATGAGTGCTATTGGTGTCCAGCACATTAGGATTCTGTGTTTTGTTGGTATTCAGGCCCGTTTAGGCTTATTTAATGCATGGTATGGTATGGTATATTACATATATATTCCAGCTTGTATTTAATGTTTCTCCTTCGGGAGTCTAAATCACGCTAATTAATTTAATTAATAATACGTAATCATTCCAAAATGACTTACTCATTTCAAATCATTCCATCATTCCTTAAACCAGTCAGAAACATTAACCATTTTCAAAATATTTTACAATGCAATTGGATTTTTAAACTTTTGTGTTTGCTTCATACACAAACAAAATAATAAAAAAGGCACTTTAATAGATTAAAACATGTTCTTTATATATATAAACAGTTAATAAATATATCTGACAAATATTATTCCTCATATTTTCTCAAAAACGAAAATGTGTAACCATATTGCGTTGTCATAACAACACATACACACAAAGTTCTAAAAACTATCAAATCTGCACTTTTTCTGATGATTTTCTGTAAAAAACTAATTTAGCTTGATTAATACATAAAATATGTTTTTTCTGTTTTTTAGCGTCCACACTACACTCTTAAAAATAACACTTTCATTTTTGACGATTCATGAATTCTCAAGCCTCATTTCGTTAATTTTGAGGATTGTTTCGTCAAACTATCACGTGACTTTTGAGTGAACGCGAATCCTCACTTTTACGATCTTGATTTGACGATTATGTATCTTGATTTTGAGGAAACTGAATCTCATTGCTGTACTCGCACCGTTGCATTCTGGGATTGGAACTTAGCGGTTCAAACAATGGCGGCTTCTTGAAGTTTGGCTAGGCCTAACATAAAAATTCGTAATATATACAAGAAGCTTGAACATTAAATTTTACAGTAAAGAACAATAAGTTGCATGTTTCTAAACATAAAACTATTTGCCTTCATTATAATATGTAAGTATTTTAAAATATAACGGAATTATAGCTTTTGTTTACTATTGATGCTAATTTTCAACTGCTAATTTACACTACTCTTGAATTAAGTTTAACGCAGTTAAAGAACGCTTTGCAGTTGAGAGGTTTCATCAAACGACTTAATAAAATTTACATAAAATTAAGAACAGCACTTTAGAAAAATAATTACATAATGAGTGCATAAACGGAACACATTAAATAAAGAACATAATATTTTAAAGCAACTTAAAATATTCGTAAATCGTTTGAAAAACTTTTGAAGATTGCATGGTACTGCTCAACTCTTCTTTTTTGAAAAAGAATAATTCTCTTTTTCTTTCGTTTTCTTTGATGAAATTAGAAGCTCGATTGAATATACGAATTAGTAAAAAATAGTCACATAAAGTTTTGAGCCAACTGAAAAAAGGAAGACAATTTCATAACATTACACTTTGTTATGTGTTTAAAAACGACAGGTGATAGCCCGAAATCTGAACATGAAATTCGAAGTTCGCTGTTCTATGAAAGTAAACTGCTTTTTATTCGGACAGCAGATGTGATCATCGCCAGGTGCCTATTCGAACTTCGATACTCCAGGATTTTTTTTTAAATATGTGAAGTAGAAACGGAAAGAAGTTAAAATATATAGAAAAGGGGTTATGTTGTTGGAAAGTATTTGGATTATTATTAAAATATTTTAAGTTAAGTTTAAGTCATGTCATTTTGTGTCAAAATAAAAATTTATTATAAAAATGGTTTATTTTCTTCATTCAACTAATATAGTTAAAAATAATTATTAGTTAACTATTGATAAAAAAGTTTATATTCTGCATATTTATAAGAAGTGAAAAGTATTATTTTGACGATGCATAATTTGTGTCTTTAAATTATGGTTTTTATAATTAAAAAATATTTTACACTGAAAGTTAAAATTTTATGTGCACTGAATGCATTATATTTCCATTTTTTTTTCTTTAAAGGTACTTTTAATGCAAAAAGTATTTAATAAAATACCTTAATAATAAGTTTTTTTCTATAATATAATTCTTTAATATTATATTTAACGGCCTTGTTTTTTAGGTAGATGCTTTTGGGTTCGACTCGAAGATACAACTAAAATTGATTTAATATAGTATATTAGTTTCGTGCCATGGACTATGTTGATTTCCAAGCTTCAGGAATATTGATTTGTATCTCTAATAGAAATTATTAAAAACAAGATTATATATAAAGCTATAATATTCAAAATAAGCCTAACTTTTAAAAAAGAATTATTTTAAATTTTTTTTCTGTAATTTATGTTTGAGAAAATTATCCACCTGGAATTTTGTGTACTATTTAATTGTTTAAAGGCATAACTTCTAAAAAAACTGTCCCATCCCTCCCCCCCCCCCCCCCCCCCCAAATACTAAAATTTTAATTTCAGTAAATTTGATGTGTTAGTATTCCACTTAAGCTTGTAAGTTAAACAAATGCTATATTTGTTGTTTTAGCTGTTGTTTTTTAGACTCGCCTTTATAAGGGTTGGCCCAATTAAGTTATGAAAAATATATTAAATGCTTACTATTTTTAAGAAGACAAAACTGCTGCAATGATACGACTGAAGTACTGACGATTGAAGCAGCAGTTTGTGAAGTACAACACAAAATGCCAGCCTGCCCAGCAGTTCCCAGACCACCGGCACCGTCATCATATAATCAATATGTATATAAAAAAATTCGAAACTTGTGTTTATTTTGATAAAATAAATTTACAGATTTAAATGAAGTTAAATTTTATTTTGTTGTAGAAATAAATGAACAATTTAAAAGTGGATTTTCTAGATTTGAATGTAATAAACTGACTGTATAACTTATATTCAAAGCAAATTTTGGTTCCGAAATACACTGAGAATCATTTTAATATTTTATAAACATTATATATAATAGTTTTACATGCAAATAGTCAATTTTGTATCAAAATGCCTTCAATATTTCTGAAGCTGTACATAGATGGATTCGTGTCCGCAAAAAAGACAAATGTGGAAAATAATTATAACTTTTTTTGCATTTGGGTGAAAAATACCAATAACAAAATGATGTAGTAAAATCCTATAAAACATCCTAAAAACTTTTTAGAAAAATGCATCTCCTCAAATATGATGAAACTAGACCGAATACGACGTAACTCTAGTTAAACTCATAGTTTCCTTGCACAGAAGCCACGTCCATGGGAGGAGCTATAAAACGCACGGAACAATAAGATGAAGAAGATGATAATAGCTCCGGCCATGGTCGTGGCTTCTGTGCAAGGAAACTATGAGTTTAACTATAGAGCAACCCGAACAATAAATATATATGCTCAAAAATGACGATGCAAAACTCTCAAATGAACAACATAATAATCCTCAATTTAACGAACCCGGAACTATCAAAACAGCATCACATACTCAAAAATAACGATACCAAACTCTCAAATCAAGTATAACAATCCTCAATTTAACGTAACCAGAACTATCAAAACAAAATCACATGCTCAAAAATAACGATGCCAAACTCTCAAATTAAGAATGGCAATCCTCAATTTAAGGAAACTAGCTCTCAAAACAACAAATTCATATGCTCAAAAATGACGAAATATTTCTTTAGATTAGACGACATTCAAATCCTCAAAAAAATGACGATTCAAATTTTCTCACTTTGAGAAAGGAAAACTCGGAGCATTTACCAGGAAACTGAATCGTCAAAATTAAGGAAAATGTCATTGTTTTTGAGCATTCATTTTTAAGAGTGTACGTTTATAACGTAAAAGATGGAAGGTTTTATAATCGTGCAGTCCGTCCGTCCGTCCACCCACTTTCACAGAAAGAACCAAAAGTCTCACAAACAAGTGGGATACGTCATTTTGAAGCAAAAAATCAGATAAGGCTACATTCCAAATTTCATTAAAAAATTATAATTAGAAATTCATTTAAAATTTAAATAACTAAAAATTTAATCTGCATTGAAATTGCATGCCAATTCCATTTTTATTCAATATTTTCACAGTTGAATATAGGGTAAGGTGGGGTAAGTGGGCCACCTTTTTGGCATAATTCGACTTTAGACCCTCATACCTCTGGATGTAATCGGCCTAACAACTTATTTTTTTGTGTGGTCCATTCTCTCATATGTTATTAGTGTACCCATGACAACCTTAACACAAATTGGCAAAAAATAAATTTAAAAAATATGTTTTTCTTTTTGGTCATCCGAGTGGCCCACTTGCCCCGCAAGGTGGGGTAAGTGGGTCACCCCCTAATATATTTTTACACATAACTGGTAGAGATATGGTGGGGCAAGTGGAATAATCTACATGATTTTTTGAGTGTTTGAAAAAAAAAAAGTAATGATGTATCTTTAATAGTTCCCCAATAGCAACTTTTTCTGGCATGCAAGCTTACTACAAGAAAAAATACGTTAATTTTCATCTTGTCATTTTTGCATGTAGTGTAAAAAAAATGTTAGGGCTACAGATTTTAAACTGGCCTATGTCAATGAATAGGACTATGAATAGTGAATATGACTAACCCTATGAATCAGTGAATATGACTTTTTTTTTAAAGTATATTAAAGAGTTGGGGCAAGTGGGCCACCCCTGGCCCACTTACCCCGCCATTGTGGTGGCCCACTTACCCCAAACGCGGGGCAACTGGGCCACCCCAATTTTCTTTTAACCTTATCAGCATCACAAGTACATGACACTGCAAAAAGATACTATGTTTTATACACTTTCAAAACATATAAAATTTTGTTTTGTATCACGAACCGTTTGGAAATAAATTAAAAAATAGTATGATGGCATGAATTACGAAAAGATGCAATTTTAAAAATTTTCACAAAAAGGACTGTACCTTGTTACATACTTCAATGAAAATGATGCCATAATGTTTCCTGCATCTATTTGGGTAAATACGTAAAAATATTGTAACAGATTTTTTTTACGTCCATAATTCGGGAAATGCCAGGGGGGGTGGCCCACTTGCCCCAATGGCCCACTTACCCCACCTTACCCTACATCAAACGTTCGAGAAACTATATTTAAAATTAAAAATACAATTCTTGAAAAAAATATGTATTTTTGTGTAATAAATCAATTTGGATTGTTGTAATAGCACAGTAAAGTGATTTTGAAGGTTCATTATATATGAATGAAGAAAGATGCATAAAAAAAATCTAAATTTGCAAAAGAAATCTGCAAATTTTTGCTTTTATTTTTAAAGCAACAATTTTAATAATTTATTTTTCGAAATGTAAACTTGTGGCTGCAAAAAGATATTTATAAAAAAATTCATCACTTTTTCTAAGTTCAAAAAAATTAGCAAACAATAACGATTAATTATCAAATCTGCAAAAGAAAATTAAAGAAAACTATTAATTTTTGCTTATAAAAGTTTGAATTCGAACTAGCTAAAGGCCCTGTTTGGCGAGTTTCTTTTTGAAGTGTTAGTGTGTTTCCTTTTGAGCGCAAAATGTTGTGCGGAAGCGGTGTAAGTGACTGATTCTGTAACAAAACGACTTGTTTCAATTTCATTTAACTTAGGACTTTTTTTGTAACTTAAACCCCGGAATTTTAACAAGCATATCTGTCAAAGTGTACTCGGTAATCACCGTAATTAAGTCGATTTAATTTTTATTTTTTGGCCAGATTTTAAAAGCGGGACCCACGTGATAAGAGGCCGATGCTCAAACGACTGGATTACAAGAAAGAGAGATAGCTCTAGTGCCATCAAAGATATATAAAGATAATGGCGCAAATTGATTGGTTGGTAGACATTTATTTTCAAACTTGCGTGCTAGGTCAGAGACTCGCTTATAAACCTTCGTCAAGTAAGACCGACACAATTTACCCCCACACACATACATGACATATTCTGCCATCTATGGAACGCCACATCCACAATTTTAACAGGTCCCTGAAAAGGAGGGAAATAGTCTCCAGGGACCTGTTCTTCTGTTAAACTGCGCAATGACCACCCACATTACTTTCGGAGATAAAAGATTTAACGAGAACCTACTCCGCATATACTCGGGAGAACCACTGTAGCGTCAACGTATTGGTCCTTGGCCCTCTACCGGCCAACTTGGAAGCAGCCCCGTAGCAGGGAGTAAGAAGAGAACTATTTTAGACACTGAACGGAAAAGACATAATTTTAGGTGTGGTCCTAAATGGACGAGAGGTTATCGAGAATGAACGAACTCCGATTATTTTACTAACATTTCTAAAGTGTTTTTAATAAATAAATAATGTGTTAATAAAACGAATTTCGAATCATCTAAATAAAGCTACCTTCGCTTCTACGGGAGTAATTTTTTGTGTTCGAGTATTCTGGAGTCTTGTATGTTGTTACAAGACCTAAAAATGGTGGATTGCGGTGACATTTTCGAGGATAACAGCATCTCGTCACTTCTTTTGGTGAGTGCCTTTTGCAAATTTTGTCTTTTGCCGGTGTCGAGAAAAAATAGTTACATAAACTAAAATGTCAATACAAAATTCTGTTTATAAAATTAGTTTGGTTTTTCAAAAATAAAAAACCCTTTAACTCGTAAAAAACTTAATAAGGTGTAGTTAATTCCTTGGAAATTGAGTTTTGAGTTGTTTTTGAAATGATAAACAGAAAGTTTTGTATTAATTACTCTAAAATAACTATTCATGTATGATATCAATGTTCGTAACGTGCTTTAAAAGCTATCAAATTCTATTGAAAGCGCCATTATTGGTAACAAGTTATTCCTGGATACAATTGTGAAGCGGAAATACTTATGTTATTTGCTTGAAAAATATTTATAACTTAGTTAAATATTAAGCATTAAGTAGCTTATTGTTGGAATTTGGTGTTACTTTGAGCGTAATAGATATTTTTTGTTGCGAAGTAGTATATATTTTGATATCAAGAGTGAATAAATATTTAAGAATTTAGTGTATTCAAACGTCTTTGAATGGTAGCACTGTTAAAATTCTTGGAAAAAATATTTTTATATATATTTGAATGGTATAACATAATTATACAGTTAAAAAAAATCTTGTGTTTATCAAGTTTCTTGTTAACGAATAAAAAATATATAGGAATTTTAGTGTATTCATGTATAAATATTTGAATGACAGCACTGGTTAAATTCTTTGATGATATATTTGAGAATTATTCGTAAAGAATTATTATTGTTTGAACCCAATTATATGTTTAAAAATTATTTTGTCAATCGAGTTTTCGTTTTGAAAAAAATGTGTTCGTGGACAAACATGGCGGATGGTTTGACGTCCTGTTGACTGAGAAAGAATATCGATTGTTTTTTTTATTTAGTTATTGGCACGTGTTCGGTTATTTTCTGTGGTCGAAATAAAAGACTGGATATATTTTTGATGTTTTTTTAAGTAAGAAGAAAAAAATACATCTGTTGAATAAGAAGTTTATTTACCATATTCTGTTTCTTTTATTTTTTATTGGAAAATAATTTCGTGGTCACATTTTATTTCTTTTTTAATGCCAATTTTGAGGATATTTGTAAAAGTGGTTTTGATATTTCCTTGCATTAAAAATATATAGGTGAAAATATTTTCTTAGAAAAAATTATTGCAATTTATTTCTTTTTGCCTTATTTTTGTGTTTATGCATTGAGACATTTCTTTTCGAATGTATTTCTTGCGTTCTTAACGTTAATACGTTAACATAATAAGTTCTTATTGCTTGTAGAAAATGAAATTAAACCTTGCTATTTATCTTTAAAAAAAGATATTGTATAATTTATAAAGGTTTATGGTTATGAAAATAATACTTTTAGTTGTGAAATTAAGATATGTAAAAAAAAGTTTATTGTATATGAAGTCTATTACGAGTGTGAATTCGTCTCAGACATTTAAAGAAACTTTTTAATATCTTGTCGGTGAAAGTAGTTAGATATTTTTTTTTATAAAAATGGCTATTTGGGGAAAGTGTCGAAAAGGGGACTTATTAAACCTCGCTACGGAAATGAACATTGACATAGATGCGAATTCGACAGTTTTAACTTTGAAAGAAGCCATTAAAGCTAGTACACATTACGAACAAGAATTCGTAGAATCATTTCTTCAAACTGCTGTCGAAGAAAGGAAGCAACTAGAAGAGCATCGTTTGTTTCTAGAAAAGCAAGAGTCAGAAAATAAGTTTCTTCTCGAAAAATTAAGATTGGAGAAAAATGGAACAAGTGTGGCTCCAAGATATAGAGAAGACATACACCATTTGATGACAAAATATGACTCCAAATCTGATATCAGTTTGTACCTAGTCCTTTTCGAAAGAACGGCCAAGAGGATCGGACTTCCAGAAGAGCAATGGGTGTCTCACCTAACGGGACTCTTGCCAATTGAAATGGCCCAGCTCATCGCTCGGGAATCGGAAGAAACATACGAAGATTACGAGGCTATTAAGAAGGTACTTCTGAACCGATACAAACTCAGCCCAGAAAAGTTCCGTCAACTTTTTTATAATCACCATAAAGGACCAGAGGGAACTTGGAAAGACTTTTTGTTTGAGCTGAAAAACTATTTCTACGAATGGATAGGAGGGTTGGAAGTGAGGAATTTTGAAGATTTGTGTAATTTGATTTTATCTGAGCAAGTAAAAAGAAAAACCAGTTTGGAAATTAAAAATCATTTTATCGATGAGTGGACCCAGATGAAAAATCCAGAGAGGGTCGCAGAAAAACTGGATGAGTATGAAAACATAAGGATGATCATGAAAAAGACATTTCCAACAAAAGAAAAAACGTTCAAACCATGGAGAGGAAAAAATCAATCTGAAACAAAGGCCCCTCTAAACGAACCACGGGTTGATAAGAATGAAAATGAAAGAAGTAAAACTAATGAAGGCTTCGAAAAACGCAGAAAACCAAGATGTTTTCGCTGTAATTCCACTGAACATCTAAGACCTGACTGTCCCTTGATGAAGAAGACTGGTGGAACTTCAGACATCAACCGTCTTATAAAGAAAGGAGACGAAGACGTTATGTCCCCCTATACGTTCATGGCTGAAGTAAATGGTTTCACTATGCCTATTTTGCGAGATACTGGAACCAGCATCGACGTTGTGTGCCGCAACAGAATCACTCCTAAAATGTTAACTGGAGAGAACATTTGGGTACAACAACCGTTGGACGAATTCCCAGTATGCTTGCCGTTGGCAGAAGTGGAGTTGAAAGGAAAATTCGGACATGTAATCACAAAGGCAGCTGTCGTGCCATGTCAACTAGACAAAGGAAGATACTTGCTGGGTAATCAAACAGCAGCCTTATTAGATACAATGAAAAATGAAGATGTTCCTCACCAGATCAATGCTATAGAAACAAGAGCTCGAAGACGCAAAGCAGAACAAGAGCAAGCTGTCGAAGACCTAGTTGAAGAAGTTGTGGAGGAAGAGGAAAATGAGAATGATGAAATAACAATTGAAGAAGATGATCTGTTTTCATTCCCACCTAAAGAAGATAACTATGAGGGCTTGGCGTTGTTGAAAGTGGATTCTAAAACTTTCTCAGATCAACAAAAAGAATGCCCCGAGCTAAAATCACTTTTGGAAAAAGTGCAAGAAAACCCAAGTGAATCTGCTGGTGGATTAGAAAAACTAGAAAATGGAATACTCGTGAAGAGAAAGATGGACAAGACAGGAGTGGAGAGACTGTTACTGGTTGTGCCTAAAAAGTATCGAAATGACTTGAAAGCCTTTTGTCATGAGGGAACATCGGGACATTTGGGAGTGACAAAGACGAAAGACATCTTTTCCAGACACTTCTTTTGGCCCCAGTGTTATAAAGAAATCGAAGACTACGTTCGAAGCTGCGACAGATGTCAACGCGTTGGAAAACCTCTGGACAAAAAGAAGGCTCCTATGAAGATAGTTCCGGTGATTCAAGAAGTCTTTTCCAAGATAAATGTCGATGCTTGTGGACCTTTGCCAGTCACTCCGAGTGGAAAAAGATACCTGTTGACTGCGATGTGCCTATCATCTAAATATCCAGATGCAGTCCCAGTAGAAGATATAACATCCGTGACTGTTGTTGATGCTTTAATGCAAATCTTTAGTAGGATGGGATTTCCGAAGGTTTTGCAGTTAGATCAAGGAAGTTCTTTTACCAGCGCACTCAGTACTACTTTTCTTGAGAAGTTCGGGATAAAGGTATTTCACAGCTCTGTCTATCATCCACAAAGTAATCCAATCGAAAGATTTCATCGGACAGTTAAAAGAGTCTTAAAGGTGTTGTGCTTGGAGTCTGGGAGTGATTGGGAGCAAGCTATATATCCAGCTCTGTTTGCCCTAAGAACGGTTACCCATGAAAGCACTGGATTTACTCCTGCTGAACTGGTGCATGGCAAGAATCTTCGAACGCCTCTTACTCTGTTGTATGAAAAATGGTTGGACGTGGAAGAAACAGAAGGTGAGCCCGTAACTGAATATGTCTTCTCCTTGATTAACCGAATGAAGCGCTGTCAAGAACTAGCAATCTCAAAGATGGAAGAATGTCAGCAAAAGAATAAAACTTGGTACGACAAGAGAGCAGTGAAAAGAGAATTTCGAATAGGAGACCTAGTGCTGATTTTTGCTACATTTAAGAGCAACAAGTTAAGCCCACATTGGACAGGTCCTGGAACAATTCTAAGAAAACTCTCTGAAACCAATTACGTTGTGCAGTTGCCAGGTGAGAAAGCAACTTCTAAGGTGTACCATGTGAATATGCTGAAGCCATACTATAAACGACCAGAAGAAGTGAATTATTTGATAAGTGATCTTGATGGAGAAAATGACGAGGAACAAATGGAAATACCTTGTGTGGACTCTAACCCGAATATATTGGACCTTGAAGAGATGTTTCAAGATAACGGCGAAAGTTCAAATATGAATGAGGACCAAATCGCTCAAATGAAGATCCTAGTTTGGAAATATATGAAGTGTTTTTCAAACATCCCAGGAAAAACCGAACTCGTCATGCACGACATTGAACTTAGCGAAGAACAGTCCATTCTTTCGAAGCCTTATCGAACATCGCCAAGACAAAATGCAATTCTGAAAACCGAAATACAGAAAATGCTGGATTTGAAAATCATAGAAATTGGTTTTTCAGATTGTACTTCGCCAATGATTCTGGTAGAAGCTCCTGGTAAGGATCCGAGACCTTGCATTGATTATAGGAACTTGAACAAGATCACTAAAACAAAGTTCTTTCCCCTTCCAAATATAGAAGAAAGAATTGAAATCGTGTCTTCTGCTCAGTACATAACAGTTCTGGATTTGTCTAAAGGCTATTGGCAAATTCCCCTTACTGAGCGAGCCCAAAGACTGGCAGCATTTGTGACTAACTTTGGCACTTATAAACCCTTAAGGATGCCATTTGGTCTAAAGAATGCTCCTTACGAATTTAGCAAGATGGTATATCAACTTCTAGAGGGATGTGAAGAGTACGCAGTTCCGTATCTCGATGACATAGCGATTTTTTCGAACAGTTTTGCTGAACATCTAAAACAAGTCGATATAGTTCTGAAAAGAATAGAAAAAGCTGGACTAACCATCAAGCCGTCAAAGTGTAAGTTTGCCCAAGCGCGAGTGCAGTATCTTGGACATGTTGTTGGACAAGGTCTTAGGAAGCCAGCTGAACTAAAAATTGAGGCGATCAAGAACTTTAGCCCACCTAAAAGTAAAACTGAAGTTCGTGCCTTTTTAGGGTTAGCCGGTTACTACAGCCGATACATTCCAATGTTTTCATCGATTGCTGCCCCTTTAACTGATTCTTTGAAAGGGAAAGCTAGAAAAGGTTCCATTACATGGACTAAAGAATGTGAGGAAGCATTTGACAAGCTAAAGAACTGTCTTTGCAGCTATCCTGTGCTGTACTCACCAGACTATCAAAAGCCGTTCATAGTTGAAACTGATGCGTCAGATCGAGGAATGGGGGTAGTTTTGTCCCAGTTGGCAGACAAGGAAACAGAAGAACATCCTATTATATACCTAAGCAAGAAGTTTACCAGTGTTGAAAAACGATACAGTGTTAGTGAGAAAGAGTGTGCCGCCATCATCTTTGCAGTTTCGAAACTTAAGTGTTATCTCGATGGAAATTTCTTTCAAATTGTGACTGATCATAATCCTTTGGTGTGGCTGAATACTCATGCCAGTTCTAACGCACGTTTGATGCGATGGTCACTAATATTACAACCTTTTAATTTTAAAGTTATTCATCGAAAAGGAAAGCTGCATCAAAATGCAGATGGTTTGAGTCGGATTCACACTCACTAAAAAAAAAAAATGTGTGTATGTGCCCAATTTCTTTCTTTCTTTTCATACTTGCATTTATTTCTTTTCATATATTTATTTAAACATTTGGTTTCTCTCGACACTGGGAATTGATAATTTTTGCTTGGCACTTGCCTAGGTTCCTGGAACAATTGCATAACTCTTGTATGAACACTAATCATAAACTTTCTCATTCTTCGAAAGTTTCCCCAGGGGAGGAGGAGCCTGTAGCGTCAACGTATTGGTCCTTGGCCCTCTACCGGCCAACTTGGAAGCAGCCCCGTAGCAGGGAGTAAGAAGAGAACTATTTTAGACACTGAACGGAAAAGACATAATTTTAGGTGTGGTCCTAAATGGACGAGAGGTTATCGAGAATGAACGAACTCCGATTATTTTACTAACATTTCTAAAGTGTTTTTAATAAATAAATAATGTGTTAATAAAACGAATTTCGAATCATCTAAATAAAGCTACCTTCGCTTCTACGGGAGTAATTTTTTGTGTTCGAGTATTCTGGAGTCTTGTATGTTGTTACACCACTAACTTCCATGTCTTACTCCGAACCCTTACCCAGAAACTCCAAAGGCTAGCTCCCTGACCGTTGTGCTGCCGAGGCGCAACTTAATTTGGTTATTAGTGTTTTAAAGTTTTGCTTGATCGTTCGGCTAGTGTTCTAAGCATTAAAAAATCAAAATATCCTCTTTGATTTTGCTGTATCAACAATAGTTTTCATTATTTTATGTTACCGTCGGTCAAAATGCAATACAAAAATTCTGAGCACTTTTCGACCACGAACAGAATAACCACGATACTGCAAATTAACTCTCTCATAACATATTCATAGCCCAAAGTCAAGAGTTTTGATGCTTAAAAAATATTATTTCTACAACTTTCACCAAATTGAAATTGGTGGATTGCATGCTTTGTTGATTTGACATGGAATGACTCAATAAATAAATTAATAATCCACAGAATAAGTTTAATTTAAACTCATTATATACAAACATAGTTCTTTGCAAAAATAAAATATTTACCAGCAATATATTTCCAGAAATAAAAGTATTATGTTTCAATTATTTATAATTTAATAATTAAAGTAAGTTCCTTCGAACGAACAAATAATAGTTGTTGCTGCTGTCATATCCTATGTCCTAATGCAAACTGTTCTGATTAAAGCATAGTGTCATATTTATGATTGAATATTAAACATAATTGTTCCCTATTGAAATGAATAATTTATAAGGAACGTAATGTCTGTTGCATTGACTACATTTTCAAAACACCAAAAACAGAAAATAAACTGAAAGAAGTTCAAATAATTGATAAGAAGGTTTAAAAAAGATACGAAACAAATTATTTTTATAAAAAAAAAATGATATATGCACACCACAAAGTTTTAATGTTAAATTTTGAATAAAAAGTAATTACATTTAAATAAAACTCCGTGTCTTTTGAAAGCATATTCTTTATTGTGTAATTGCAGTTATGAATAATATAAATACTTTATAATCTTTTTAAACTTATTATTGTCTACGAAATGAAGTACAATTTTTGCAAGTCTAGTTGCAAAATTCACATTTTCTAAAGTGGAGAGTCTGGGCAGATACAGTCTTGTTACGTCATTGGTTATTTCGTCCAATTAAATTTAACGTTATCAAATTTCGCCAATGAAACATCAGTTATCTTTATCGCACTTATACCTTATAGAATGTCAGTCTTGAAACTAGAACTTTCAAATAACATTATTGGTTTGATGTTACAGCACGAAACCCATAGATATATTAAATTCAAACACAATTTTAATACAAGATTTGAAAATTGCTAGGATAAATTAGAAAAAACCTAGTTGATGTTCAGTTTTAAAAGTTTTAATACGAGTGTTTACCCACATTTAAAAAATGAACTTTCCATACAATGTCATATTTTCATTATTCAAAACCAGTTTAATTTTTCCATCTTCTTACGTTGCACGCGGAAATTCCACGAAGAATTCCGTTACTATTATTTTAACTATTACACTGAGAAAAAATACTGTAAACATACAGAAAATTTTTTAGTAACGTTACAGAAATAATCAATTTTACAAAAAAAGTTTTTGTAATTCGGACCAGAAATCTTCATTGCTACAGTTACAAAAATTTTTCTAGTAATTGCGATTTCTTCCAACCAATCAGGTCTTCTACATTAAGTTGCGCGAGCATCGCCACTAAAGTTTGGTCACCGAACGTGATTCAAAATGATAATCGCCGGGCTGTAGGGAGCCTAGTGGTCAAAGATCTCGAACTTGAGATCTTAAGGTTGAGAGTTCGAAACCCGGTCGCCACTGAAGACCTACCGAGTATATGCGGAGTACGTGCTCGTAAAATCTGTTGGGTCCGAAAGTCCTGTGGTCGGTCATTGCGCAGTTCACCATGGGTACAGGTTCCTTGAGAAAATTTCCCTCCCCTTCAGGGACTTGTCTAAATTGTGGAGGTGGCGACAGATGACAGCATCTGTCATTTGTGTATGTGTGCGTCTTGTGTTGGCCTACTTGACGATGGCTTATAAGCGGGTCCTTGAGACCAAGCACACAAGTCTGAAAATATATGTCAAACCAACCAACCTTACTGATAATCGCCATTTTAAATCTTCTTTTCGCGACACAAGTTTAAAAATAGGTGAGTACTTGTATTTTTTCGATTATACTATTTGTTATTCTTATTTTTGGGTATCCAGCCTTGTTCCTGATTGTTCAATGTTTTTATGTTCAGATGAAAATTTCATGAATATGCAATAAAAGTGTTCTGTTTCGCTAGATAGTATTATAAAGAGCGTAGAATTGCACACAGCAATTGGATTCCTGCTTTTTTGATCGTGTGTAGTTTCGCGGAGTAATTATAAACAAAATATGTTCTGCGATGCGTGATAAATTAGCCGAAAGTCAGCTATGTTTATTAAACAAAGAATAAGCAATTTCATTTTTTAAAGTTTCTTTTCCTAAACCGACCTTAAGTTTGCAGTATACAAATGTTCTACGAGAAAAAGGGTAAATAGTTCTCATTTTTGAGTGCGAGAATCGAATACTATTTAGGCATTTTTTTTAAATTTAAATATAATTTATTTATTTTAAACGGTGTTTTTCTACTAAGAAAAGAGGTTTACGCTAACAAGTCTACCACATTGAATTTTCATCCTATAAATAATAATTATGTGTTAAATTCTTCGTTTTGAACTGATGCATGCAATGACCCTCTAGAGTTACATACAAATTACAGGAAAAGAAGTTATTAAGAAAAATGTCATAAATTAACCACAAAAAAAGGATTTTTTTTATTAACTTACACTTGGACATTTTTTTAATAAAAAACTTATGTATATACACCAGATGTTAGAGGTTCATGGCACAGATATATATTGAAATAGCATCATTAAATATTTTCAGGTAAATTAATGTAAAACTTTTTATACTAGAAGTGTTGACGGAAAGTTACCGACCGAAATGGATGAAATTTTTTTTATAGCTCAGGGACATAAAATTTAATGAAAATACAAAATAATAAAAGAAAAATATGCAATAGTTTTTTTTTATCAAAAAAATATATTAATTTTTTTTAACATGTTTTAAAAATGCTCCTTGCAATTCAATTTTGTTCTAAAATGTCTAATTTTTTTTATATAAGATATTTAAATATATGTTAACAAAACTGTGCATGGATTTTTTATTTGTTCTATTGGTTAATTAATTAAAATTAAAAATTATGATACTTGGAAATTTTTGATTTTTTTCGTGATATGCTAAAAGTAAAACTGAGTAAAATATTAAAAAATTTTATAAGATTTCAAAATCCATGCACAATTATGTTTGAAAGATTATCAATAAAAATTTTCCACAATTTCAAAGCAATACACCAATTTTTGAATAGCAAGGAACAATTCGATTGTACGACTAACCACTAAAAACACTAATGGAAAAAAAGGCAAGTAAAGAAAATAACCTCCACTTAAGGGGGAATGGGCGCGCTAACCGTGGGTCTCCAAACTCAAGTGCCTCAATGTTAATCCAATGGGGAAAAACTATTTTCTTTGTCACATTTCTCCGGCTGTATTGAATATTTTTACAAGCCGATTTTTATGTGATAAATGTAGCTGGCGTACAGGTCCCGACATTCCCACTTTTTGATATTAGTACCAATATTTTTTATATTCAATAAATTCTTTTACTCAAAATATTCGAACAATTTGAAAAAGTGGGATTATAGAGACCTGTAAGTCAGCTACATTTATCACATAAAAAATCGGCTTGTAAAAATATTCAATACAGCCGGAGATGTGGCAAAGAAAATAGTTTTCCCCCATTGGATTAACATTGAGTTTGGAGACCCCCGGTATAGCGCGCCCATTCCCCCTTAACGTACGATTTTCGGATTTCGGTGTTTACGAAAACTCCAAGTGTATTTTGAATTCTTTTCGGATCGTTAAAAGTAAGATATGTTCCTAAAGATAAAAGTTCAAGCTATAACTTTTTATTAAAATACCAAAATCGATATTTTTGACATTTTTTGCCTCCCCAGTCCCCTTAAATTCTCTAACAAATTGCTTTTTTTTAAGGATGCAAAAAAATTCTCGCAATTTATGAAGAATATGGATGAGACTGAAGTCACCACATGCTGATCTTGTCTAGGAAGAAGATGTGTCTTGGTCCATTAGGGGATAAAATGTTTTGCTTGTCAATAAATATGGAATTTGTAACTGGTGTTATATCATTTCTATTTGTGTACATAGCGTGACCATGGAACCATAGCGTGAACATCATGTTAGTGACCTTAAGTATTGCAAGGGGAGGGAAAAAAAATGACATTTTTACTGCAAGCATTAGCTGAAATTCCTAGTTCAAACAAAATAATTCTGTCTTGAAAGTGTTATTTAAAATGAAACGATAATTCTATATAAAAAATTACTAATAAATTAGTTGCGATATAAGTTTTAATTTATTCCCACAGCTTCGTGATTTAGTGTGGAGTTATTTTTTGAACTTTTCAGTTTTTTAGACTTATAATTTACATTTAATAGATTTTTAAAATATATATTTGTTGCCAAAAACTTGTGTACCTATTTATTATGTACTGGAAATAGGAAAATCATACATTCTTTGATTGTTTTAGTTTACCATAAGGGATTTGAATTGTAAAACGTTATCGAATAATTTATATTTCTGGAACATACATTAGTTGGTTCGTAAGAAATTTTTGGCAACATAATTGTAAGTTTAAAAGAAAAACTTATCAACTTTCATTTATTTAAAGATGAATTTTGCGCAATACTTGTGTAGGCTACATAAGTTGGTTTCGTAAAGTTACAAAATGATATTTGTAGAGGGTACATAAAATGGTCTTGTAAAGTCACAAAAACATTACTTGTATAGGATACATAAAATAGTCGTGTTAAGTTACAGAAACATTACTTGTGTGGTATACTTAAAATTTTCTTGTATGGTTACAGAAACAATACTTGTGTGTGATACATAAAATAGTCTTGTAAATCTACATGATATATACATGTAATGCTAACCAAAATATATTATGTGTTTTTACAGCACTATTTTTAGTAATTATTACAAGAAATTTTCTAGGAAAAGTTTTCTACAAAAAGTTTTTCTGTAATGGTTACAGATTTTTTTTCTCAGTGTATATGCAAGTTATATGAATCAAGTATAATAATAAGATTACTTTATTTCGCATTTCATATGCAACTTAAATAAAAGTTCTGTTATATATTACTTTTATATTAATAATAACTTTTAAAGATGAACAGCAGATTTCTAAGATTTAATAAAATATTTTTTTTAAAAAATCCAAGTTATACATAATTAAATAATTTTAAGATTTCCAGAGGAACCAATATTAATATCGCCTAGTTTTGAGTGTGTCGCGTGTGACTGTGCAGAATAATTGCTCAAGCAACAATGTAGATTTACATATTTACTTAAAACAGATTATATTTAGATTTACAGAAGGTTTAAAACATTAAGGATTGGTGATGACAACTTTCAGGTGACGAGGTTAAGAAGTGTTCTAAAAACAAGGAGTCCAAGAGACGCGCGTCGCGAAGAAGCGAGCTGGAGCGGAGTAGTCAAGTTGAGAAGTCCGCTGCTTCTGTTGACAGGCGTGGCTCTGCAGTAGCTCCGCTGCACACTCCCCTCCCAGTGTCAACGATACTTAGAAGGGAAACGCACAGTTCGACCTGCTCTGGTAGTTATTGGGGGTTGGGTAGCAGCTGCCGGTTCTAGTGGAGGGGCAACTGAGGGTCGAACTGGAGAGGTTGCTTCGTGTGTCTTCCTGGGATCCCCACTAGTGGCTAGGAGAAACGCTGGTTTCACACGATCAATGGATACAGTTACGGTTTTTCCCCGAACATCTATTGTGTAGGTTTTATCTGTTCGGTGTAACACAAGAAAGGGTCCGTCATATGGTTGTTGGAGAGGCTTCTTAACCAAATCACGACGCAGGAAGATGTGAGTGGAAGTGGTAAGATCTCCATGGATGAATGTTGGTCGCTTTCCGTGTTGCTTGGGAGTTTGGGGTCTTTGAAGGTTCATGTAGTCATGGAGTTTGCCCACAAAGGTTACTGGATCTAAAGGGGGTCCACTGGGGTGCAAGAACTCTCCTGGGATAGCCAAAGATTTCCCGAACACAAGGTCTGCTGGGGTGCATCCAATGTCTTCTTTCAGAGCAGCCCGGAGACCAAGAAGGATAGTTGGCAAAACCTCTGTCCAGCGTTCCCTGGCATGGCATTTGATAGCTGCTTTCAGAGGACGATGGAATTCCTCGATCATTCCATTGGCTTGGGGGTGGTAGGAGCAGGTCCTCGTTCGGTGTGTGCCAAGGAATTTGGTAAGGCAGTTGAAGAGAGAGGCTTCAAACTGACGACCCTGGTCGGTCGTCACAGTGACAGGAACACCATATCGTGCCACCCAGCAAGTGTAGAATGCCTCGGCGACAGTCTCTGCAGTGATGTCCCTAAGTGGTTGAGCCTCAGGCCATCTAGTAAAGCGATCTATCATGGTCATGCAGTATGTGTAGCCCTGAGATGGAGGAAGGGGACCTACCAAGTCAAGATGAACATGTTCGAAACGCTGTGACGGTTCCTTGAACGTTGCCAGGGGTGACTTGGTGTGTCGGTGTACTTTTAACTTCTGGCACGCCAGGCAGTGTTTAGTCCATTTTGTGGCATCAGCAGAAATTGATGGCCACACAAACCGACTCTTGAGCATGGTTGCTGTACGACGAGCTCCAGGGTGGGCCAGGTTGTGTACAGCAGCAAATACCTGCTGGCGATGAGGTTCAGGGATGTAGGGTCTTGCTTTTCCAGTCGACACATCACAAACCACTTCAAAATCACAGTCAGGAAGTGTTATCTTCTTGAACTGGAGGGATGTACCAGATGCTTGAAGGGTTTGTAGCTCGGCGTCAGATTTCTGGGACTCTGCAATTTCTTTATAGTTGACAGAGCCAGGAACACAGATTGCAGAAATGCGGGACATGATATCAGCAGGGATGTTCTGTATTCCAGGGACGTGCACTATGTCAGTAGTGAGCTGTGACAGGAAGTCTAGCTGACGAGCTTGACGAGGCGAACATTTGTCACTTTTCTGTTTGAAGGCAAAAGTCAATGGCTTATGGTCAGTGTACAGGGTGAATTCACGTCCTTCCAACATGTGGCGGAAGTGCTTTACAGATGAATACGCTGCTAATAATTCACGATCATAGGCACTATAAGAAACTTCCGCTGGACTCAGCTTCCGTGAGAAGAAACCAAGTGGTTGGAGGTCCCCATCGATCACCTGGTGTAAGGCTCCACCCACTGCAAAATCAGAGGCATCTACATGTAGAGCAAGGGGTGCCGAGGGCGCAGGGTGGGTAAGAAGTACTGTGTCAGCCAGTGTTTGCTTGCATTTTTCAAATGCCTGCACTGCCTCAGGAGTCCAATTGATCAGTGTGGAGTCTTTTTTCTTACGGGATCCTTTGAGGTAGTCATGGAGCAAATATTGGTGGTCAGCAGCATGGGGGATGAAGCGACGGTAGAAGTTGATGAAGCCAAGGAATTTTCTGAGGGCAGAGACAGTCTCAGGTAGTTTGTACTGTAGCACAGCTTCTACTTTTTCAGGCAAGGGCTTCAGGCCCTGTGCAGTGACCAGATGTCCCAGAAAAGTCAATTCAGGAACTCCAAATTGACACCTGGAGATATTGAGTTTGAGACCATGGGCTTGTAGTCTTTCGAAAATGGTCCTCAGGTGACCTTTGTGCTCTTCATGGCTTTCAGAGAAACACAAGATGCCGTCAAGGTACACATAGCAGAATGGAAGTCCACGAAGAACCTCATGCATGAAGCGCATGAACGTTTGAGGTGCGTTCACTAACCCGAAACACAGACGAGTGTACTCATATAGTCCCCAGGGTGTTGTCACAGCAGTCTTGGGAATGGCCTGCTCTGCAATTGGAATTTGGTGAAAAGCTTTAAAGATGTCTAGCTTGGAAAAGATTGTCTTTCCATGAAGGGCATGGGCAAAGTCATGAAGATGAGGTATGGGGTAGCTGTCAAACTCAGTCACAGAGTTCAGGCGTCTGTAGTCCCCTACTGGCCTTACTGTAGAGTCCTGCTTGGGAACGACATGTAGAGGAGAACTCCATGGACTTTTTGATGGGCGGATGATCCCCTGAGATAGCAAAAACTCAAATTCAGCTTTGACTGCATCATGAGATTTTGGGTGCAAACGTCTGGGCTTTGCCGTCACAGGAGGTCCCTTCGTAATGATGTGGTGGACAGTGTCGTGGGGAGTGGAAACACCAATTGAAGAGGGGTTGGTGATGTCTGGAAAATCTCCCAAGATGTCAGCAAAATTCACTGCAGCACAAAGGGTGACAATGGAGGTATGCTGCTGTTCCACTGGGGCGAGGTGACCAGAGGTGTGCAGAGAAGGCTGTGCATTAATCAACCTCTTGCGTTTGAGATCGACCAGGAGGTTGAAATGGGTGAGAAAGTCTGCTCCAATAATGGGTGTGGTAACATCGGCCAACACAAATGTCCACATGAAGGGCTTTCTGAGTCCTAGATCAAGAGTTCTGTTCACAAAACCATAGGCTGGGATTTTGGAGTTGTTGGCAGCAAACAAGGCAAAGTTAGCCGTTGGTGAGAGCTTACTCTGTCTTGGTGGTGGCAGGACAGAGATTTCGCTGCCAGAGTCAATGAGGAACTTTTGATTACTCTTGCGGTCATGGACGAATAGCCTGCTGGTCTTGTTGGCGACCTCCGTCATGCCAGCCACTATGACGGGTTTTGTTGGTTTTTTGACTTGTCGCAAGGGGGGTTGCAGTTACGAGCTTGGTCACCAAACCTTTCATGGTAGAAGCAGAGAGTTGAGTTGCTGTGTGGAGTGCTCGACCTGTTGCGGGCGGTGGAACCTCGGCTGCGGGAACGTTGCCTGTATTTGGGACGTCCTCTTGAAAGCTCGGCCACTTGAAGGGACAGCTCCTCCACTTTTTTCATCAGAAGATTCAAGGGGGCAGCATCTGGCGGCTGGTTGAGGAAGGTGGGAGTTGACTCCTGACTTGCAGCACAGATGGATGCTGGGGCCACAACTTCTGCAACTTTGTCAGCCAAGATTGCCAGCTGATCTAACGGTTCTGAAGAAAGAGACAGGACGGTCTGTATGTGGGGGGGCATTCTCTGCATCCAAAGGTTCTTTAAGAATCAGAGGCGCCGACTTATAAAAAATATTGGGGGGGCCCATACCAGGTCTTGTCCCGGAAACTTTTCTAAATTTTAGATGAAAAGTAGTGATTTTTAAACGTTTTAGTAGGGATAGACCAATGCATGGGTGCCGATTGTTTGAAATTTTACCATTGGACTTGCCATTGGCGGCCGATGGTAGTTTAGTGAAAAAAATCGGCCATCGGCCTCAAAAAACATCGGCCAACTGATGTAAGCCGATGCTTTTTTGTTATTTTTTAAGCTTTACGATTTGTTTTTTAAGCTTCGGATCGCCGTAGATTCGAGACTTTCGGATCCCCGGAGTTTCGCGACTTACGGATCCCCAGTCATACAGTTTAAAAAAAATATGGAAATCGGAGGAAAATTTCCTATTTTTTTATAGATTACACATGGATTTACCGAATTTTGTATTTTGGTTTCTCCATCGGCAATTGGCATCGGCCGATGGAACGCGGGAAACATCGGTCCATCGGCCGATATAACTTTTGAACAATCGGTCAACAATCGGCATCGGTCGATCCCTACGTTTTAGAGTCATATGCTGAACATTCATTAGAACCCCGAAATCTCGACACTCCGGGAAACTCGACAAGCATGATTTTTTTTTTTCTGGCTTTGAAAAACGAAATAAAACAAACACTCAAACTTCGTAAAAAGTGAAAATAATTTACAGTAATAATTTTGCTTATAGAATATTACTGTACGTACAACCAATCACTCCTGTAAACTTGACACCCTTCAAGTCCCGAGTTTCCGGGGATCTACTATATTTTATATCATATTAATAAGTGAAATAGCTAATTGCTTTAAATAAGGCTCAGGGTTCATTAAATAAAAACAATATATCAAAGTTAATACTATTATAGAGTGCTTAATACTTTCAGTCAAAAAGTATGTAAATAACTGGTTTTAATTGAGTCTTACTCCCTAAAAATATTTAATTATTTGAAAATAACTAATACAGTAATATAGTAACACAGCACTAAACCAGTATTAACGTTTCGAAACTGAAAATTCAACGTTCTGCTGTATGTATTTATTTCTCTATTTAATAAAGATTTTTAATATTGCACTAGGCTCTAAATACAACTATTAAGATTAGAGTGTCTTTAAAAGGTGCAAATGTCGACCGTCTGACTGACACTAAGAGAATAAGTAAACGAATAAAATACAGTCATATAAGAGTCCACTAAACACTAATCTTCGAACACTAAAGGCGAAACTAACTCTGGTGGAAGCGAAAAGCACGAGCTAAGATCGCCACCAGCAATTCACAGGAAACTAGTCACGTGAGTTTGATGATAAGTTATTACGGCAACAGAAAGATGAAAACTACAGGTAAGCGCGCACACTGACAAAAATAAAAGAAAGGCGGAAACGCTAAGGTTCGACAAAGTAATATTAATAATATCCCAGTAATTATCGTCAAACAATGGAAATAAAAAATACACCAACTAATATTTTTTTGATTTTACAATGAATAATATAATCAATAATTTTCTGAAATTATTGGGGGGGCTCTGCCCCCCTAAAATTTTTTTTGAGGGGGCTCGGGCCCCCTCAGGCCCTATGGAGTCGGCGCCTTCATCCTTCAGCTGACCTGCCGCCAGGCCGCGCATCTTCCTAAGCAGGTGGCTGGGTTTCTCATCCCCAAGCTGAAGATCGCAGAGCAGCTTTTTTATTTTCTGTTGATCGGACTCCGCGAATTCGGAAATTAACCGTTTTGAAAGGGCGTCGTACTTGCCTGTAGCAGGAGGGCTTAAAACGATGTCAGCGACGTGTTCCAGTGTCTCAGCGTCGATATTCGCCACCATCGCAGAAAATTTCGTGCTGTCGCAAGTTATCCCGCTGTATGAAAAGGCATTGTCGCATTGGGCGACCCACAGTCTCACGTTACCTCGCCAGAAGGGCGGCAACCGGAGGGCGACGCGGGCAATCTGGGCCGGTGGCTGGGGACCGAGTGGTGGTTGTTGCTGCTGTCCGGGGGGTTGTAGTTGCTGCTCAACTAACGCTGGGTCCGGTGTCTCGTCTTCGAGTGTCATCGTTGATGTCAAGGTGCACTGTCCTCAATCTCGTTGCATCCAACTATTACGTCCTGGTAACCACTTGTCGCGTGTGACTGTGCAGAATAATTGTTCAAGCAACAATGTAGATTTACATATTTACTTAAAACAGATTATATTTAGATTTACAGAAGGTTTAAAACATTAAGGATTGGTGATGACAACTTTCAGGTGACGAGGTTAAGAAGTGTTCTAAAAACAAGGAGTCCAAGAGACGCGCGTCGCGAAGAAGCGAGCTGGAGCGGAGTAGTCAAGTTGAGAAGTCCGCTGCTTCTGTTGACAGGCGTGGCTCTGCAGTAGCTCCGCTGCAAGTGTTTATCTGTTATTGTATTTTAAATAATACATATATATCTACTGGAGCATATTAGAAATATACATATGTGTATTCGTTTTTCATAATTTGATCAGCTTTTTTCATTTAAAACGAAAAATCGTAAATTCTCCCATAGAACCCCACGTTAACTAGGGGTAGATAAAGATAGCAGCATTCCCCCGTTTCCCCTCCACCTCTGGCTTCACTCAGTTCCCGTACGTTTGAATCGGCGTGACTCCTCCTGTTCTTTCTATCCTCCTAGATTTGATTCATTAAAAAAATGTAGTAACCTAGGATAAAATGACATTCTATCTAACTTGAATTTTGTCACATTAATTCTAATATTCATGAAATAAATACGCGGTTGCTATCATAGTAACCTAGTTTTATACCAACCCCATTCGAGAGGATTTTTTCATTCCCCAACCAGTTTTTTTACCTGAAAATGCAGGGTGAGGCAAACGAAACCGGCCCCGAGGTGGAGATAAGAATGCGACAGAAATGTTGCCAAGTCTAAAACCAATACAAAAACGGGTTTGCTTACTGAAGCTATTGATCGCTTTCATATTAAGCCCAAACAAACGCTTGGCGTCTTATTTGCCAGCAACTAGGCTACGCTTTTAGAAGCTAGTTGAAATGGAATATAAACAAGGTTAGTGGAGAGCTGATCAAGATTTAGTGATTATTTAATTGTTTCGTTGTTATTTATCCTAGATAATCGGACCTTTTTTGTTTTTGGTAATACAAAACATTCTAAATTGATTGCAAGACACAAAATTTGCATTATGTGACGTCTTCATACAATGCGAACTAAGATCTGAACTCGCCACTAGTCTATGAGTAGCTCTAATGTGAAGCGAATCCGATCCAACCAATGCCAAAACAAGTTTCAGGCGGCCTCAAGAATTTTTCTCGCCAAGCATTTCAACGTATTCCCATCAGAGACATAACATAGAGTGGACTGCGCATTGGCAAACCTAAAGTGTCCTAAACATCTAACTTACACAGTCACATGACTGTGTCGCGTTTGGCTCGCATCTATGGCGAGTTTACCATTTGGCGAGTTTTTCCACAACGACCTGAACACAGAGGCCGACAATCCAATGTTATGATAAAGAAGCTTGGAAAGGAGCAAGGATGAATTGCTAGTATTTTAAGATCCTCTTAATACATATCAGATTATTTCTTTGATTTTGTGCGTCTATTTAAGTTTACTTGAACAATTGAATGTGGACTCTTTATTAAAAATTAATTTAAAAGAACATTAGTAGGTTTATGTAGAGTGTTGCTGTAATATAAAGTTATAAGTTGGTTATTGACATTGTGAATATTTTCTGCCGTCTCTATAACTTTCGTTCTAACGGTCCGATTAAAAAAATCAAATAAATATTTTTTTTTGAAATGTTGCTTCTTCCTTTATTTCACCTGGAATAAATCAACTTTCTAAAACACATCAATATATTTCAAATTCAAAAAATGCTCTACTTTTTAAATATAAATAACTCAACAAAATGCGATTACAAAAACAGGTTTCGTTTTTACCAAATTGTAAAAAAAATATTCTACTTCTAAGCTGTCGATGTTCAGACCATTAATTTAATTGACTTGGCCCAAAATATTTATTATAATTAGAGTTCTAACAACGTTGATTTTATCATGAATATGATTCTTCAGTATAAAAGAGCTTTTAGAATATATTCCCTCGATAGAAATTATAGTTTATGAAGAACATACAATTACTAAAAGTATGCAGAACTAAATAAATTTTACCCGTGAAAGTGTGACTAATCCTTTTTTATACCCCTCTTTACAATTAGGAATTCACAAGCATTTGGCATCTTGCACAAAACGTTACTGAATTAAGAGTACAACATTCACGATTGTTAACATGCTCAGAGCTTAAAAGAATGTAATTAAATATTTATTATAAAAGCCAAAAGAGAAAAATACCAACAATGCTCAAAAAATCGTCTGCAAAAACATTAAAAAAAATTCAAGCTGCCGTGATTGGTAGAAACCCACGTGACTTGGATAGTGATGATAGTCTCCACTTCGGTTTGCTAGCTGATATTCAGGTCTTGCGACAATTTGGAATAGTTCGTAACGAAACGGTAGCGTTAAGTTGCCATATGTAGCAACCTTTCCCCTCTTGGCGATTTATGATGTTTAGGACATAATGCTAATCTGCAAGGGATGGCGGTTTTTTAGAAAAAACCGGTTTTCCATTTTCCATCGGTTCTTCCCTGAAAAACCGGTTTTCGGTTCCGAAGGGCCTCATAAAAAAAAACGGTTTTTAGTCAAAACCGGGACCACCGATTTTTTGAAAACCGGTTTTGGTTTTCCATCCCTAAGCTGCTTTACTATGATGCGCAGTCCACTCTATGTTATGTCTCTGATTCCCATCTCTAGATCGGGGCCGGTTTTGTTTGCCTCACCCTGTACAATCGTAAAAGGCATGAAGCAGTGCTGCATTGTTGCAAGTGAAACAGCAGTATAAACAATTAGAACGTCTGCATCCTCAAATGCCTATTTCACTATTACATTTGTTTCTGGCAGAACTTTTTTCAAGAGATCAATGAAACACCCTTCTTTGCTTTCATTTGATAAAAAAAAACTCTTCAAAAACCTGTGGACATGCGGATTCATTGAAAATGATCTCTTGACTTGACTATGTGTTACTTTAAAATGTATTTAATTTATTACATTAGTTTTTAGTTTCTGTGCATGATAAAATTATTTTATTCATGATATAATCATTGGTGAAGCATACTTTTTCTGAGGGGGGGGGAGAGAAATTTGGTACAGAAATACATCTACAAAGCCTACAACTGATCATCAACCCAGTACATTTCAGCATAGGATACTGAATAAAGACATTGAATACTGTTTTATTAGTCTATGCTAACTTATGCAGAATGTTTAGTCTTCAATAAATTTGCTATAAAATTTATTTTACAGGGGAATACACCGCCAAAATGGGGAAAACTACAAAATTTTCTCAACTTCAAAATTTTTGAAAAGAAATATCACCAAAAATATTACGTTTAGGAAAACCTACTTACACTCAAATTGTTCGATATTAATCCCTCTTTAATTGTTGTATTCATTACTCTGTTGTAAAAGTAACCATTCACTTAATAAATCTGCAACAACTAAAAAAACTACGACGCTTGACCTTGGCCGACGCTGTGGCAAGGCTTTCCATGATCTTAAAAAGGAAACACAAACATAAAAAAATCTCCGAAACCTTAAATTACCGTATGGTAGCGTGTACAAACCAATAAAACAGTAATAATCTTGCTATTAAATAAATCTTTTGGAGAAAAAATTGTTAAATTTTGAAAAAGAAATTTTTTCGCAATTTACACTAATACCCCGTTTCCACTAGCGAACTTAATCTGGATCAAGGGCGGAGCCTAAGTGAAACGTCATGAGCTGGGCAGTTAATCGAGTTCTGAACTGGATTAAGTTAATCGAGTTCAGCGAACAGGATTAACTATTTTGATCTAGCTTAACTTTCTGTTTGTTTACGTTTCGTGAAAATTGTTGCATGATCGCAAGTTTTCTGATTCTCATTTATTTGAAGTTAAGGGTTTAATTTTTAATTATTGTGGTCGATTTTGATTCTATATATGATTTTTCTAGCATTCTACATACCATTCACTAAATTATTAATTACTTTTTGCACTTCTGGTTAGGATGTTTATAAAAATTAAGTGCATTTTTATTTGAATTTAACTCATTCAGGCGACTTTTCACTGTAAATAAGAATCCTAGAATCGTGGTCACCAACATTTTGCGGCAGCAGAACGGCGACAAATAATTCCAACAGACTAACCTTGCGATTGCGATTATGAGGTTTTGTTTGTGTTTGAATTTGATTTTTGAAGGTCATTTTTATATTTGAGAGGTTTCTTTTAAAGAAAACCCCTAAAGTTCCATGCCCTTTATTAGTTGGTCTAATCCCTTCGGAGGCAAATCCTGAATACACCATAGATCAAATAAACAAATTTCAAAATGCGAGTGCAATGCACGTGCGAGCGATTTGTAAATATAATATAAACATAAACAAAACGCTACTCTCAACCCCCCCCCCCCCCCAAAAAAAAAAAACACACATTTTGAAAATTCTGGGTTCGAGACTACTAGATTAAAGTTTGCTAGTGGAAACGGCACTTTTTTCCGAACTGGATCAATTTAAGCTAGCTTAAGTTGATCTGGATTAAACTCGCTAGTGGAAACGGGGTATAACTTTGATAAGCTGTATCTCAGGAACTACGTATTAGGTTTAAAAACACCAACATGCACTCAAATTGAAGAATATTTATCACTCTTTAATTGTTGTATTCCTCACTTTGTTGTAAAACCAATACGTTAGGAAGAAAATCTGCAAAAAACTAAAAAATGACCGACGTTTGACCTTGGGGTGCTGCCAGCGGCGGCGCCCCAAGGTCACAAACTTGGATTCTTAATAAGACCTCTATTACATAAAACATATCCAAAAATCAGATCTACTTGACCTTTTGTATATCAAAATGTTTTATTTTACTGGACTACTAGTAGTTTGTTGTTACAACACGAAACACAGATATATTGGAAATTGAAAAAAAATATTACAAGACTTGAAATTTGCTAGGAGACATAAAAAACCTTGGTGTTGTTCAGTTTAAAAAGGTTGAAACGAGTATTTATCCATTGTTGGCTATAGGGACTAAACATTGACATCCAGACACGATTAAAGTACCAAATTACATTTATTGCTATTTCACTAAACTCTTTTTATGTTATTAAACACTTTTTAAATATGAATAATTAATAAAAGTTTTCATTATTCATATCATGTTATAATTGATCGAAGTTATTTTGAAAGAGAGCTGCAAAATCTGACCTTTTTGGTGTGTTTAAATTCTTATTTATTTTAGATGCCCTACTTGTACTTTAAAGAAAACAATTTTAAAAAATACAAACTTTTACAAAACTGTCACTTTTCTTAGTCCCAATAGTATCCAATTTAATTTTAGTGTGCATTGATGCTAATCCAAAAGATTTTTTTGAATTGCCTTTTTATTATCTTAGGACACTTTTTTTATATCTTCCGAATATTTTAATTTACCAGATGGATAATTATATAATTTTTCTTTCTTCAATTAAATGGTTGCTAAAAGATTTCGGTAGCCCCATTCAGGCGCGGATCCAGACTTCCTCCATAGGGGGGTAATCCGGATTTTTTTTTATTTTTTTTTTTGGGGGGGGGGGTTGGGGGATTTTTTAAAAATAATTTGTAATAATTCTGAATTTTCAATAATATATTATTAATAATTTGGAATTTTTAATAATCCATAAATTTAATTAAATAATTAATCTTAGCAACTCTTTTCAAATACTTGTTTGAAAGTATTATTTTTTAAAGACATATTTTTTTATAGATGATTTGATATTAAAACAAATGAAAAAAATTGCATAATTTTTTTTAATAATTTGTATAAAATATTAAAGCCCCTAAAGAGATTAATCTCATATGCTTTAAAATGCAATGTGCAAAATTTTAACAATTTTCGTAAGATTAAGATCTGGAATTTAACAATATGAATTTATTTTAACGCACGTTTAAACTCAGGTATTGCGTTTATTGTATTCATACAAGTATGTTTAAGTTTTTAAAGATTTTTTTTTTTTTACTTTATTAATCGTATAAAGGCCTGAAATGCAATTTTAGTTTTTTTAAAAAAAAGCTCATATATTTATAATAGCATAAAAATGGCCTAAAAAGTTCATTTTCATACTAACCACGTTTAATTTTTCGAAATCTAAATGATACATTTCAATGTTGAAGTAGAAAATATACATTTATTTTGCTGAAGTGTAACAGGATATTTTAAATACATTGCACAAGTAAACATACACGAATTTTACGCAGTAATTAAAATAAAAAATCTAATTTCCTTTGTTTAATTTTGCTAAATCTATCAATAATTTTCTGGACATCCGAAGGGAGATCTCTGTGTATATTTAAAAGTGTTAATCCCGTTAGACGATCTTGGGTTATATTGCTTCTTAGAAAAGTCTTCAGCCTTCTTAAAGTTCAAAAGCTCCTTTCTGCTGAAGCAATAGTAACAGGAAGAACACTTACAATTTTCAATATTTGATTTATGAGAGAGAAAATATCTTCATTTTATTGGGCAAGGGCTTCCAAGGCAAATTGTGTTCCAATTTGTTTTAAAAAGAAAACATGTTTTCTAAACAAATCGCTGGAAAAGTACTCTTTTTTAAAAAAAAATTAAAAAGAAAAATCTTAGGGGGGTAATCACACCAAATACCCCCCACTGGATCCGCCACTGGCCCCATTGCGATAAACGCAATGCTTTTCTTGATCACGAAGAATTTTGTTTTGTAATCCGAAACCGAGGAAGACGAAAAACGCTCTTCGCATACGCGTCTCGTGGCACCAGCGACGTCTGGCTGCGATTGGCTTGTGTTTTTCCTTTGAAGTCTTACCGAGAGGTACAGTATGGCTATACGCGTCCCGCCGTTAAGGCCTTTTCACACGGTATTCTTTGTGCACGGAACTGCTCGGACAGGGTTGTGCGCCTGTTTGGATTCTGACGTCCCACGTTTCTGGAGGGGTTGTTGTGAATGATACTTATCGTTAGTCTCGGCACATTTTTTTAAATTTTTCAATTTTTTTACAAATTTCTTATCACGTGTAGGGGGTTGGTTGGTACACATATATTTTCAGGTTTGTGTGCTTGGTCAGAGACCCGCTTATAAACCTTCGTCAAGTAACAGACACAGCACACACACATGACAGATGCTGCTATCTATCACGTGCCACCTCCCTAAAGAGGAGGGAAATAGTCTCCAGGGGCCTGTACCCGTGGGAAACTGCGCAATGAACACTCACAGGACTCTTGGTCCCAACAGATTTAAAGAGCACGGTACTCTGCATATTCAGTGAGTCTTCAGTGGTACCGAGACTCGATCGCGAGACCTTACGATAACGAGATCGAGATCTTAACCACAAGGCACCCCACAGCCGATTAAGCAAGGAGTGCTAACTTCAAAAATCAACATTACCGAGCATCAAGTAGATTTTTCTCCATTTGGCAAACTTGATTTCGCCAACAAGACATCAGAGCTATACTTGATGCTGATTGGCTATCTATAACTCTTCGCAAAACCGGTTTACCGATTTTCGTGTCTCCACGAAAAAAATCAATGAAAAATTCTCTACAGCTGTTCTCCATGTTATTCCTATGGAAGTTCTGTGATGAAGGTGCTCCGTGTGAAAAGGCCCTAAGGGCGCTTTCACACGGTGCCATCAGCATCACGCATAGCTCCCATGTCTTGTTGGCGAAATCGAGTTTGCCAAATGGTGAAAAATCTACTTTATGCTCGCCAATGTTGATTTTTGAAGTTAGTACTCCATGCTTAATTGGCTGTGGGGAGCCTTGTGGTTAAGATCTCGATCTCGTTATCGTAAGGTCTCGCGATCGAGTCCCGGTACCACTGAAGACACACCGAATATGCGGAGTACGTGCTCGTTAAATCTGTTGGACCGAAAGTCATGTGAGTGGCCATTGCGCAGTTTCCCACGGGTAAAGGTCCCTTTAGACTATTTCCCTCCCCTTCAGTGACTTGTCTAAATTGTGGAGATGGTGCGCAATAGATGGCAGCATCTGTCACGTATGTGAGTGTGTGTGTTTGTTGTGTCTGTCTTACTTGACGAAGGTTTATAAGCGGGTCTCTGACCAAGCACACAAGCCTGAAAATATCTGTATACCAACCAATAATAATCCCCTACACGTGATAGAAATTTGTAAAAAAATTGAAAAAATGAGCCAAGACCAGCGATAAGTATCATTCACAACAACGCCTCCAGGAACGTGTGACGTCAGAATCTGGGCAGGTGGAGTACCCTGTCCGAGCAGTTCCGTGCGAATACCGTGTGAAAAGACCTTTAGCATTGGAGGTCACGTGATCATCGAACTGTCATATTTTTTTAATATTTAAATTAAATATCCATAGTGATTTATTTTAATTTATTATGTTTACTATTAATTAACAACTTAAACAAATTTTTTAGACCACAATTATTCAAAAGTAACCCTAACCAAGTCCGTTTTTCTACTGAACTGAAGTGAACAGACTTTCGGCAGTAAAATTCAAAACAAACTTTTGGTTGTGTTGAAGAACATGGTTGGTGTCTTGTTAGTAATTAGTGGAAAAACTTCCATAAAAGAACTGGAATACCATGTAAGTAGGAAACACCACTGACTTTTAATATTCCAATAGTGTTATCGTAATGAGTTAGGTAAGATGCAGTCAATGAGATAGATACATTCAAGGTTCCTTTGATTTTGGGAACGGCGATTATTGATTATGCTTCTGTGCCATGTGGCTCCATTGATATAATTAGTTTGAAAAACAGGATGAAAATTTCATTTAAGTTTCACTTATTTTTTTAAATTTAAATAAAAAAATTTCAAAATAATATCTTGTTAAAATATTATTTTTAGCGAAAAGCTGTGTGCAAAGGCATCTTTGGCACATGCCTAAGTATGCCCCTGTATAAAATTTCGTTTATATATGCGTATATTTTGTCGTCATTGTGTTTTATTTGTTGACTATCTGTTTTTAAGAGCATATTAGGATAATTTTTGAAGCAGTTTCAACAAGTTTTTTTTTAATTAATTAAATAAAAATGACTTACCATAAAAATGTAGTATTATAAAAAAAATGCATAGAAGGCCTTAGGGTTATGTTTAAAACATTTTGTTTAAAACCATTGTTTTAAACATGTTTAAAGCATAGTGATAAATAACATGTCTAAAACAATTTTTTAAATTATATGTTTTTTTAATTATTTATTGGCTAAATACAGTTCATTTAAGGTACATGATTTTATTTTAGGATATTGTGAAATAGGTTTTATTTTAGAATACATGCTGTATTACCTTAAAGATTAAAATTGTGATAAATAGTAGACCCTGATGATTGGAACAGTAAACCTTGTAGTATCATATGTGATACTTTAGGTTCCAAATGGGGCATTATTGACATTTGTTTATTTATTATAGCCCCTATTTGTGAGGTTTATGCTAATTATCAATGTGGTACATAATTTTAGTTAATTAATATAATACCAAACATAAACTATTGCATTATTAGTTTATAAATTCTTCTATTACCTCATATCTGATTTAATCAAAGGACGACACCGAATCGCCAGATAATCGAAGGATTTCTTGTATTCTGTTATTCTTCGACAAAGAAAGATGTAAGGCTTCTGTCTGAAATTATTGGGGATTGAAGTAAATATAGAAGACAAAAGTGCAAAAACAACAGTGTTTTTTTTTAAACCTATACAACTTGTTCAATAACCAAAATTTAATTGTTTAAAAAAATTTAAAAGAACATGTTTTTTTCCAACCCTGGAAGGCCACTTTGAAGGTGACAGACAGAATTATTGCCGATATTCTCACAACTCATAATGTTCTAAAAACTTAACTAGATCTCACTGGTGAAGATGAAGTAAATATAATTAAGGGGACTGGGGAGGCAAAAAATATCGATTTTGGTATTTTAATAAAAAGTTATAGCTTGGACTTTTACCTTTAAGAACGTATCTTACTTTTAACGATCCGAAAATAATTCGAAATAGGGTCAAGTGGGGTAAGTGATGACGGGTTCGTTGTAAGTGTGATAGGGTTTCTGCATTCTTCATTAAGAAAATTCGTTCTCTGCTTCAAGTAAATTCCAAATCCTAAAATTGGTAGTGAATTATTATAAGAAACATGCATATGTAGAAAAAAAATTATATATTTGAATTCCAATTTTAAGTGTACAAAATTTGCATTTCAAAATCCATTGCTGTTTATCACACTTACCCCACATAGAAAGACCCACATAAAAAGAAGACAGTTGCACTTAAATTCAAAAGCTCAAAACTTTCTTTAAACAAAAAATAAGGTCAATATTTCTTTTTAGTTTAATTATAAGTGGTCTAATGTTATATATTGCAAACTTTCAGATTTTTAGAATGATTTCCAAAGTTACAAGAGCTGTTTATCACACTTACCCCACTTGACCCTACAGTTGGAGTTTTCGTAAACACCGAAATCCGAAAATCGTACCTTAAGTGGTTCCACTTAACATACGATTTTCGGATTTCGGTGATTCTTAGTTATATTGATAGTTATTTCTTTCTTTACTTGCCTTTTTCTCCATGAGTGTTTTTAGTGGTTTGTCGTACATTTCAATTGTTCCTTGCGATTCAAATATTTGTGTATTGCTTTGAAATTGTGGAAAATTGTTTTTGATAATCTTTCATACATAATTGTGCATGGATTTTGAAATCTGATAACGTTTTTTAATATTTTACTCAGTTTTACTTTTAGCATATCACGAAAAAAATCAAAAATTTCCAAGTAACATAAATTTTTAATTCTAATTAATTAACCAATGGGACAAATAAAAAAATCCACGCACAGTTTTGTTAACATATATTTAAATATCCTATACAAAAAAATTAGACATTTTAGAAAAAAATTGAATCGCAAGTAGCATTTTTAAAAACAGTTAAAAAAGTATTTTTTTAAAAAAAATTATTGCATATTTTTCTTTTATTATTTTGTATTTTCTTAAAATTTTATGTCCCTGAGCTATAAAAAAATTTCATCCATTTCGGTCTGAACCTTTTATCAACAGTACACATTTAGGTAGTTTTCTTGGTAACACATATCTCATTAATGCCGAAAAAACACATTAAATCAGATGCATTATTCAATTGGAGAAGGGGAGGGATACCATCCAATTTATAATTATTGACCACTAGCAAATAAATACCCGTTCTTCGCACAGATGGGGAAAAAATGCTGTTTCCATTGAGCTGCTCAACAACTGTTTGGCGGCTGTCAAGTTGTTGGTAGTTAACTGTTACTGTTGAGTTGTTACGTGGTAATGTACAGCACCTTTCTTATCATAGGATCAAATATTTTTTTGTGATGTAACTTTACTTCCTTTTTGTACTCATCTATGTAATTTACTCAATTTTATGATGGAAAGCTACTCCATAAAGCTGTAGACAGCAGGGCTCGAAAATTATATTGCCTGACATGCCCGGGGCATGTAAAAATTCCAATCGGGCACGTATTTTTTTGCCTCACATGCCCGACTGGACATGTAAACATTTCGTCAAAAATACCTTTCCATAAATTTAAATAAACATTTTGCGTTTTAATAAATCCCCAGCATATCCATTCGTTGCTTCTTGAAAATCGAAAATTTTAATCTTAAGTCGAAATTAGTTACTTCACAATGTTGTCATGGCATCAAATAGAAATTCATCAATAAAATTCTGGTGGGCGCCGTGAAATTTCACCATTTTCTACAATTTTCGAATTCCTTGTAACTTTGGCAAGGTTTCTTAAGGTATAATAGTTTGATATATTTTTAACTAACATTGATAAAACCTGGAATTTTCTGTAAATTTTCCAGGAAAACCTATAAAAGTCAGAGAATTTGGTTTTCCAACTTGCATAATGCAACAGTTTATTTCGTGAATTAAGTATACTGCTTAAAAAAAAATTTACGCATCCAATTACACATTTTAGCTTTTGTTATTTTTGCCAAACTCATGCAGCATGGGTACAGCTTTCTTTTCCCGCTCGGCCTGCGCTTGGGCATGTAAAAGTTTTATTCGGGCATGTATTTCTAAGACTAACATGCCCGAAAGGGCATGTACAAATTTTGAGATTTTTCTAGCCCTGGTAGACAGCAATTGCATCTATGGCGATGATAGCTCAACCTAAACTTTATATATGGTGTGAACAATGTGTGACGATTAATCTCTGAAGGGCCATTCCACGGTCACGTGTGGGACATTTGTACACTTATTTCACTTATAAATTGTTCTATAATTCATTTAGCATTGAAAAGTATAACTATTAGTTGTTATTTTTATCAAATGCATATAATTTTTCACATTTTGATACTAATTGGATGTTCTAAAGTATTAAATTAAACTATTTATACTAATTAAAACATGTGTCACGTGTGGGACAGAGCTGAAATAGCAAAAATGTATTTTTTGAAATAAAGTGCAGAATTCAGCTATTCTCCAGAATTATTTTAATAAATGTATTTTTTATCATACAAAGTGAACCTTTATAAATGATTTCCAGCAGTTTTTGTAATATTATAAATTTAATTCTTGTTGTAATTAATTTTTTAAGTTGGGATTAGACTGTCACGTGTGGGACACCTTATAAATTTGTATGATGTCCCACACGTGACATCATATAAAAAAGCAACTTGACTTGCTTTTAATCCATTTTAGACCTTCAATAGTTAGTCATACAACATAATAAAGTTATTGTCTGACAATAAAATAAAATTGACAATACAAATTAGTTAAATTAAGTGGGAAAATACACCTTTTTAATGAAGTACAAGGAAAATACAAAAAGTTATAAAGATTTACAATTTAAATGAATTTTCATTGAATTTAAATTGCCCTCCGTTGTTTACAACTAAAGGAGGATATTTTTTTTTTACAATTTATTTTCTATTATACAGTCTAAGATACAGTCAGAAGGAACTGGTCATTTAAACATCCCTGATGTTCCTTTTGTCTCGTGCATTACAGATACTTGGATGTCTTGGTTTATAATAATCTTTGTCTCACTAGGATAAGTTTTATTATTATACATTACAATTACCTAGTCCCCTTATCAGAGATTTAACAGGTCATATTGTTTTTCTTTAGGAATGATGACTTCTTTGTCGAGGGCAATGGATTTGGTTATTTTCCGACCATATTACATGATATTGTTTTATCCCAGTAACAGTTAATACGTCATCCCAAGGCTTGCATTTTTCTATTTCTTCTATTATCTGTTCTTCATCTATGAAAAATACCTTAGTGTTTGTAAAGAAGCCAATTGAGCAAAGTATTTTGCCGACTAAACAACAATCACGCTTTGTGACATCATTTTCTGTCGAACTAAGCGTTTTGCATTGCCACCTACCCCATCCACGATGCCTTTGCCATGAGAGGTTTCAAAATACTTCCGTATAAAAGTTTTGTTGTATTTTTCTGTTAATAATCCAGTTAACTTGACCATAAATTCGCAACTCTGACGATGGTCCATCGCTATATATTACTTTCTTTTTAGGAACATCATCCTCATTTCTAAAAATTTTCTATACTTCCTTCAGTTCATTCTTTTCTATTTCACTCATCTGTTTAATTTTCTTCAGCCTTAAATAACGAAATCTTTTGTTTTCTTCATTTTGGAAATCTGGATTTCTTTCTTTCTCTATTTTCATTCTTTCAGCCCTCATACTTTTTTTTCTGTCTTTGACATATTCATTCTATCTAGCCTAAAATACATTGAATAAACTAAGAATACAAAGTAGAATAATTTTGAATCAGAAACATAAAACATTTTCTTTAAATCGTCAGTAATTAATACAACAACAAAAAATATCCAGAATATAATTTCTAGAAATACAGAATTTATATCCTGGTTCAAATTAATCAGAAAGTGAGTTACAACTAATATTTATATTCAAAGTTAGTAATTTTTACTATCAATTAAACAAAAAACCCTCATTTTTAAATGTTTTATAAAACTTACGATTTGAGATGTCACGTGTGGGACAAAAGAAAATCTTAAAAATTTCTAAATCTAATGAATACTACTTAAGTGCAATGTGTTTTTCTTAAAAGAATGATAAATCAATGTTTAAAAATAAAATTTGAAGGCATAATAACAATTCATTAAATTAATATGGAAAAAAGAACATCTTTTCTGTCACGTGTGGGACATTTGTTTTCGGTAAAATAAACGATTTATTTCTTAAATTAAATAGATTGTAAATTAATAAAAAGGTGGGGAAAATTAAAACAAATACTTACTTTTTCTTTGTGCAATTAATTAATTGATCAAAATGTAGTTTAATAGTTCAAAATGTCGGCTTAAAAAGTAGCTCCACGTGGACATGAGCGGTCTATTCAGAACAGCAATTTTTGACTTCCTGTTGCCACTCAAAAAAAATTATTATTTATGAAAACACTTCAAATTCAGTCAATTTGAAACCTTAACTTTCAAATAATATGAATATTAGTAAAAGATAAGAAGATTTATTTTTTAATCATTTGTTCCCACTTTTCATGGAATGGCCCTGAAATAGAAATGGAAAACGACAAGATTTAATATTTCTTTAAAACAGATTAAAGTATGGAAGGTTGAGGCAACTTTGGCCTTTAACACGTCAATTGCCATTTATGAAGAGTACACCGGAAAAACCGATTGATTTTGTCGAGAAGTTTCCTTAGCAGGCTACTTTGGCGATGATAGCGAGTGATCGCCTAAACTTGTGTAAGGAAATCAGCTCCTACCACAGAGATCATAGTTAAAGTAATAGAGTGGCAGATCACGTGACCTTGAATGCTAACAACGGGACTTGCAAGGAACTCCCAGAAGAGCCCCAATGAAGCCAGTGTTGTAGGTCACGTGATCTTCCCCTCTAATACTTTAACTACTATCTCTGTAGTTCCTAGCTACCAAGATTCAGGCGATTGACGATCCCGGCCCTTGGACCAAGCGAAGAAGAAAGAGAGAAACCGGTTTTCTCTGCCGCCATTGTCCGCCAAACAAGCAATTGCGGGCGTCCGCCTAATAAATCAATCTGTTCTTCCCGTGTACTCTTCATATGAGTTGCTTTGAATTTCTTCTTTTTGTCGACGACAATTCAGCCTAACCCTCTGTTTCAGACTATGAAAGTGACGGAGAATCTGCCACAGAATTCACCAAGCTCATGACCTTTGTGAACAGCAAGTACTCCAAGACCGACAGCAGCCTGCAGTCTATACTGGCCAACAACCGAGACAGGATGCCGCAGTCGGTATCTGATCCGTCGGTTTCCAACCGGAACGAGATGCGATCTCCAGTATGCAATGTATGTTGTGCCGTCCTGGCTTGCTTACTCTTACCTCTTTGCCTAATGCTTTGTTAATGGGTGATCCAATTAAATTTGCACTGTAAAACTTTACTGTAACTTAATGTAGTAGAGTATATAACAAAAAGGTTTAACGGAAACAAGTTGCAATCAACTGTAAGCGATGTAGAGCGTGTCATCGTGGCTTGCTTGCTCGCTCTTTACTTTTTGCCTAATGCTTTGTTTATGAGTGATCCAATAAGAATTGCACCATAAAACTTCAACTCAATGTGGTAGTGTATATAATTAAAAAGCTTTAACGGAAACAAGATGCGATCGGCAGTAAGCAATGTATGTTGTGCCTTCCCTTCCTGGGTTGCTCACTTTTGACTCTTTGAATAATGCTTTGTTAATGGGTCAAGACTGAGGGCAGCTTGCTGTCCACTCTGGCCAACAACGGAGACGGTATGCCACAGTCCGTTTCCAACCGGAAAAGAATGAGATGCGATCGCCAGTAAGCAATGTTTGTCTTACTTTCCTGGCTTGCTTACTCCTACTCTTTGCCTAAAGCTTTGTTAATGGGTGATGAAATAAAAATTTCGCCATAAACTTTAAATCAGCATTGCACTTGCAGAGGCTATGATAATAAAAATTTAACAGAAACAAGATTGAGCTATTATTTGTTCCTTTAAGTTACAACACTGCAGAACTCCGTCAAGAGTTACTTTTTTGCAGAATTAGAAATGTTTAGTTTGTGTTATTCTTTCAAAACATAACATTTCGATTTCAGTGCTACTTCAAGCTATGTCTGTTTTTCTTTCAGAAGACAAATTCATCATGGTTTTAAAGTTATTTTTAAAAATAATTTTAGTAATATTTTTGGTGCTGGGTGAGAATGGTAAATTTTTGTTCTTGCAGAACAATTATATCTTGGAAAAATTTAATTGATATTGTTAAACATTGTTTGTAAGATAGATTTTTGTTGGAATGTTTTGCAGCAAGCCGAGGAAACCCCACCAGAAGCTGATAATAGTTACAAAGCTGAAATGCCTGAAGATGTTAGGGGAGATAGTCAACATATTAGAAGAAGAACCTCTTCTAGAAACAATAGGTAATTTTAAGAACATTAAATGAGGGGGCTGGCGAGCCCAGTCGGTTAAGCACTCGCTTAGCATGCGGAAGGTCCCAGGTTCGGGTCCGGGCATCGCCAAAATAGCTGCCGACCTATAAACGGCCCGTGCAGCCAAAAATGTCCGACGAATAATACCCCGTGTAAGGGAGTGCGCGTTAAATATCCTTCAAAGTCCTAACGCTGCGTACGATGTCGCCCTTAACGGTTGCGTTGGGTGCCTATTCAGGTGTGGCTCGTCACCTGACTGTGGTTCTAAAATACGACGCCCGTCGCCAATAGCCCTCGTGTAGCTCTAGTGCGACGATAATTCAAACCAAACCAAAGAACATTAAATGTATCACTTTTAAGGTGAATGGGAGTAGTTTGCTACACTCCTTGCCAACCTAAGTTGGGAAAATAAAAAGATGCTATGGAAAAGATCCTCTGCGCATGTAAAGAGTTCCATAAATTATTTGTGAATCCATCCAGAAAACATGTTTAAAACATTAATTAAATTTTGTTTAAGGTCTAAAAGATTTGAATATTATTTGAGAAAATTCTGCAATTTTATCCGAATGAAAAGTGTATTTTGGTTAAATTGTAATCAGATCATTTTATATGTAAATATTACCTTACAAAAGTTTCCAACTAACGGACCAATCGCGCTTTCCCCCCTGCCTTTTTACTATTTGTTTTTACCCAAGTAAGGTTGGCACAGAGTGTAAGTCTCCCAATCAGAGTCTTCGCTCTGTGTGAATCAAGGAAAGGTGCAAAAGAAAAAAATAATTTTTGAAACCCAATTACTCCTGCTGTAATAGAGTATTAATATTATTGCAGAAGGTTATACTTTTTTTTTATGATAAATGTAGCTTACAGGATTCTTTAATCCCACTTTTCGAAACGACTGTTTTGTTGTAAAATTACTTATTTATTGAGAATTTTAAAATATTTTATACAGCCTGATTTATTTATCTAAGTAAGTTATGTTTTTAGCGAAATATTTTTAGTGTTCATAAGTTATAACTGCTAACTGTATCGGGAAGATTGCGTTATGTTATATATATATATATATATATATATATATATATATATACAGTGTTACCTCCTCTAACGGACACCTTTAAATAACGGACATTTTCTCAAGTCCCAGTCCCTTAACTAACATAGGTTACTTAATGTAATCCCCTCTAAATAGCGGACACATTTTTTAATTTTTTTAAATTTAATTTGGCTATCAATCCCAATAAAACACATTTTTGCATCCAAATATTTTTGCACCCTCATTTTCTTATCGTCAAACTAAGTATTGTTGACTGTTCTATGACCTTCTAGTAACCTTAGAGTGACCACCAGCTTTACAATGGTTTCTACACGCCCCATGTCAATTTCCCCCATTATTCTCGAAACCTTCTCTTTCCGAGAATTGAGAGGGAGTGAATGCAATTGCCCCCTGTCCACTTCGCGAAACTGTTTGACTGCTTGCCTGGAGTGGTGTCCGATTTCTAATTGCTCATAATCCTAAAAAGTCGAGTTGCTAACAAGTAACGAGAGCTGATTTAGATTAAGTAAAATAATGTGTTTAAAGAGAAAAAGGTTAATGCTAAAAGAAAAAATGGATGTTGCTGAAAAAGCAAAGCGTGAAATCGATTGCAGAACGTTTTAAAGTTGGAAAAACGCAGATAAGACGTGATATTTCTTTCAAAGCTGTCACGAAAACCCAACGTATCTAAATTTATAGGATTCGAATTCCGCTTACTTGGGTTGCTCAGTTCGTGTGACAATTCAGATTCTTTACGGATGATGAATATAACACAAATCAGCGTTTACTCCTATCTATTTATTTTCAGAATTTACATTAATGTTTAAAATATTTACAAGCCGAAAAAGTCCAGAAATCAAAAGTTCAACATTTCGAAAAGATATTTTCTCAATCAGTCCAAATCTGGTCTAGTCCAGTTCAATCCGGTTCCAAGTCGAGTTGAGTGGTTTCGCTGCTGTACGCCACACTCCCACCTTTTGAGTTTCTTCCTTCAATAAACTCAAAACTCTTTATATCTTCTTCAGGTAAAGTCACTTCAAATACTGTAGAATCTTTCACACGGTCTTCTGGTAATGCAATCATGTTTAATTTCCACGGCTTGGAATTAAATCGTTTGCATCTAACACAACTATTCAAAACTTTTTGGATAGATTTTCTGGCATTCAATACCCAATAATTGTCTTCCAAGGAAAGAGTTTTTGATGTGTCAACAGAGACTTTTCTGGCATTGATGCAAAATCTCTGTACCCAAGCGATCATGCGTATATTCTTCAGATGGGAAGAGAATGCTCTATAATACCAGTCACTATCTTCTTTGGCGCTGTTATGAGCTGACAAAATAGTTTTTCTCTTTTCACTGTTGACAGCGTCTTCATTAACCCTTTCTTTACTCTGTGGCCAATTTTCTGTCATTCCATACAGCCATTCTGGCCCCTCCCACCATTTTAAGTTGACTAGTTGTTCTGCTGTACACCCTCGGGAAGGCAGGTCAACCGGATTTATCGGGCCCGGAGCATGCCTCCACATGTCTGCTTCGGAAAGGCTTCGTATCTCCTTCACACGGTTCCACACGAATGTTCCCCACTGCGCCTCTCTTTTAATCCAGCATAAAGCCGTCATGGAGTTACTCCAATAAAATATATCTAGTTTCGCCAACTGTAAATCTTTCACCACACTTGCCGCTAATCTGGCACCTATGCAACAAGACAA
This sequence comes from Hylyphantes graminicola, assembly GCA_023701765.1. Taxonomy (NCBI): domain Eukaryota; kingdom Metazoa; phylum Arthropoda; class Arachnida; order Araneae; family Linyphiidae; genus Hylyphantes; species Hylyphantes graminicola. Next base: position 51,082,798 of record CM043120.1, read on the forward strand.
CAGTTCAAGACGTGCAATGGTCACGTTCTTCAAAGGTGACACTCTTGCTCTGGATTGAACAAATTGAACGAAAACTTGGTGATCAACTTCAACACGCAAAAAAATCACAGTTGCATATGCTTTGGAGCTAGCATCACAGAACAAAAGAAGACTCACTTTTTCACCACTGTCCTGCTCAATTCTTATCCATCGAGGAATTCTGACATCTGACAACATCTGCAATTTCTCCAGCCACTTTACAAACCACTTAGTCAAATCTTCCGGTAGCTCTTCATCCCACTTGAGTCCACGACTCCAGGTTTCCTGAAGGATGAACTTAGGAGTAATTGTAACTGGAGAAGCAATACCCAATGGGTCAAATATGCTCTGTGCCAATGAAAGTAATCCTCTTCTAGTTGTAACCTTCTCTTCTAAAGGACTAAAAATCTTGCAACAGGGGTGCCAGACTTCCGCCGAACGGCGGAATTCCTCTTTTTCCGATTTTCAAAAAAAAAAAAAAAATCCGCTTTTTCCGAATTTTTCAGAAAATTCCGCTGAATCAATTTTTTCAAAAGATTATGAAATAAACTTTTATATTTTCTAAGTTTTCGAAAAAAAATCGCATTAACAGGGTTTCCGCTCATATGCAAAGTCAAGAATTTGGACATTGGGTATTGCCATAAGTCTTGAAATTGAGCAAAAAAAAAAAAAAAAAACACCAAAAGTCATGTATTTGAGCAAAGAAACGTCCGAAAAACCTAAAAATCGATATATATATATTTATTCGCGTCTTTCGGATCGCCCGACCTTCGCGACTTTCGGATTGCTGGAGTCTCGTGAATTTTGGATCACTGGAGTTTCACGACTTTCAGATCGCTGGAGTTTCGTGAAGTTTGGATCGCTGGACTTCCGCTAATATCGGATCGCCGGAGTTTCGTGTCTTCCGAATCGCTGGAGTTTCGTGTCTTCCGGATCGCCGGAGTTTCGTGACTTCCGGATCGCCGGAGTTTCGTGACTTCCGGATCGCTTGTGTTTCGCGACTTTCGGATCGCTAAGGTTTCGCGTCTTTAGGATCACCGGAGTTTCGTGACTTTCGGAACGCTGGACTTCCGCGACTTACTGATCGCTAGAGTTCCGCGACTTTCAGAACGCCGCAGTTTCGTGTCTTTCGGAACGCCGGAGTTACGTGAATATCGGATCACTGGAGTTCCGCGAATTTCGGATCACTGGAGTTCCGCGAATTTCGAATCACTGAAGTTCCGCGAATTTCGGATCACTGGAGTTCCGCGAATTTCGGATCACTGGAGTTCCGCGAATTTCTCGGATTTTCGGAATGTCAAAGCTTAGGGCTTTTTGGAAAGCCGGAGTTTCGCTACTTTCGGAGCGCCGGCGTTTTTTTTTTTTTTTAATTTTCAGATGCCGGAGTTTTTATGTTCTGATAGACAAAGTTTGCGAGATTTTCAGATCGCCGCAATTATTAATATTAGAAAAAAGTCATTGATTATAAATTCAATGAAAATTCTGGTGGTAGAGAGTAAGAGATATATCCTAAATTTAAACTATTATTTAAAAAATAAATTTATGCCAATAGTTTTGCCAGTAGGCTTTTTTGTAATTTTGATTTAACTTGTGATTTATAAAGTTTTTTTAATGCAAGCGCAACCCTTATTAGAATGAGGAATGCAATTTCACTATAATACACACTTATTAGAGAACAAAGAAATCCTTGGAATAAGAAAAATTTAATGCAGATAAATCAATACTTCTGCAATAAGTTCACATGAAAGAAAATTTTTTTTTCACTTTATTAATATAATACAATTTGAAATCATTTTATGGTGCAATAATTTATTTCTAAAATAAATATGTGCACTTGCACATTAAGGGGAGAACATAGTTAACTGTAAAATCAAAAAACTATTTTTGAAACCAGTATTTTCTGATAGATGAAAGCCCGATCTATCGAATGAGACCAATTTTGTATCGATCGGTTAATTATTTCTTATAAAAAATTTAAATTATAAAAATAAGCAAGTGTGCCATGCCTCCTTTGAATTACTAATTGCATGCTTGTATTATTAATGTATTATATTATAAAAATAAGATTTTTTTAATGTTTTTTTTTTAAACTATTCACTGGGTCAATGCAAGAAAAATTTGCTGACAGTTAACAAGAAATTCAGTTAACACGAAATGTTTCAGTGGTCTCTTCGAGTTTGTTAACGGAATTGACTGTATTTGTTTTTCGCATTTTTCTCAAAACTATAATTTTCAACACATCGGTACACTTTTCTCTTAATCTATTAAATATTTCTTTTTTGTTTTTTTGTGTGTTATAAAACCATTTTAGATCTATTTAGGTCACCTCATTTAGTCTTACAAATTTAAAAAACTGTTTTATTATTTTACACTTTTCTGCGTTGAAAATCAGAAATTTAATGAATTTAGAATATAATGTTCTTTAAATAAATTTAAAATTATTTTAGGAGACCAATATAAATCTAACTGTTTACTTACATTTGAAAAAAGTTTTACGTACATTCATTGTATATTTTTTGTACAAATGGTACCGAAAAAATACTTGTATTTTTGAAGTTTCGTAATTGTATGTTTAAAAAAATGTCTTTTTCTCATTTTTTTTTAAAGTAAGGTTCTTATGTGTAAATATAATAATAAAAGTACAATTTATAACTTATTACAATTTTTTTTTTGTAACATAATTTTTAAATTATTTAGAGCCTTTCGAAATCAATACTAAAAATTGCTCATTTTTGCTGTCGCTAACTATGTTCTCCCCTTAAATCTGACGCGTGATTTCCTCTTTTTTGATTTTGGCCACTTTCACCCCTGTTGCAAGACAAAGTATCTTCTTTGGTATTCCAGTTTAGACCCAACAATGGTACAACTTCTTCATCAGGTTGCTCAATGACATCAAATACCAGTCTAATCTTTGTCGTAGCACTACTCTCCGAACTCTCTTTAAACACTGGTCTGTGCGGAAGGTAATGAACATTTTTGTCACCTTCAGTCTTCACTTCTTCTATAACTCCAGCTGAAACCCATTGTTCGAATACTTCCTGATAGGATTCAACCTTTTGCGAGTCGACTGGTCTCTTGCAGGTGGAAGCTAGTCGCCTTTCAGCCATTTCTCTGAGGTCTGGGAGACGAGAGGATTCAAAAACCCACGGCAACGCAACTTCATACCTCTTGTCTTCATCAACTGTTACTGTGCTTCGAAAATATTCTAAAGTAGCTTGATGAATTTCTTCCCTTTTCTTGGACTCACAAGAATCATTGATACCGATAGCTTCAAGCTTCCGTAAATCACTAATATGGAATTCTTTAACAAGCAAATTAGTTACAATCATACATTCGGATTTTTGTGTAACTTCATTCACAGGGGATTTTCCCATAAGTGTCCATCCAAGAGAAGTTTCTATAGCTGTCAGGCCACAAGTCAAGTTGATAATGTTCCCAGTCATCAGTTTACCTGCCACATCAGCACCTATTAGCAGATGAATAGTTGGTGTCGAACAATATTGGTAGTATTCTTTATCAGAGAGAAGAATTCGCTTATCTTTCAATTCTTGTGAACAGAATGACGCATTTGTCTGGGGAATTTCTGAGCAGATTCTTTCTTGGTCAAGTACGTTGAAAGTGCAATAATATTTCTTCTGAACGTCACTCACAAAAATCTTGTGTTCAAAGTGCTTCTGTTGGCTTTGCAGCCCTCCAAAGAGAACATGATTCAGAGTCGTCTCTTTCACAACAGGATATTTCATTCTGTCAACAGCTTCCTTAGTTATATAGGATTTTTGGCTTCCTGTGTCAATTATTGCCCTCACAACAAATTCTTTGTTTCCTTCTCGCAGCAAGACGACCAAGGTTTGAAGGAAAACATTTGCAGAACAAGTAGGATTAGCCAGAGAATTCAAATGTTCATCATTTCTGTCGAGAGGTGGTTCTCTAGAACTTGCAGGAGGTGGATCATCTTGAACATCAGGACACATAATACGTTCATGTCGTCTACCACAGTGCTCACAGCTGACCCTAACGTTACATTTCTTTGACATATGTCCCGGCCTGAGGCACCTGAAGCAGCCACCCCACTTCTTAAGGCGTGCAATTCGTTCGTTTAAATCCAAATTGCGTGCGGAACGACAGTCTTTTGTTTCGTGATTTGTTTTTTCACAAAATGCACACTTTTTAGGCGCTCCCTCTCGATTTCCGGCAAACAGTCCAGCTGCAGTTGGCAGCTCCACCTTTGGCTTGAGATTCTTTGTATTTTCTTTAAGCGAGAAACCTTGCATAGCAAGCTCTATTCGGCCCTCACTTTCCACTTCATTCTTTAAGAATTTCATTAAGCTGTCTAGTTTAGATTCGCCTTCTTTAATGGGTAAGGACCTACCGTTTCTTTGCCAGGTTCTTAACACTTCTTCTGTCAAACAAGATTCGACGAGTGGGAAGAGCATGGACGCATATTTTTCGGTCGTTACACCAAAAGTTTCCAAGGACCTCAACTGAGTTTCAATACGATCATAAATAGTCGACAGCTTCACATGATTAGACTGCATGTTGAAAGCCGAAGTAAGTTTTAAAAGTTCTCGCACATAGTATTCTACCAAAAGATCATCTTGTCCAAATCTTGATTTCAGACATTCTATTGCTTTGTAATAGTTACCAGATGATTGTGGAAAACTCTCAATCAATTCCCAGGCTCTTGAATTGGGTACAGTACATTGTGCCAAGTACTGAAACTTGTCTGTTTCATCTATGTCTGGGTCTTCATGAATTTTAGTAAATTGTCCCCAAAACGGCAACCAGTCTTTGATTTCTTCACCAAACTTCTTCAATTCTAAAGGTGGCAATTTAAATTTCCGTTTGGCGACGGATCTACTAATCATAGATTGAGAATCAAAATCATCAAGTGTACTGACATTTCGTTTACACAGCAAACTCATTTTCTTAAATTTATGGACATAACTATCGGCTTTTTCAGTCTCAGCTTCAATATCTTCATCTTTTACGTTATTCACACTTAATAAAGAAGATAATATCTCTTCGTTCAAGTTCAAAAGCTCATCATGCTTTTCACTAAGCATCTGTAAAGTCGCCAAACAGTCGACATCTTCTGACACATTCACGACTTTCTTATCTAAAGCTTCGTTTAATTCGTTAAATAGACGAGTGAACGCCGATCTCACTGCTTTTCGTTTTTGTTTCAATGCATCCATGATGAAGGAAAAATAAAGCAGCTTACTTTAGTGTTTCAATGCTTCAAATCATCCGTCCTGTCGCGGACGCCATGTCACGAAAACCCAACGTATCTAAATTTATAGGATTCGAATTCCGCTTACTTGGGTTGCTCAGTTCGTGTGACAATTCAGATTCTTTACGGATGATGAATATAACACAAATCAGCGTTTACTCCTATCTATTTATTTTCAGAATTTACATTAATGTTTAAAATATTAACAAGCCGAAAAAGTCCAGAAATCAAAAGTTCAACATTTCGAAAAGATATTTTCTCAATCAGTCCAAATCTGGTCTAGTCCAGTTCAATCCGGTTCCAAGTCGAGTTGAGTGGTTTCGCTGCTGTACGCCACAAAAGCAGTAAGCGGCGAATAAAAGTCTGTGGACCCCACTCAAGTTGCCAACTGGATCACAGGACTTAAACAATTGATTCGGTGAGTGCAGAAACAATGTCAGTCACAAATTTCAAATTTTTCAGGAGGTAGAAATAACGTAATAACTCATCCTCTATTTCTGCACTAAACACTCGAAACAAACGTCCTGTATTTACGGAACTACTCAACAGACTAACGTAGTTTTTGCACCTAACACGCACCTTGCCTTTCTACGCTTATTTTCGGTTTTCGGATTTTTTTTACTGAAGTGGTTTCTGCACTCACCGAACCGATTCAATTGTTTGAAGGGTATGAGGATCGAAACATTTTTAATTGTGATAAGACTGGTTTATTTTATGGCATCTTTCCGGACAAGGCTATCAAAATGTACTTATTTACTTATATTATAAATCAAAGCTATTAAATTTATTTCCTTTAGATTAAGTGGTAATTTTAACCTCTCGTTCAGTGATGTTTTTTTTTTTCAAAAATACAAATTAATCCCCCCCCCCCAATAACGGACACAAAATGCCCGGCACCGCGAGTGTCCGGTATTCGGAGGTTTTACTGTATATACATATGTTATTTCTTTATCAATAAGAAATCTTGTACTCTCCTTTTTCATTCAGTGGCTAAAATCTCTGCATTTATGTCAAATTTAGTAACATGTGTATTTATTTCAGAGCCAATCTCCCAGAAGATTTGAAGTATGTCGCCAAGCATTTTATCAAGTTGTTCATTCCAGTCTCCCTTTGTATGTTGTTAGTTGTAGCCACCACTAGCTCCATTACATTCTACACAAAAACTAATACATACCTGTGAGTTGATTTTGAAATGATTACATTAAATATTATATTTAGTATTTGGAAACTAATTTTTCCATTAAAACACTCAATTTAGTTTTTGTGATATGCCTCTTTTGTTTTAGAAAAGGGGTTTATACCGAAACCTTTCGTATACGTTAAATTTAATGGTGAGAATCCATAGGATTTAATTGTAAAATTTGCTTTAGAAAATATCACCGCATGTTGAAATTGCCCCTTAAATTGTTTTGTTAAAATTTTTCTAGGTATATGTCCTATCTTTAGACTTGTTTAAAAAACTGAATAATAAAAGGCTTCAAGTAAGACAGTTATTTACTGTTTCACAGTAGTGCCAGACTTCTATCGAACAGCGAAGATTTTTTTTGTGAAATAAAGTTTTTGATTTTCTAAGTTTTCAAAAAAAAATCTATATATTATATTATATGTTTATAAAAAATATTGTAATATCATGATTCCCCTTAAAAAAAATATAAAGGATATGTTGATTTTGATTCAATTACGGAATGATGCGTTTTTGTCGTACGTTTTCAAAAGATATTGACGGGCAGACAGATGTTTTATACCATGCTTTTTTTTAAAATTAGGTTGACGTTTCCAATTATCGAAAGAGTGTCTGGTTTCTATGTAGCTCCGGTTCAGGCCAAATTGGATCAACCGGAATGTTTTCTTCTGATCAAGCGTTAGCGAGTCGTGACCTTGTAATCACAAGAACAGCTTTGAACTTTGAAATTTTTTTTTGTGTGCTTGCGTTTTAAACTTTTTAATTCATTTTTTCTACTTCGGCCTATACTGTGTTTTCTAATTTTAGACAGGTTTTTTTTTATGGAGGGTCGGCTTATACACGCTTTAGTATCCAATCGGTGTTGGTATTAATTTCTAGTCCTTGAATTTTTTTTGTTAGTTTACTTTAAGTTATAGTTGCATGAGGGCTATTGGCTATGGGCATCATAATGTAGAACCAGAGTCAAGAGACTAGCCGACACCTGAGTAGGCACCCAAAGCATTCGTTAAGGGTGCCGTCATACACAATGTTGGGGTTTTAAAGCGTATTTTTGTAGCTTGCACTCTCTTCACATAGGGTATTATTTGTTGGACATTTTTGGCTACACAGGCCTTTTATAGGTCAGCAGTTATCTTGGCGATTGCCGGATCCCAACTTGGGACCTTCCCGATGCAAGGCAAATGCCTAAATTGACTGGGCTCCCCAGTCCCTTGATTTTTTCTGGAATTTGGTTAGTAGTGATGATTTCCACCACTTCATTTGAATAGAGCCTGTTCTGTTTCAGCATCCTGTAGCTATAGATCGTTTGTTTCGGCTTAGTCTCATCATATTCCTTCTCTTACGATAATCGATGTTTCGTAAATGATGAAACAGACTGATAAATTTTAAAATTGGATATTTTTGGTAATAATAATTTTTATATTTTTACGGAGGCACATTCAACATTTCCTATTTACTCCAATCCATGCGCATGCTATACTCATTTAGTTGATGTGGTCCTGCTCCTGCGATTTCCTTTTTTTTTTGTTGACCTCTTATTTTTATTTTTTTTAAATGCAGTTTAATTAAAAGAAAACATAATATTGAAAACTTATTATGAGTTATATATAGATCTTTTTGTCTATAATCTAGTATCTTTTTCTGTTTACCAATTAGGTTGATCACTGATCAGACAGTGGACACTCTTACCGAAGTCTGGCAGGCCTCTGCTAACACATTTATTCTGGTGGGGGTTTTAGTTTGTATAGCTTTTATTGCCTTGTTTTTGTACAAGTTCAAGTTTTACAAGGTAATGTGATTTTCTTGTACATATATAAAATATTATTTACATTTTAGGGGACTTGGTACCACATCAATTTTTTTTCATTTATAGATTTTTGATTAAAATTTCCTTGCTTTGTTATGTTAATTAACACATAAAAGCAATGTATTGAAAAAAAACTTCTAATATTTGAAAAGTTTTTTAATTAATTTTTTGTCTTAAAAAATTTAAATAAATTTTTTTCTCCTAGAAACTTTAAACCAGGGGTTCCCAACCTTTTGGCACCCGCGTACCACTTGAGTTTTTGGGAAATTTTGGTGTACCACCCGACATAATATTTTAATAAACATATAATATTTACTCTTATAAAGGTGTTCAAAGGCTTTTTGAATTTCTAAAGAAATTCATATTTAATTCGTTTAATTTTTTGTTAGATATTTGTTGATTTATAGCATGCTTATATTAAAGAAGAAATAAAAAGATTAATATATGGTAAAAGTTTTATTTATTACTCCATAGGTCTAAATATATACAAATAAAAAATTCGTACAAACTCAGAAAAAAGTTCATCATTATGCAAAATAATCTTTTATAGTCTTCAGTGCGAAACTTGTTGTTATTGTTTGCTTGTGACAAAAATATCAACGTTGGCAGTATGGTACTTATTGTGCTTCTATGTTTATTTTTAATGTACAAGCGTTCAGAAAATCCATTCTCACACCTATGCTATGTGTCTCACATAATTAATGTACGATCGATAAAACTTACCGGTGGTACGGGAAATTTTCCCGCTTGCCACCGGTTGGGTGGTAAACATACTTTAAACTATAATACATAAGAACTATCTTCCAAATTTGATACATCACCATTTATTTTTTTTGTATTTAATAAGTGTTTGAGAAAACCCTGAAAATTTTCTAAAAATAAAGATATCCTCTTTAATTATTTTACTTGAAATGTCTGTTTCTAAATCAGACCAATTTATTGTAATTTTTCACTTTAAAATTGAATTAAGATAAAAAAAAATAATTGATTTATGTGAAAACCTTTAACTACATTTGATAATTTTTCAGAATTTTATTTTCAATTTAATTTTGACACCTCAGGACCACTCTTCTGGGAATGTTCATAGTGGTATTTCAATCATTGTTGGTTGTCTATCAGGTCACATTATTGGATTGAAAGTGGAGTAAGGTCTCATAATGAATTAACAGGTTTGCTGTGATCACTCTTTTTATGGTTGCAAGTGATGTATAAGTTTATAAACCTTTTTCAGGAACTATTTGAAGTCATATTTTAATTTTAGGTTATTCATTATTGGCTCATTCTCTCTTCGTTGATGATATTGTTTTTGTGCGCTTACATCTGCTTGGGGTGAGTTAGATATGAAAAATAATTTGTAATATCTAATTTATTTATATATTTCTTTTTTAATTATTCTAGAAAATTGTTAATAATGAAATGAACATTCATTTCATTGTTATCTATTTATATAGCTTTAGGTATATTTACCTATTAAAACTCTAAATTCTTTGGAATATCAAAACATATCATTCATTTCAATTTTTAATCTTCTAACTGAAACTTTTAGGAACTGATAACTGCTTCCTTTTAATCCTATTCATTCAGTCATTTTTCTTTCAATTAAATTTTGTTTGGTCTAAGCATTGCCATACAATTTGCCAACTTACAAATAATCTGTTTAGCTAAATATTTCGATTAGAGATCAACCTATGGTGCTTTTTTGATGACGCTGATTAGATTATTTAAAAATACAATTGGGATACTGGCCTATTATTTTTTCTTTCCATAGCTCTATTGCGATGGAAAAAATCAGATGTAAAATTTTATTATCTCATGCAAAAGCAACCAATAAATACGATTAGAACTGCGATTTTTTTTTAAATATATATTTTTTGAATTTAAGACCTGCGCATTATTATATTAAGTAATGTTTGCTGGAAGGCTTTTCTTTGGTCGCTGATTCAGGAAAGATAGATAGGGGATAATTGGACCGGTTGACACATCCTCATCCATCAACCGGGCCCACATGGTTGATGGATGTGTTTGAAACGAGCCCCAAACCATGTGTAATCACTTTGATACCAGGAATTGTACTACTTAATTATTACTAGAATTTAGATACTGGATTTTTTTTAAACATCGGTTTACATTGGCGAGCTGGGTAATGGACTATAGAGCCTACACTCTCCCTTCTAGAGGGCGCAATCACTGTCATACATCGGCCTGCCGATGCTTTTTAGGGGTATGGACCGATTTACCCCCAAAGTAACATCGGCCGTCGATGGTAATTTTGTTTAACAATCGGTGCCTATACATCAATTGATCCCTGATTCCCATGAATAATGCACCATGTTGAGGGAGTATATGTTTCATATGCTCCAAAGTCTTTATGTCATGTCTGATGTCTCCCTTAAATGTTGCATTGGGTCCTACTTAGGTTCTAAATTACGTCAATATCCCTATCCCCAATCTTCGTCAATATCCTTAGTGTGACGATAATTCAACCAAATTCTAACCCTGTCTTTTTCTAGGGAAATAGTGCGAGACTACAACATCCCCATGGACTACATCACTGTGTACATCATGATTTGGAACTTTGGTGTGGTGGGCATAGTGTGCATCCACTGGAAAGGCCCTCTCATTTTCCAGCAGGCCTACCAAATGCTAATTGCAGCATTTTTTGCAATGGTCTTGACAGAGCATCTGCCCAACTGGACAGCATGGGTGGTTCTGGGGGTCATCTCTGTCTGGGGTGAGTGCTACTATATTTCCCATTTTTTCTGCTATGCCTGTTATATATATTCATCCTTGCTTCACTACAAGCTCAGTTTTTAGATAATTTCTAATGAGATTAGAGTCGAGTGTTACTTGACAATATTAACCTAAACAGCAAAAAATGCAAGATTCACATACGGCATAGACTTGTTCTGGTGAAGGTTGTAAACCCTGGTGCAAATAAACAGGATTGCCACACATCGGGAAAATGTGGTATTGTCAGGAAAAATTAAAATGGCCTCTAAAGGCTGTTAAAATCCAAAATGTTCCGATTTTCGGGAAAAGTCAGGGAATTGTCCTTTTTCCGTGGATTTTTCCACTTTCTATGTGTATTCGAGTTTTTGCGGATTTTACTCTTATTTTCCCATGGGAGGAATGAGTAGTTGTAGAGTAGATATTCCCTATTCCCCATCATTGAGCGGGATCAAGTAACTGTTCAGTATAGCAGGGAAGCTAAATACATGGAAGGATCGCCATCCCGCACGTTTGACGAAATAAGAAGTAATAGGAATTTTCACGAAAGTGACTTTTGGAGGATTTAAAATAATTTACTCCAACTATAATTTTAGATATACATTCATGTACTATCAGACACTTGGAAACACAATCTAAATAATATTTTTTTTATTTTAGAGACATTTTAGTTTGTTTAAAACTATCTTTAAACTTTACATGAAAAATATACATGTTTATTAATAAAATAGGTTTTCCCATTAAGAATCGTAAGCATATAAGCAGTATATTATGTTGAATAAAACTTTTTAATATGGAGTAATAAGTCATACCAAATGTAGAGAAAATATCTGATTTTTATTTTACTGAAACAATTACAACTTTTTAAATTAAGAAAAATGTATTGTATTTAGATTTGCGAATTTTTTTATTCAAAATGTGGGGTTTTTTTTTTTCAAAATACTGATTATAAAGGACAGATTTTTTGAGAAATTGCAGTTTTCTTCATTGTCGGCCAATGACTTGACAATTACTAGGTGGCATTTTTTTTCACTGGGCGACACATGTCGAACAGCCACTATGTTAAAAAATACTCTGGTATTGGGAACACTTGCACCGAATTTGAAGGGGGGGGGGGGGGGCTGTACTTTCCGTTTTCAGCAATACCTTCAAAACCAAAAGTGCTACAGCGGCCACCACTCGCAATTTTTTTCAAACACCATATGACGAATAACAGGTACTAGACAACTAACGTCTGTTAGATTATTGTGTTTATATTTTACACAAAAAAGTTAGGTTTTAATAATAAAATTCATAAAAAATATCATTAAATGTTTAATTAATGTTAATAATTATAATGCAAATAATTTTTTTATAATAACTAAAGAAAACTTATTTATGATATTAAATTACGGAAAGAATAAATGAGTTATTTGGAAACAAATTGTAGTTAATATAGACTAGGTAGTAGTTAAATACAAGTTTTATTTTTTTATTTACTGATAAATGAGTTGTTATCATAAGATTCGTAAGAATAAAGAAAAGATGTTAAAATTTTTCATAAAACTCGCTTAACAGTCGTCTGAAATAGTAAAATAAAATTTATTCAATTCGGAATACAGAATTACATTTTAAGGAGATGCACAACATTGAAATCTAACTGTGTTATTTTAGCTGAAAATAAAGGCAAATTAAAATATTATTCACCCTAAAAGAATTGAGAATGAACAATTTCTTTGATAAATTAAAACTGTTTCAAAATGTTTCTTAAAATATTTAATGAAAACATTATTATATTGACACAAAATCGTATTGGACTATGCACTCCCACCTCTTTTTTCGCCATCATAAGATGCCGTCGCAGTTGCAGTGACGGCTTCAAAGATGTTGACTCCCCTTTACTCATTCCTCCATGGATTTTCCTGACAAATTCCCTAGAAACCGCGTTAGTTTTTTCCTACAATTAGGGGAGAGTGTTGTACCTTGGGACGCTTGTACCTTGGGACACTGACAATTTCTAAGAATCTATTGGCAATATTCATACATTGTTTTTTTCTAATAGTAGCCTTAACCAACATACATCATCATAATAAAATTTTACACTAGCATCATTGAATTGATGAAATGGTGACAAAAAATAATATTTCATTACCCCAAAGTAAATATTTTTCTCATTCTAATATAATTTTTTACCTTAGTACTCTTACAAAAAGTCAACTGCATTTTATTTTCTTCATAAAAGAGAAGATTTTAAAATATTTTGGTTATGAGAAAATAATGATAATGCATTTGGATCGACCACTATCTTGCTTTTATTTAAACCATGTAGTGTGTTGTACCTTGGGACAGTATTAATAATTTGATTAAATTCTTAATAATTTAGATAAATAAAATATCTTTATTATTTATTTTAAGAGCGATTCCACAAAACATGTAAAATACAACTCAGCTTTGTTTTGGATATATTTTATAATGATTGAAGTTTGAAAATATAATTCTGGCAACACCTGATAAATCTTTTTCCTTCCGTGTGATAAAATGTTCTAAAGAGCACATTTTCTGATGTATTTTGAAATAAAGTTTGTTTCTCCTGACACAAATTAGTTCAAGTGTATGACTATTGACTGAATTATAAAGCATGTCCCAAGGTACAACATCATGTTGTACCTTGGGACAGTTTATCCTCTCTTCTTTAAATGTGTTTCAATTTTTTAATTTCAAGCTGCCAGAATTAAAAAAAATATATTATAGAGGAATATATTGGTGTGTTGAAATGCTGCTTTGAAATTTTTATTTTGACAATAATTATCGAAGAAAAAAATTAAAATGTAAAAATTGTCCCAAGGTACAACACTCTCCCCTACTTGTTCCACAGACTTGTTCGACGAAGAAACTAGCTTCCCTTCTTATCCCCCTGCCGCTTCACTCCCAGGTCCAAATACTTTATGGATTATTAACCATTGTAAATCAAATTATGATAGTGACTTTTTTCTCGGAGTTGTGTTTTAATACTACTTTTATTTTAATGAAAGTTATTTACTGAATTTATTGACGTTTTGAAATTGTTAAAATGCTGGTAAGTTGATGTTTATATTCTGTGCATATTAGTGAAAAGAAATTATAAATAATACAGTGTTTTTGTAATTATAAAGTTGAAAATCCCTATAATACTGTCTGAATCAAAGCCTTATCAAAAATAAGTTTTTTTTTAATGGAAACAACATTCTGAGTTTTTCAGGGAAATCAAATTCACTTTAGGTGTTTAAGTTGATATAAATTTTCAGCAACCATTTTTTTTATTAATCTGTTGACTATCATAATCAAAATCGTAAAAGGGAACCATCAGTAAATTTCCCTAAACATTTTTCAATTCATTTCCATCTACTTGAATAATTGTTAAATTTTTATGTCCAAAAAAATTAAGCATTCAAAGCTTATTTTTCCCTGTAAAGTTTAATATTTAATTCCAGCATATTTATTTTGTATAACCTGTGCTTTGTGGTGCAGAAAACAAACTTGCATTTTAAAAACTGAACTGCGAAGATGATAGAATCTTTTTATTGGAAATATGGAGACTATTAAAAAACAATTAAAATCAATTATAAATCCTTTATTCTTTTTTATTATACATACAGAATTTAAATATAATGCAACTATTTTCACTACTATTTAAATAATGAGGCGACTATTTTTGCAACTCTTTTGAAAATTCCAGGCTATTAAGGCGACTCTTTTTGATAAATTTGACTGGCATCCCTGTTAATTGCATTAAACATTTTTGAAAATCTAAAATGATCCTTAACCAATTACTTATTTTCCTTGATGAGGATATCCGATATAATCTTCTTTATTCTATTTTCAGATTTGATATGTGTTCTCTGCCCCAAGGTCAAAATATTCATTGAAACTGCCTTAGAAATTAATGAACCCATCTTTTCTGCCTTAATAAACTCATGTATGTCTTTTCTACCTGTTTACCTTTATTTGTAGTCATTTTTTAAAATATATTTTAACAATATACTCGCATGTATTTGCTATTTAGAATTAGGGATTCACCGAATACCAAATTTGGCCCAATAACGAATATTTGGCCAAAGTCTTAACAGAATATTCGTTCGAATACTGAATATTTGGGAATACCGAGTATTGCGATTGTGTACTTATATGTTTATATGAATAATAAATACAGCTTACTTAGATCTGACAAAAAATAAAATTTGGTTTAGATAGGCCGAATATTTGGCCTATCTAAACCAAATTTTATTTTTTGTCAGATCTAAGTAAGCTTTTTTTTATTATTCATCAATTTTAATTCAGCATTAACATATAAGTACACAATCGCACAATTTTAATACAATATAGCTATTAAATTTTTAGTCAAAGCAACACACAATAAAGTAGTACTCGTTTGTTATTGAAACAACCTTTTAGAAAGTGTTTGAAACTTGGTAAAATTACAACACAAAAGCAGTAGTATGAAAACCAAAACAGGAGGTGGATTCGATGTGGAATGAAAATTAGAAAAAAAAATAATTGCTTACAATATTGTATACTATTACATATTATAGTGAAAAAATTACAACTGTGATCTATGATAGCAATTATTGTTTTTTTTTAAAACCCACTCTCTGTTACTGTTCCCTTAGAGATACATGTTATTTAATACAACTTGAGTAAAGTGTGATTTACCATTATAAATAACAAAAACTTAAGAATTTGAGTCGATCAAAGATAACAAGTCCTGTTTTAGAAGATAACATGAAGACATTTAAAAAAAATTAAATTTCATTATTCGGCTAAAGTGGCTGAATACCAAATATTCGGTGCATCCCTATTTAAAATTATAAAATGCAATGGGCTAGCCTTGTTATGGCGTATAGGATTTTAATTTAATTCTTGCAAAAATTTGACCATAATTCACAGATTGTCATGGTCAAAATGATTTTTTTTTATTAAATATACTTAAAAAGTTTTCTTTTTGTTTTATATAGATACAGGTATCTGCTCGTAAAAATGTTTTACATAAAATAATTATTCATTTATCTAAAGTAATCTAGTGTCCCACTTTTTCACCCAGTGTAACACCAAATTCCGTTTATCCATTTCCAACAGCCCACCCCTCTATCAAGAACAGTCTTCCACATGGCCTCCCATTCCATCACCAGAATATGTCCAGAATATCACCAGAATATAGTATTAAGGGCTACCACAGCTTGGATCTTGTCTCGTCTCTGGGCAACAGGGAGATTCCTAAAGTGAGTTGTTTTTGGATTATAATTTGTAAGTTGTGTCATTAAGGCTGCTCATCACCCCCATTCCCCCATTTCGATCGGGCTTGCTAATGGTAAGTCTATGGGGGAAAAAAGGGTTTTTATTTTAAAAAAAAGCAAAAAAAGGTTATCTTTTAAAAACGTTATTTACTTTTTTTAATCTTATTTTTTTTTCTATTAAAAAAAAATAAATAACGTTTTTAAGAAAAATAACCTCTAAAAGCACAACTTTAGTGGAGTTCTATGAGGTTAAAAAATATTGCATCAAAATATTCCTGTAATTTCTTTGCTTTTTTTTGGAATAAAAACCATTTTTTCCCCATAGACTTACCATTAGCAAGCCCCATCGAATAAGGACGGGGAATGGGGGTGATGAGCAGCCTTAAATATATTCCTAGATGTTGTATGGCTGGAGAGGTCGGTTGTTAAAGGGGAATGGGCGCACAGGACTACGGGTCTCCAGACTCAAGTGCCTCAGTGTTAATCCAATGGAAAAATACTATTTTCTCTGTCACTTTTCTCCGGCTGTATTGAATCAAAGTTTTTTTTAAATAATAAACATCGATGACTTACAGATCTCTATAATTCCAATTTTTTAAATTGCTTCGAATACCTTTTGTAAAATGGTTTATTAAAATTTTAAAAAGTATTTGAACCAATTTCAAAAAGTGGGATTGCTGGGACCTGTAAATCCGCTACATTTATCACATAAAAAAATCAGTTTGTAAAAATATTCAAAACAGCCGGAGAAATGTAGCAGAGAAAATATTCTTTTTCTCCATTGGATTAACATACTCCTGCACTTTGTTTTAGATATCTGCTCTCCCATTCCCCTTAAAGCAGCATGCCACCCCTTGCATGTGAAAGGTCTCAGATTCAGGTCTGGGCATTGACAAAATATTTTATGTTTTTGGTTAAGTTTATTATTAAACTTTTAACCTTTTGATTTTACTTTAAAATAACTGATTATGCAGAAGTTAAGCAGGTCTTTTTTTTTAAACTTGTATTTTAATTTTCAGCTTATTGTATCACTTAGTTTTTTCAGAAATTAAACACTGTCAAAAGTTTAAAAAAAAAATTTTATTATCAATCTTACAATTTGGAATCAATGTTGATGATGTGATGATTCTTTCATTCAAGGGTAAAATGACAGGAATTTTTATAATACAGTATGAAAAAATATCTGATTGTCTTTTTGTCAGTTTATTAATAAATTAGGGGTTTTGAGATGTTTATGTTACCGTTACTACCCGAAATCAGCTAAAACTAGAATTAACTTGTGAGAACTATTTTAACCGACAGCACTAGGGAAAACTAGTTGCCTCTAGCTAAAATCAGACCTCTTATTTAACACAAGTTTGGACCAGTTGTATTGATTAAAACAAGTTGTAATTATTGTTAAAACTATTGTATTATCACCATTTTACTTTATTAATTAAGCATGAATTCTTTATTAAATGTCCAAACAAAGGAATTTTAAAATCTTATTACGACAATAAAGTCTTTAAAAAATGCACTATTCTGACCTTAATGGAGAGTCTTCCAATAACCAAAACGCCTTCACTGCATTTCAGTAATAATTAACTAAACTAATACAAACCCGTTTATCGTATATCGTGCGATTTTCCAAAAATTTAAGTTTTATCTAATATAATATAAGTTTTTATAGTTAAAACTATTTTAAACAAAGCTATTTAGTCAAAAATAGTATTAGCTGTGGATAAATGGTTTTATCTAGTGGAAACTGGTTTTAACCAATGGCCTCAGTTAATATTTATTAGTTTTCACTAGTTAATTCTAGTTCTAGCTTATTCCAGGTTTCAACGGTAACATTTATACCTTGTCCGATTGCAACGTAAGCTTTAGAAGCACTTTCTTCCACTTCCCCCTTGTGTGATTTTCCAAAAAATTAAGTTTTATCTAATATAAGTTTTTATAGTTAAAACTATTTTAAACAAATCTATTTCGTCAAAAATAGTATTAGCTGCGGATAAATGGTTTATCTAGTGGAAACTAGTTTTAACCAATGGCCCCAGTTAATATTAGTTTTCACTTGTTAATTCTAGTTGTAGCTGATTCCGGGTTTTAACGGTAACATTTATAATTTGTCCGATTGCAACGTAAGCTTTAGAAGCACTTTCCTCCAATACTCCCTTGTGCGGCTTTCCAGGACACTGAGAACATCCTCGATTTCTTTTTCCCCCCACCCTACTTGGGTTTGGAATGCGATTGTAATAAACTTCACAGCAGAGTCTCAAACAATGGAGACTTGGGGTAAGTTTCCTGGGAAAACCCCACACGTAAGGGATAGGGCAAGGAAGTGCTTTTAAAAAGGCATTGTAATCAAGAAGAGTTAAGTAATGAACTTTGAAAGTTCCATATCCTTCATAAGTTGTAAAGAAATAAGATTTTGGGAATTCAGGGTTCCCACGGGTCATTGAAAGTCCTTAAGAAGTCCTTGATTTTTATTTTCAATTTCAAGGACCCTTTAATACTCCTTGATTTTTACCAAAAATTGTTGAAAAGTCCTTGATTTTGACTAACAATCATGAAAAAGTCCTTGATTTTCTTAGTTCGCGACTTTCAAATTTTAAGAAGTCATTTCTTAAAATATTGCCAAAGTCGGCTCTAAATGACGCATATAGTACTTCGGCATTAGGTACAAAACGCTGCTTATATATATAAACACTTTATTTATGTTTGGTCAATTTAATAGGCATAGTAATCGGCACATTATGATTAAGGGTCCTTGAAAAAAATTTGGAAGTCCTTGAAAAGTCCTTAAAAACTTCTTTATTTTTATTTTGAAATAAGAGTGGGAACCCTGGAATTTAAGAAGACATAAAATTTTTGCACATCGCAGCACTTGGTTTTCTTTTTAAGAAATTAGACATTGTCAAAAGTTTTTAAAAAATGTTTATGTGATAATTTCAAGGTTAAAAGGACAGGAATTTTTATAATACAGTATGAAAAAAACTTTCAATCGTATGTGATTCTCTTTCTGACAGGGTTGTTTGGCCTACTATATTTGCCTATTTTCTTGCGGCTGTCTGATTAGTAGTTGTCTTTTTGCCAAATTATTAATTTTCCCCCCACCCTACTTGGGTTTGGAATGCGATTGTAATTAACCTCTCAGCAGAGTCTCAAACAAGGGAGGCTTGGAGCAACAGTTTGCTGGGAAAACCCCACACAAAAGGGATAGGGCAAGGAAGTGCTTTTGAAGAGGGCATTGCAATCCAAAAGAGTTAAGTAATAAACTATAAAAGTTCCAAATATTTTATAAATTGTTAAAAAATAAGATTTTGTGAATTTGAGAATACATAAATTTTTTTGCACATCACATGGGCGATTGTCCATATTACGAAAGGTATTATTAATAATAGAAAATTATCAATATAATAGGAAAGTTAGTGTAGAGAATTTTTAAAATATGAAATTGTAAAGTGAATTTTGCTAAGGTGTTTGTAGGTGTGCCTCTGGAGCGAAGAGGATTATGTGACCCGATTTGTTTTTATTTTACTTCAATGTAATTTTGGCATCATTCACCTATTACATCGGGTTGCCTGATAATGATCGACACTTGTCTGTCTCTTAGGAAAGTGTCTTTTGTAGTTCTGGTTCTGCCAAGTCAGCCCAACCAAAATTTTTATTCTGGTCAAGTTTCTTGATTGTGCAGTGAAAAATAAAAACATTGTTTCTTATTAAAGCCTGCGCATTATCTATTAGGGGTATACCTATGAAATTACCTATTATTTTTTTTAAGAAAACTTACCGGCTAATTTTGCATCATTGGATGAGGGTAATAAATCGAAGTTTGCATCATCAAAATCAGTAACTTTGGGCTGTCTTTTTGTTAAATTATAGATTTCTTAGTGATCGAACTTTATATCTTGGGAGGTAAAAAAGGAAGGTGCCCATTTTGCAACTTCATCAAAGTAGCGAAGTGCTGCTCATCCAGACAATGTGCTATGGATCTGAACAAATGATAGTCTGAAAGACCAATATCTGGAGAATATAGAGGGGGCAATATAACATCCCATGTCCGTTTTTTAAGTTGTTTTTAACATTATTTGTGGTGTGAGGCCGCGCAATGTCACGGAGTAAAATAACTTTTCCGTGTCTGCGAGTCCCTTCTTGCCGTTTGTTGATAAATTCCCGGTTTATATTGGTTAATTATTGTTGATGTTGATCAAAAGTAATTATTTCACCAATTTTAAGCAGCTCATACTAATGAAGGCCTTTTTTGGTCCTACCAAATGCAGAGAATGTTCTTCTTTCAAAGCGATTTTCTTTTTGGAGTCAATGTTGAGAGTTGGCCTGGATCAACCAACTTTTTTTTTTCATACAGGATTGTCAAAATATATCCATTTTTCATCACCTGTGAGAATTCGATGCAGGAAACACTTTTTTTATGTCAATTCAAAAGTGGTTTGCAAGTGTATTTTTGGTTCTTCATCTGTGTCTCTGTTAAAGCATGTGGTACCCATTTTCCTCCCTTGCGAATTATTCCCAAGGCATGCAAACTTTCACTATTACATTTCTGAGCTACATTTAATATTTCTGAAATATGTACCTGCGTCATTTTTTGATTTTTATCCAAAATTGTTTGCAATTCTTCATCTTAAAATATTTTTTGGTAGTTTTCCATTATCTTTGTCACATCAAAATCAGCTTTTTTAAGTCAAACAAACCATCATTTTCAAAATGATTCAGAGGGACCATTGTCTCCATAAGCTTTCTGAAGCATTTGAAAAGTTTTAGCAACAGTTTTTTTCAAAATAAAGTAATGGATTAAAATTTCCCGCAAATGACCCTTTGTTGGCCCGAAACATGACATCTTTAAAACCTAGAATGACTATGAAGAAACGCAGCAGTAACTAATGCCCCTGCCAGGTGAAAGGTTAAAAGCAGTCTGACAAAATGCTAGTAGGACGATTCCACACTTTTATTAACCCGGGTGCAGGGCCATCTGTTCATTCAAGGTCATTTCATAGGTATACCCCTAATAAATTGGGAGTTGGTTGTTTTTAACGCAAATTTTGCTGAAATATAACACATTGGGAGAGAGGTGACTAAAATTACGAGTAATGGCAAAAATAAAATTCGGACGTTTTCTCATTGTTTCCTTCCAAAATCATGTTTGTATATATTTTTGGTTTTCGAAACCAATATCATTCTTTTTCAGCGTAAAATTTCCTTTAATTTGATACCAAACTCGACTTATTATGCTTTATTACGATTTTTTAAAAAAAAATTGATGTTTTTTCAAGATGGTGGCCAAAAAATATATATTTGTCGCAACAGTACAGGTCAAGATTTTTAGTATGTTCATTAGAAGCATGTTACCTACCATTTGCAACAAGAATAGCTTATTTTCCCATTTTTTCTACTTCTTACTCTATTTCGACTGTACTACACATCAAGCAAACTTCATTTTATTAGATATAAAATGAATACTTCACAAAAGAACAACTTTCCATTTAGAAAAAAATAAAATAGGAGATCTCGACTGACCTTCTCATCAGGGGTCTAGCCAGTCAAGACCTCCTGAGGCTTTTTTTGAAATGGATTGCCAGCTGTAAGCAGAATTGGCAGTTCCACAGAACCCATCCGAAACCAAATAAGGAGCAAGAAAAATTCCTCTTTGTTTATTTTTCATTTTGTTGCTTAATGGTTGGCTCATAAATATTTGGTTCATAGTTTTGTTTATCGTGTTACACTGAGCTGATGCCGGCTCGCTGGCACAATGTTTAGTGTACTAGCCTTTGGAGCTTGTGGGCTCGGGTTCGAATCCCGGTTAAGGCATGGATGTTTGTTGCTTGTCAATAAATGTTGTTATTTATCTATGTGTGTGTCGTCCTTCTTTGTGTGTCTCTTGTGACTGTCTCTTCTGGCGAGCTGGGTAATGGGCTATAAAGCCTACACTCTCCAGTCTCCCTTCTAGAGGGCGCATTCACTGTCATACACTGAGCTGATACGTTGCACCAATCCAATATATTTTTAGTATTAAAATATTTGTATTTTTTAAAATGTCCCAAAGTTAACAAATGATTTTTGTTTGGTATTTCAGATGTCCATATATAAACCATCTAGAGAATTTATTAAGCCAACGCGTCATGATACATCATTTATATTTTTGAATCGCTTCATGAAAGAAATGGCCGAGCAGGATCTAGAAGGTGGTATTTCAGCTGTGTCAAAACTCGGTAAACATTTCTTTTTGAAAGCTATTATGCTTGTCACTTGACTGTGGCTTAAAATTGCGAGGTGTGTCTTTTTAATTTGTTTAAGCTTCTCTTGGGGCAGTAGAAATATGCAGCCTTAAATGTTTGGTAACTAACATCATGCCTAAATACAGTATTGCACTGTTCTTGCATTAATGTGAAATAAAAGTTTACTTCAGGCTTGCTCATTTGTATAAAACTTCCTGTAATTCCAGAACCGGAAGAAGCAGAATTTATCGTCTCCCACATCTTAGGGAGCAGCGACAGCTCTTTAAGGAAGAAGCACAGAGTGACCCGCTCTGCCTATGCTCCCTCCTACCTAAGACTAAAGATCTACAGTGATGAGGAAGAAAGTGAGATGATCTTGATAAAAGTCATTTACTGATCATGATAATTGAAGAGTACACGGGAAAAACCGATGTTTATCGATGTACCGAGAGAAGTTTCCTTAGCAGGCCACTTTGGCGATGATAGCGAGTGACCGCCTAAACTTGTGTAAGGAAATCAGTTCCTACCACAGAGATCATTGTTAAAGTAATAGAGTGGCAGATCACGTGACCTCCAATGCTAACGATGGGACGCGCAGGGAGCGTCCAGAAGAGCCCCAATGAAGCTAGTGTTTAGGTCACGTGATCTTCCACTCTAATACTTTAACTATCTCTGTGGTTCCTAGCTACCTAGATTCAGGCGATTGACGATCCCGACACTTGGACCAAGCGAAGAAGAAAGAGATAAACCGGTTTTCTTCCGCCAAGCAAGCAATTGCGGGCGTCCGCCTAATAAATCAATCGGTTCTTCCCGTGTACTCTTCAATTGTCATTATGATCCAAACTAACATCTATGACAAGCATCAAATCGCCTGATCATGGTTTTAACTTACGTGGTGATATTCCTGATTTTAAGTATTCTTATGTAGTTTATATTTATTCACTGAATAATTGACGGTCTCTTCTCCTCGATTTGCCCTTCTTAGAAGTTCCCTCTTGACTTAATCAATACCCGTTGTTTCTTTGGAATGGATTGGATTTGGGCAACAACCGATTGATGTAATTGCTCTATACTTCCATATAATTCAACGTATTATTTTGATAATAAGCCGCTGATCCCCGACTTGGCGGGACATTACGAAGAGGGGGATTTATGTGTAGGGAAGACTCGATTCTTCCAAATCACAGTATTCCGTAGATGGTGCTTCTATGCTACAAAACCGGTTGGTGACATCTCCTTTTAGCGGAGAAATATTTCCTCTTATATATGGTAACAGATAGTAGCCACCTGCCTACTATGTCATATATAGGGGCTGTGGTATGATTTCCATCGTCATCTTTCCCTGTTTTTCAAGTCGAGTAAAGGGATACATGGGGACATTAACATGTTTTTGCTATTCTATGTGTATAATTAATGCTATGGTAATGACTTTCAATGGTAATGACTTTAAACAATGAAGAACCATTTAACAATGGCACAACTCATTGGAGATTATTTTATATTGTTTTTTTCTTCTATATGCGCATGAGATTATTTAAATTCCTTTTTTATATCAAGTATAATGCTAATATAATCACTCAATATTTTAATGCTCTTTTTAGTGTTATATTTTTCTCGTTCTTTTTTTTTAATTGCTTGCCCACTTTTTCTAGGTGTTCTATCATCACTTCATCCAGGTTTTAGAGATTTTGTGTGCTTCGGTGTACTTGTGGGGAAAGCATTATCCTTTGGAGAATGGAGTACCTCAGTGGCGTGCTTTGTCGCTTTTGTGTTTGTGAGTAATCACCTGTTTCTATATTTCTGAAAAAAAAAATTAGTTTCTTTTTCTGTACTTAATATATCCGTAGGTAGGTGTGGGATCAACGCAGTAATAATAATCAGAAGAGATCAATAACAGTACTCGCGATTTATTGCAGGGCAGGATTAATTACCTGGCACAATTCATACAATTACAAACATGTCAGCACAATTCAGTTACATTTTCTTGAGTGGCGGTCGAGTCACCGTCCCTGGGAAAAGACCCGTGCATGGGCAATGGGTACTTATTGCTTGAGGATTATGCAATGGCATATGAAGAGTACACGGGAATAACCGATTGATTTATTAGGCGGACACCCGCAATTGTCTGCTTGGCGGCATTGGCAGCAGAAAACCGGTTTCTCTCTTTCTTCTTCGCTTATTCCAAGATCGTCAATTGCCTGAATCGTGGTAGCTATATAGGAACCACAGAGATAGTAGTTTAAAGTATTATAGTGGCAGATCACGTGACCTACAACACTTGGCTTCATTCTGGCTCTTCTGGGAGCTCCTTGCGCGTCCCGTCGTTAGCATTGGAGGTCACACGTGATCTGCCATTCTATTACTTTAACTATGATCTCTGTAGTAGGAAGTGGTTTCCTTACACAAGTTTAGGCGATCACTCGCTATCATCGCCAAAGTGGCCTGCTAAGGAAACTTCTCTACAAAATCAATCGGTTCTTCCCGTGTACTCTTCATATAGAAAATGGATTCCTGAGATGAATGACTTAATTAAATTTAAATGGAGATACTCATTTTTAAGTTATTATTAAATTGTACTTTAACATGTAAAAATAAATAATTAAGAATGCTGGCCTAATGAATGTACTAAGTTGTCAGTTCTACTTTAACTGACTTATTGATATTTTTATCAGTTGAAAGAATAAGTTTTTTTAGGATTTAATTTTTTCTTAAGCTTTTTTTTAATTCCATTGAAAGTTCTTTGATGATTTCCAGATAACAGGCAAAGTGCATGATGAGTCTCTGTATTACAATAAAACCAGCACTGCCATTATACAAATTCAAAACTTGTCTTAAAGGAATTAGTCCTGTTGCTAATAAATATGCAACTCATGCATTCCTACAATGGTAACCTCTATGAAGACATTTATTTTTGATATTATAAAGTAATTCCCTAAGCCAAATAAAATTAATTTATTTTTGTACATTTGTGTTTTCTAGGGAGAGTGCTTGACATTGCTGCTAGTTGTTATCTTTGGAAAGCCGCTACCGTTTTCGGCAATCCCAATCACCTGTGGTTCGTTTTCCTATTTCACGACCAGTTCCCTTGTACAACTATTTGGACAGTCTGGTCAGTGAACAAGTGTACATTTAGGTGTACTTTTGTCATTCAGTTTGTATATATTTCATTTGTATACATTCAGTCTGTGAGTGTGACGTTAAGGACGTCTGTGAGTGTGTCCAAACATTAATTTTTTAAAAAATGTAATCCTCAATTTAATAAATGTACGATTGCAGATTGTGATACTTGTTTTTTATATTTACTTTCATATCTCCTTCACCCCAAAAAAATTCTAACAGATATTCTTTATTGTATAAACATGTTTATAAAATGATTATATATTTATTAATGTGTTTTTCAAGTACTTTTGAAAGAATTAGCTTTTAACATTTGATGAGGTTTACTTCAATTTAGTGAAATTGCAGGGTTTGAGCAGTAGAAATACACATTCTTTTTGTATATCTCTATATTAAAAATAAGTAAGTTCTTTTAAAACGTCTGCAGCCATAAGAGGATGAAATATTGATGTTAGTAGTCCATTCTTTTTCTGGAAGGAACATGTATCAATTTATTATTATTTTTTTTTGGGGGGGGGGAGTGGATTTTCTTTCTTTTTCTTCAAATTTTCAATTAGCTTTTGAATTAAATATTAAAATTAGTCTCTCTATATTAAAATAGTGCCTTTTTTAAACACGTTCAGCCATAAGAGGATGAAATATTGATATTAGAACTCCAATCTTTTTCTGGAATGTCTATCTCCCTTTTATCTCGGAATGGAGGTTTTTTTTTCAAATTATCAATTAGTTTTTTAATTAAAAATTAAAATAAGGCAAACGAAAACGCGGTTCTTTTCTGAATAACATCAGGGAAGAGCAGGAAGGCACCACAGCGTATTGCACCAGCAGAAATGGGTGATTAGAGATTTCATTTTATGTTCTTTTTGTTAGCCATAACAAAAGATGTCTACTCATCGTGCCGTAACGAGATCAAAAACATCACCGGTTTGGTTTGTTTACGACTTTAAGAAGAGTTGAGTTGTTCACGAAACGATGTACGGTTGACTTACTAATTTGCATATGTTTTAGTTTTGTGAAGTAATTTATCTGAACTGATTTGAAGTCATTGAAATCGGACTGATATAAATAGTCAACACATCATGGACTTTGCAATTCTTCTTTTGATTTACTTTCGGTACTAGAATGTAGCTGGTTCTAATAGAAATTTAAGCCGGTGTTCCGTGGACGACTGCGTTTGTAGCAGTCGGGTGTCCTACGACTTTTAAGATGAGTAACTAATTATCTTTAATTGGTGTTATTTATTTTAACTGCCAATTCTAACCATTCTTGTGCAATGTTTTGTTAATAGAAATGTTTGTTTATAAATATAAGATGAAATAAATATAACTGGTTTTTCTTTTAAATACTTGTTTTTCTTTCCTCTGCTGGATGCATGTAATTTTTAGTTAATATTTTAAGTGTAACATTTGGTTATGGGTCCAATAACATAGTTACGTTTTTTTGAGGCCATGTGTCCAGCATGAATAAAACTTGTTTATGTTGCAAATTTTGTTGCATACTGGTTATAATGAGACTTGAAGTTTATTTTGAAATTGAAATTTAATTATTGAAGTGTAAGAATCATTTTTGAGGTGGTCAGTAGTTATTTTTAGTACTTTAAGGTTGTGTACTTGTATGATGTTTGCTTACAGTGGTCATTGTTTGTTTACTTTTTAGTATGTATTTATTGACTTCCGACATATCCGGCTGCCCTAATTTTTTTTCTGTCTTTAAATTTAAATTGTTAATATTGTAGTGCATTTTAGTGTTTGCAAGTTTTGATATTGTTTTTTTTTCCAAACGTGTTTAACGTTCTCCTTGACGGAGGGGCTGTGGTTGCTTCCTGGGTAGTATTTGTAATTGGTTTTTTTTTTATATTTGTAACTAAATATTTAAATTTTTGACTTTAAAATTATTTTTTTTTCAAGATGGCTTATATTAATCCTGGAATCACTAAATTAAATAGTAACAACTATACTCTTTGGGCAACTGATGTAAAATTTCTCCTTATCGAACGAAACCTTTGCAATTTGGTTAGTTCCAAGGAAAAAGTTCCGGAAAAGACTGATGAGGTGGCATTTAATGCCTATAACGAAAGATGTGATAAAGCATTGTCTACTATTTATCTAAATGTCAGTGAGGATTTTAAAAGGCTAATAAAGAACGTAACGTGCCCGATAAAAGCATGGAATAATTTTAAAACATACTTTGAACCTAATGACCGGGTAAGGCATCAGTTGGTGTATCATGAGTACCTTGACTTAAAACCGTGAAAAGTGAAGGTTACGCTGTTTACTTTTCAAAGATCAGAGAATTTAAAGATACGTTGGGTGCTTTAAAACAGCCATTGGACGATGAAAGGGTAATCTTTAATGTTTTAAAACAACTCCCTGAATCTTTTGCCACATTAACTCAATATATCATGAGTTGGTCAAAAGAGGCTTTCACGTTGGATAAGGTGGAAACAGCGGTACTGGCCGAGGATGCACGGCAACGTTTGAAGTTGCAGGATCGGGATAGTAGGGCTGTAGCCTACAACACGGAGTCGCGGGGGCGTCGATCATTTAAATGTTATCAATGTGGTCAAGAAGGACATTTTTCGAAAGATTGTCACTGTCGCTCAGCCACTCCTAGTTCCCAATTTAGAGGTCGCAACCAGTCACGTGGCCGGGGTTTAAGAAGGGCGTCGCCTTGGAAAAGGCGTAATTTTAATAGATCTCCGTCGCCTAGAGGGCGATTTGAAAGGAGAGGCCCCAGCCCGTCCGCCAAGGACAGAAACGATAATTGTTTTTATATAACAGCATGTGTCAGTGATGCTGATGACGATGATGCATTTATTTTAGACACCGCATCGTCACATCATTTTTGTAAAACAAAGTCGTATTTTTCAACTTTTGAACCAATAGCAAATGAAAAGGTCTCTGTTGCTGTTGCTGACACTACTTTTGCTGTAGAAGGAAAAGGGCATGTTAAACTTAAATTTCCAAATAAGACTGTAACTTTATTGAACTGTTAATACTCACCAAAATTGAGAAGAAATTTAATCGCAGGTAATCTTATAGACAAGGCTGGGTTAAGCTTTATAGGCAGAAACGGGGAAATAAAAGTAAAAAGTTCTTGTGAAACTTGGTTCACTGCCACTTTAAAGAATGGTATTTACTATACATATCCTGAAGTTGTTATAGATAAGGATATTAGTGTAAATAACGTAAAAACCTTGTCGAAAAGATGCGTTAAATTTCAAGCAGCTGCAACAGAAAAGAATGACCCTAAAATTTGGCATAAAAGATTTGCACATTTAAGTGCAAGTGTATTAAAAGACACAAGTAAAAATGATTCTGTAAGGGGACTGCCGGATATGTCGGGGGTAAATGATTTTTCCGATTGCGAACCCTGCCGACTAGCAAAGTCAAAACGAACAAGTTTTAAACCTTTAAATAAAACCAGGTCAAAAAGACCATTAGAATTAATTTATTTAGATCTTTGTGGTCCAATACATCCTGAAGGAAAGGACGGCCAAAGATATTTTCTCACAATCATAGACGATTTTTCCCGCAAAGTAAATGTTTTTCCTCTCGTTCATAAGTCGGATGTTTTTCAAGTTTTTAAACGTTTTCAAACTCGTGCCAAACGTTATCTGGATTTAAAAATCTTAGCTGTCAGACGCGATAACGGTGGCGAGTTCTACAATAATGAATTTAAAGAGTATTTTTTTGATTTAGGAATTAAATTTGAATTGACAAATTTATATACTCCTGAGTAGAATGGCATCGTTGAAAGATTTCATTATACGGTAATGAACGGGGTTAAAGCCATGCTGACAGATGCAGGCGTAAGCCGAACCTTTTGGCCTGAAGCAACCCTTACTTTTGCATACGTTTGGAATAGAACGTGCCATTCTGGTCGGGACAAAACCCCTATCGAGTTATTTGGAGGTAACAAACCATCAGTCAAGCACCTGAAACCATTTGGCGTAGCAGCTTACGTTGGAATCCCAAAACAGCGTAGAAAGAAGCTCGATAACAGAGCCAAGAAAGGTTTCATGGTGGGTTATGCACTGAGCACAAGAGGTTACCATATTTACTTACCTGACGAAAATAGAATTGTAGAAACCATAAATGTAAATTTTAATGAAAAGTTAAATTTTTATGATAATATCCCAAACCGTGAAATTTCAAATGATCATTGCAGTGGAGCAGTACTGGGCTCCAATGAACAAAATTTTTATGTAAGTAATTTTTATGAACCTGATACTCGTTATTCTGATTTTCAGCAAGGTCCTTCTACAAGTTTCGAGACTGGTCGTGAGGACAGAGATTCGTCTCACTCGTCTACTCACGATAATCGAGTATCTATCGCTTCGTCTCATTCCGATGAAGAGGACAGCGATTCTGAGGACAACACGTTAGCCGAAGCCACCTGGAGACGGGAAGCCATCACGAGACCAGATAAGTCTAGAACTGATATTTATTATTTTGATAATGAAACAAATACGAGACTTAGGTCACGGAACGAGGTAGAAAATTTCTGTAAACTAAATAGACTTAAATTTTTCCCAAATTTATTTGATTTCAGTGGCAAAAATAAATATTCTGGTCCCGTTGATGACATTAATCTCGGTGGTGGTACAGCTGTGGAAATAAAAAAGTACCCACTTGAGGTTATGTCCTCCGTTAGTCACCCTATGGAATCGGACCTTTTTGAGATTGTGTACAATTAACATTCTTAGTAAATTACACGATACAAATTTGCATAAGGGGCCGTCTTCATATTAAAAATATTACGATCTTTGAAATTTCCAATAGCAACACCCAATTTTAATAACTTAGAAATGTTAAGCACTCTTGAAAACCCTTAAATCTAAGTTTTTGTTACATTTGGATGAATATTTGACGAGTTATTCAATCGAATCACTTGTGGACCTTTTGGGGACCAACTCTAAAATGACAAGCAAGCATGCATGCAAAGCCGTCTTTATTTATCAATTACACACGTAATCTTATACACAGTCCCCTAAAGGGTAATTATAAAGTATTTTGTGATTTACTCAGCAAATTATGAATAAACATTTTTAAAAATTGGGATTTAGCTTAAACTTCTTGTCGTAAATTTATTTCTTTAAAAATATTAAGGGGTTTCCATTCATATTTTTTTAAAAAATCAATATAATAATTGTTTAAAAATATAAAAATTGTTTTAAATACCCCAATATTGAATGCATTTTGTTTGGGTTATTATAATTTCTTTTCAGTAAAAAATTCGTTTCAATATCTTAATTATTTAGAGATCGGGATAGTTTTTTATGTGCAACTCATTTAACATTATGGGACCTAAACTTTGCACGTCTCTAACTCCTCTAATAATGCTTAAAAACTAACAAAATTTGGCATTTCGTATTAACATAGGTCAGAGATTTGAAATATGGATTCAAAAAGGGGTGTTGGTATTGGAAATTTTAAAGTTAGTAACATTTTTAATATGAAGATGGCCCCTTATGCAAATTTTGTGTCATGCAATTAACTCAGAATGTTAATTTTTCACAATGTCAAAAAGGTCCGATTCTTTAGGATGAATAACGGAGGAAATAACCTCAAGTGGGTACTTTTTTATTTCCACAGCTGTACCGCTAATTTCACATCCTGACTAGATGTAGTCGTACCTAAAACGTATAAACAAGCTATATCTTCGCCTCAGAGATCGGAGTGGGAGGAGGCGATGAGAGACGAGATTAAAATCATGCACGAACGAAAAGTTTGGGACTTAATAGATAGTAAAAATAATTCATCAAATATTTTAGGTTCTAGATGGGTTTTTACAGTTAAAAGAAATGAGAAAAACGAAATTGTAAGATAGGCTCGACTAGTCGCTCAGGGATATAAGCAAATTAAAGGAGAGACGTACGATGAAACGTACAGTCCTGTTGTGAATTTTAGTGTTATTAGGTTCTTTTCCACACTTTTAGTTTCTTACCTTGGATTTAATCATTATCAATTTGATGTAAAATCCGCGTACCTGTATGCCCCAATAAATGAAGAAATTTTTATGTTCCAACCTCAAGGTTTTTGTAAAGATAAAAATTTAATTTGTAAACTTAACCGAGCCATATATGGCCTTCATCAGTCTGGTCGTGTCTGGTACTTTGAGATAGACCGAGTGTTAATAGATATTGGTTTTGTGAAATTTTTAAATTGTAATTGTGCTTATATATATAAGAATGAAATTGTTTTATTATTGTATGTAGATGATTTTGTCTTGTTTGGTGCAGATCCTAGTAGAATTAACTTTGTAGTAAAACTTTTAAGTAAACATTTTGATTTAAAAGCACTCGGCACAACTAGAAAACTTTTAGGTGTTGAATTTGAAACAAAAGATAATAGTATTTTAATTCACCAATCTTCATACATAACTGAAGTTTATGATAGATTTAATGATTATCATATTCCTATAAGATCCCTACCAATAACTAAAAATTGTATATATTCTAAAGAACAATCACCAGAATCAATAGTTGAGAAAAATGAAATGAAATCTTTACCTTATAGAAGTCTTTTAGGATGTTTATCATTTATAGCTAATCGCACCAGACCTGACATTAGCTACGCAGTAAATATTTTTAGCCAATTTCAAAGTAATCCAGGGCTTGTACATTGGCACGGTCTTCTAAATTAATTGGGATATGTTTAAATACTCAAAGCTTAAAATTGAAACTATTTTGTAATGAACCCCAAATAATTTCTTATTCAGACGCAGATTTCGCTTCTAACCGAGATGACAGAATCTCGATGGGTGGTCAAATTGTGTGTTTAAGTAAATCCCCCATCTCATGGAGAACTTTCAAACAAAAGTGTATCTGTCTGTCAACTATGGAAAGCGAATTTGTCTCTATGACTGAAACATCTAAAGAACTAATCTGGTTTGACAATATTTCAAATGAATGTATATCAAAACAACTTATCAATAGTGATTTATTAAAACCAATTATGTTTGTAGATAATCAAGCTGCAATAAACTTTGTAAAATCTCCAATTGAAAATGCAAAATCTAAACATATAGATGTAAAATTACTTTTTATTAGAGATTTAGTATTTAAGGATATGTTTCAAGTCTTATATGTAAGAAGTAAAGAGAACCTAGCTGATATATTTACAAAACCTATGACGCGTCTAGAATTAAAATTTTTCATTGATAAACTTTTTGAGATTAAATAAATTTTATTGTTTATTTTTGCCAAGTCAAAATTCTAAAGTTATTTTTTAGGATATGTTAAATATTAAGATATAGGATCTGATACTGCACTTTGTTTCAGGGTTCCTTCGTGAAGCTGAAGGTCTTTTTTTAACGTGATAAAGTATCGGACTATTTGTGAACTCATCTTCTGAAATGTCGAACGGATCTGCCACGGATTCTGGACTCTGAACCACGGACTTTGAATAACGGACAACTTTGGAACCACGGATTTTCGACTGGACAATGGACATAGGAATATTCTACGAACACTGGAAGCACGGATTAAGTTTTTTTTCTTCTAATAAACTTTGTTAAATATTTAAGGAATTTTTGAAGTTTATTTTATTTGGAACTTCTAGTACTTTTGTAGATGTACCAGGAAGATAATTGTTTAAATTTAAGGTTTAGTACTTTCTAGGCGATTTCATGGCTTTTCTTATGGTACAAGATTTTCAAGATAATGGTATAAATGCATTTTATAAATAGTAAGAATGGGAAGCGCTAGGGTAATTTTTGAATGTATTTTTAATTAGTAGTGTGATCTTGAATCTATGTGTCATATTAAGCATGCTGTGAGAAATTTGAAGCCTTGTTAAGTATTTTGTTACTTTTCATTTGTATATTATCATCTTTTGAGCGTGCACGCTCCTCAACCTGTTCAATTTGTTCTAGTTTTTCGACTTGGATTGTTAGATTGTTAAACTGTGATATTTCTTGTAATTCAAATATAGTTGTAAATTGCTCAATTAGTTGGTTGTGGTCAGTTTAATTTTTAAGTTTTCCTGAACTGATAAAATCGTTCATTTAGGATCTCGTTGAAACAGAATTTTTAGTCGCAGATGAGTAGAGGAGGGGCATTGTTAGCCATAACAAAAGATGTCTACTCATCGTGCCGTAACGAGATCAAAAACATCAACAAAGGTTTTGGTTTATTTACGATTTTAAGAGTTCAGTTGTTCACGAAACGTTGTACGGTTGACTTACTAATTTACATATGTTTTAGTTTTGTGAAGTAATCTCTCCAAACTGAACTGAAGTAATTGAAGTCGGACAGATTTAAATAGTCAACACATCGTGGACTTTGCACTTTCTCTTTTTGATTTCTTTAATGTTCTAATATGTAGTTGATTCTAATTAAAGTTTAAGTCGGTGTTTCGTGCCTCGTGGACGACTGCGTTTGTAGCAGTCAGTCGGGTGTCTTACGACATTAAAGATGAGTAACTAATTACTTTTAATTGTTGTTTATTTTAACTGACCACTTCTAACCATTCTTGTGCAATGTTTTGTTGATAGAAATGTAGTTTATTTATGAAATATAAGATGAAATAAATAGTAACTGTTTTACTTTTAAAAACTTGTTTTTCTTTCCTCTGCTGGATGCATGTAATTTTTAGTTGAACATTTAAAATGTAACAGGGGTGAGGAAAAGGAAGGGAAAAGGAATGTTTACTTTTAAAAAGGTCCAGTTTGAGTACAATAAGATAGAAGGACAGGTTGAAATATGACACATCGTTAAAGATTGCTATCTCGCTGCCACTTGCCATTTATAGTGTATCTTAAAATATGGAGAACTGAACCAAAAAATAATAAGGAAAGGGAATTTAAGTTCACTATAAGCGAACTCCCATTTTCTAAGTAGTTCACTATATCCATATAAAATAACATTAGTTAAATATGAGTTCGGAAAGGAACAATTAAAAAGGTTCATTAAAAGCGAGGGTTCACTATATCCCGTGTTCACTATAGCGGGGTTCGACTGCATAATTGTTCAAATTTGACATGAATAATTTATTAGGTAAGTAATGTTTACAGAAGATACTACAGTTTTGAAAAAACGATAACGGATATTTGAAACTAGTTAAATTATTTTTTAAAAAAAGTTAAACAAAAGGACCCGACAAAAAAATATTTTTGGAAGGCATTGTCATATATTCACAACTGAGTTTTATTTGTTTGGAAATTGTTTTGTTGTTAAATTGTTTGGAAAAGTTAGATGTTTTGAAACCCTCTGTTTCGTCTAACTCTCTAAAGCCTATCGCTTCCCCCCTTGACTCACTGACTGATGTGTACTTCCATACAGAACTATTGACTTACACCAATAAATCTTCTCAACATCCTGAATTCTTAAGACAAGCTGCTCTGGAAGTAATCAATAATATACCATCTGGTGCTGTACTGATTTATACTGACGGTAGTAAAGATGAAAATGGCCATACTGGAAGCGGGGTATTTATTAAATCCGGCAGTGAAGAAACCTTACTCAAACAACGGAATGCTGATTTTAGTTCCGTCTTCGGCTCAGAACTATTTGCCATTGACATGGCTCTAGACTTTTCTTTAGAACGACAACTCGTCGGAGATATTTGGTTACTTGTAGATAGTCGTAGCGTTATACAGTATCTTGAAAATTGGAGGAATATTGTTGACCAACGGGGCATCCGTGTTTTTGAAAAACTTAAGATGATATCCAGGTCCTCCATTATACATTTTCAATGGATACCATCTCATGTTAACCTTAAATATAATGACATCGCCGATAGTTTGGCTAAGAACGGGTCATCTCTGCCCCTGCGTCTTGCTGAGCCTTTAACTTTCCATGAAATATACTCCAGAAGAAAGGCTCTTGTCAACTCGTCTTGGAAACTATCACCTCCTCATCCTTGGTACTCTGGCTCTAGCCCTGGAGGTGCTCTGAGCTTTGACGGTGTAAGACAGGACCAGACAGCATTGACAAGGCTCAAATCCGGTCATCTTAGGACTCTTAGGTCCTCCGGGGGAAACAAAATCTTCTCCACTTGTACAAAGTGTAACACAAGCGAGGCCACTGCCGAGCATTTACTTCGATGTATTGCCTTATCTCGGGAGGACCTTCTGCGTAGCCCTCATGTTGTTCTAGATAAACTGAAGGCGGAGGGACTCATGGAACTGATCTGATCCAGATCAGAGGGATAAGAAAGAAGAAGAAGAAGAAGGAGTTTTATTAGTTAATTTTGAATTCAAAGAAGTTAAATTTTATTTCAAATATTATATCTTTTGAAATATGTTTATTGTACAATTGCATTTATAAATCAAATTAATATTTAATAAAGTTTTCAAAATTATTATTAACTAAAGAATGAATGTTACTTTTGCAGGTCTAGTTTCGAAATTCCCATTTTCTAAATTTTGGCCGGCATAGGATACGGACAGATATGGGGTCGGGCTACGTCATTGGTGAATTTGTCCAATCAAAATTCATTATCGAAATTTGCCAATGAAAGAACCGCACTCGATATCTTAATTATACGTGACCTCGTAGAATATCAGTAATGAGTCTAGAACCTTCAATTACTCCTGTTAGTTTGATGTTACAACAAGAAACACACAGATATCGGAAATTGAAAAACAACTTAATCGCAAGATATGAAAGTTAAATGGATAAATGAAAAATAGTTGATAGTTTGTTTTAAAAGTTTTAATACGAGTTTTTACCCACAGCTAAAAATGAACTATCCATACAATGTCATATTTTTGCTATTTAAAACTAGTTTAATTTTTCCATCTTCTGACGTTGCACACAGAAATTATTCAAAAAAGGCTTTTGCAATTATTTTAATAATTATAAATGCTATTGTTTCATTCAGTTTTATACATATCAATAATGGTGTGGAGAGAAAAATCATGGAAAGATGAAGACACTGCTGTGAATATGCTATTAACGCCGTCGATTCTACTTGTGAACCTACTGGCACCTGTATATCGTTGGCTACTTGTATTTCGACTCAACCGTTTGGAAAATGTTGTAAAACTATACTTGGTATCTCAAAAGAAGAAGGCATTAAAAATGAGCAAA
Source organism: Hylyphantes graminicola (assembly GCA_023701765.1). Classification (NCBI taxonomy): domain Eukaryota; kingdom Metazoa; phylum Arthropoda; class Arachnida; order Araneae; family Linyphiidae; genus Hylyphantes; species Hylyphantes graminicola. Next base: position 51,119,379 of record CM043120.1, read on the forward strand.
TGGGTGACAGCTTGGGCCTGCTTCATTTATGTCATGCCGTTCACCAACTTCTTCATCCCAATACTTTCGCCGCCTCGGTGGCTGAATGGTTAGTGTAGTAGCCTTTGGAGCTGCTGAGGTCGGGTTCGAATCCCGGTCAGGCATGGATGTTTGTGACAGTCAATAAATATTGTTATTTGTCTATGTGTTATTCATTTCTTTGTGACTGTAAAATTACTTTCTGTGTCTGTCCCACTTGACGAAAGCTTATAAGCGGTTCTATGAACAAGCACACAAGCTGGAATATATGTGTATCATACCATACCATACCAACTTACTTTCGAGAAAAAATTATTAAAAATCTATTCGGATACGAATTAATAGAACCATACACGACATTGTTCAATGAAGTGTTTCGAGTCCTGCCGTTTTGGTTCTTCTTTTTGCCAACAAACGCATTTGCGATTTTATACAGAAGCGTGTGCTATCACCTAAAAGAAGCAATCCGAACATTTACAACTAAAATGTTAACAGCACATGCCGTAGACTGCGATAAGTTACTCTATAGCCACAATAAGCTTACAATGATGTTGCAAGATGCAGATTCGGAACTATCTGTTTTTATGTTTATTTTCACTAACTTTAGTTCTGCGTTCATGCATATTTTTATCGTAACATGCCTGCACCCTAGCCAATTGTTGAGTATGCATCGAATGTACCGAATTTCGAATGTATGCCTTTTTATAAACACTCTATTCATTTTTTTCGTTATGAACATCTGTGCTTCCCTCGTGAATGAAGCCTTTGCACAGATCGGATATCATGCTAGGCTACTGGACGCTTCCAGGGTCACATCTGAAATAAAACTTCAGAAATTTTGGTTTTGCGTCAGTAGGGAGATTAATCTTACCATTTGGAGAATCGTGCCTATTAAAAGAAGCTTTGCCTTTGGTATAATAGGGGTGATATTCTCGTATGCTCTTCTGCTTGACAGCATCAGTCAAAATAAAGATGGCAGATAAAATTTCAAATTGTTGTCATTTATTATATTATGAACCACATTGAGTTGCATTAAAAAGTCATAAAAAATTATTTTCCTTTGGTCTTTGCAAGTGTTCTTACTGCTTAGAAGATGTTTTAATGTCTAAACTAAAGTAAACTCCTCGGCGCAACAGCCCATTACTTGGCCAAGGCCTGCCGTGCCCATTTCAGCTTTCGCGACCTAAGGCTCTGGGGTGCTAGGCATATGTCCCGGTAAGGTGGTCAGCCTCAACTTTAATATCAGATATGGTAAAATTTAATAAATTAATATTAACCTTAGTCATCTTATGCTCTAAACAAAATCTAGACCACTACTGCAAGATTTTCCAGTATACAATCTCAGAAATAACACTTTCATTTTTGACGATTCATGAATCCTCAAGCGTCATTTCGTAAATTTTGAGGATTGTTTCGTCAAACTATCACGTGACTTTTAAGTAAACGCGAATCCTCACTTTTACGATCGTGATTTAACGATTTTGCGTCTTGATTTTGAGGAAACTGAATCTCATTGTTGTACTCACATGCTCAAAAATGACGAAATATTTATTTAGATTAGACGACATTCAAATCCTAATAAAAATGACGATTCAAATTTTCTCACTTTGAGGAAACGAAAACTCGGAGCATTTGCCAGTAAACGGATCGTCAAAATTAAGGAAAATTTCGTCGTTTTTGAACATTCATTTTTAAGTGTGTACAATTGCTTATGTTCAATTTCAGTTGAAACACTTTTATTTCACAGCTGATTGTATATTCAGTCATTTTAAGAAGACCTTTAAAAACTTAATGATTTCTTCAACGGAACTAAACTAGGACATTCACAAAAGATAGTTAAGTGTTAGAGAGTGATTGCTACTGACAATACGGATTTCGGACATCCGATCTGCAATATCCCATACAGCCACAATTGTCTACAAGATATCTATTGGCAATCTACAGGATCCATCAGCCGTTCTAGATGTCCTTTGGACATCTATTGCATATCTATCCACAAAATCTATTTTTTGGATATCTATTAGCTATCTATGTGTAGACTAATTTAGACTTGGAGATTTTGGACTTCTAATGGATGAGCATCAACTCTTATTTATTAGACATCGCTATTCTGGATATCTACTAGACGTGCACGTTGCTATATTTTTCGACTTACCAAAATTATATTTCTATTAGATGTCTAAATCAAGGATTTCGAAGACATTGGTTTTTGGTTGGATTCTTCGTAAACAGATAGATTTTCGCAATGAATTTTCTTTTAGTTTCTTTACATGCGCATATCCCACATTTATCCGTACACATCCATAACGTCTAGAAATGTCGTATGATGTCTATAAATATAACATAACATGGAGATTTCAACTTATATTCATTAGTAGTCCATTTTAAGTAAACTTAATCTATGAGGGCTATAATATATATATATAATTAATTTATAGAAAGGCATATTATGATATGCCGAAGATTGATAACTAATATTTTAATTACTAATAGTTGGGAAACATACTTTTACTTTGTTTTAATATAGATGGCAGCACTAACATTCGTTTAGGTTAAAAAAAACAAGTACACTACTTAAGCGCCTAAACCTGAAAAAAAGTGCCAACTGGCCAGCTGTTATGGCAACCTTGTAACCATTGCCGTGCTAAGATTAGGAATTGATTGATGAGAGCACTGTGCGCCGGGCAAACGGCGATAGAGTTGGTTAGGGGTTGACCCCAGGGAAATTCGAAAGTCGGAGAGGACACTTTTAAAGGGTCCGTGGTGAATGAAGGGGGGGGGGGGAGGGTCCAACGTGAACCACCACGTGGTTTTAATAAAGAAGCCGACTTGAACAAATATGCCATCTGTTGCAGAGGAGAGGTAACCTTTAATTATAGCAATGGGATTTTTTAAAATTCAGCACAAAGAAGCAGACATTCATTCATGAAGATTGAAGGGACCTGTAGGCAGTAGATTTTGACGTGTCCCCCGAAAACGAATTTCTAAAGTCTCAACCCCATCACTTGATCCTTGATATAAAACATAATACGAGTTTTCAAATACTAAATTTTTCTAGTACATATTTTTATAAGATGGTTTGGTTTAAATTTTTAAGAAATACAGTGATGAAATAATTTTGTGTAATAATCGTTTAATGCGCATTTGTTTCCTATTAATTATAGAGCAAAGTTCTATTTATATTAAGTATCTGAGTTTTTTTAACAATTGATTAAAGTTTTTAGGTTTATTTCTCAGTTCGTTATTCTGACTTTAATTTAATGCTTTACGGCAGTTTTTTTTAGTATTTTCTGTAATCATAGGAAATCCTCAACAATGAGTTGTACTATTGTTGGTCTGAAAAAAAAATAACTTACAGTATTTTTCTTAAAGGAAAGAGAAGTTAAGTGCTTGCAACAATGGTCCATGTCATTATAGAAATTACGGCAGTTTATCTGGCCACGGCAGTATTTTGTAAAATACGTAAACTTTTTATTAAAATAATTTTTTTTAATTACAGCGAAAGCCTATCGGTAACAAAATAATTAACACTCGGTGCCAAGCCTGTAAAAATAATTTTAATTAAATGGAATATCACCCTTTTATAAGAAACGTCAATTAAAAATGCACAAATACTTTATAATTTAAATACTATTAGAAATTATTAAATTTTAAAAATAGTGAATCAAACCGCTGTGTCTGATGGGGGGACATAAGGGACAATGTTCAAACACAGTTGCATTTTATGAATCTGTTATTACTTTTTCCTCAAGGAATTAATCTAATAAAAGTTAGGTTCTTTTCTTTGTTTACAACTTATAAATATGCTGTTAGACAAGGTGCGAAAAACTGTGGAAATTTATTGATATATTACGAATAAAATGCACTTTTAAAAGCTGTTTCACGAATTTCATTAAATCTCTGTCCCGATTTTAAATGTATTAATCCTTTATACTTCCCGATTGAATGAAAAATTCAAAAAAAATGTATCTTAAATAAAAAAAAATAATAGATGAACTTTGTGATGGAAAAAAAATACCTTTAAATTTGATAGGGCACTTGAAAGCTGCGGGACCCTAAAAATGGAGGGCCTGTAGCTGTAGGCCACTGCTTACTTCGCCTGATTGCTGATTCGGCCCTGGTCAAGGGTATACAACAGTGGGATCAGTTGACTTCTAAATCCAAATTTCCCCTGTAGATACGCGCCAGGTATAATACAGCGACCTATCTTAATTTGATTATTTATGTTACATTTCCAAGTAATGAAATCGAACAAATCAGATAAATATTCTGCTTCAACTTGAGCCTGATTTCCGGCAGAACAAACGGACACGTGGTCAGAACCGTCATTCGAGGTGCCTTACAAATGTGCTTGAAAAAAAAAAAAGAATAATATTGTGGGGAAAATGTGAAAAAATTCATTGCCACAAAAAAATCCAATTAAGTGCAGCTGATGTTTTCAGAGGCGAGGCGCTATAGTTAATAAACAGTTAAAGGTTATTTATTGGTACAAATTTAAAATGAAAAAAATCACGTTCATAGATATATCGATGTATGTTAGGGAGAGCGGGGGGGGGGGGGGGGGACTTGTTTGTGTAATGGACACCGAAACTCCCATGCCGGGCATTGATTTCAACAAAACTTTATACGTATAGCAAGCTATTTAAATTTTCATGGTTCATTAAAAATATTCAGCAGAAACTGACCGACCCATTTATATCTAAATTGTATCCAAAAGGGAAACTGCCAAATATCAATCTCGGGTCGAATGAAAATCGGATCGTAATGATATATCTTAATCTAATTTGTATTTTTTTAAATTTGTCATATAAGAGCCATGAAGCAACTTATTAGGGTTTTTTTTGCTAATATTCCGGAATATTAAACTGTAATTTGTCGTGACGAAACACTATACATAGAGTATTAAACTAGTAATGACGTTTCCTCTGAAGAAATAGGTTAATCGACACAAAAAAAAAACATAATTTCCAACCAAATATAATTTAAGTGCAATAGCAATTATTTTATAAAAGTCCTTTTTTGGATCATTCATAAATATTTTTTTATTTGTTAACTAAAAAAAAGTAATATCTTTAAGTAAATCTAGTGAAGCATAAAAAATCAAATAAAGGTTTATTTTAAATAAATATATTTTTGAAATAATATTCAAACCCCAATCTCAAAAAAAAAAAAAAAAAAAAAAAAACTGTACACCAGAGTTAAAACTAAACAATATAGTTTTTGCATAAAATAAAAAATTCAAAACCGTCTTGTCAGGGATACGGACAGTTGCCACGCGGAAAGTAGCCACAAAAATCTTCGAACGTCTTGTCACACAACAGCAGAACGGAATTATCTTTTTACATGGTACATTCTTTTAATCACCGTCACGGTTCAGTGACGGGGAGAGGGCTTCGCAAACCATGGTACGCTAAAACCACGCTTTTCAGGAATTGTCACTGTGTGCATCTGATACGAGTGGATAGTCCATGCTGCCCTTTGATTCACCAATCGAGGATTGAGAATAAATTTATCTTCATGAAGCATATATGTTGCCACTCAATATCAGAAAATTGTCTATTAAAAATAGTTATTTTTATAATATCGAGCAAAAAATTTTCAAATAATAATAATGGTAAAAGTAATGCTTTTAACAAGCTTTGCGAGCATTTAAAGTAATCGTGTTAGTAAGTAACTTTTGCACACTAATGCGATAAATAAATAATAGTAAATTGATTATAGGAAAATTCTTTTTGAAAGTTATTCTTTATTAGGCGGCTTTCTGATTGGTAGGAATGTCTTAATTTGAACAATATTCTTTATTTGGAGTTCATTTCTTATGCCAATCGCAAAACATACTTCTCTTCATTTGATTATAAAATACTAAAACCCTTTTTTAAACATAATTTGAATGTGAATTTTTATAACTTACAAAAATCAGTTTAGTAATTTTATTAATCGGTACCAAAAAAAAAATTTACTTTTCGCACAAAATGCATGAATATTATACTACTAGTTCACAAAGTAAGCTTTGTTTAACGAGTTGAACGAATTTCTTGCAAGTGCGAGAGCGATTAATTTACGAATTGAAAAGCCATGTATGTATATGTAAAAAAAAAGAATTTCGTTATAAAAGCCAGGCCTCAAACATCATATGAACAAATTAAACTTTATAATGAATTTCTACATAAAAAAGAAAACAGTAATTTGATTTCCCGACACGTTTGATTTTTTTAGCACATATGAACAGGCTAGAAAAATAGTAATTCTTTTTTAATAAAATATTGTTACATAAATAGAGCAATAATGATACTTGAAATGGCTTTAAAAATTTGAATGGGCCCATTGATAAAATTGCCATATTAAAAAGATTAAAAGATTGCCCATAAATAAAATTGAAATAAGTTTACATTTAAATAATTTATCGCAAAATCTCCGTCATAAGCAAATCCAGATGACCAGTTAATGTCTTGACTCATCTAATCACTACGTTGACCCCCTGCAATGCGTCTAGACCGGGTCATCTGGTCTGGCCCTCGGGCAAGCAGTCACACGAAGTTCTCCCCGGCGTAAAAGATAGAAGGGACAAGGGAGTCTAGTAGTGAGTAGTCTGTGATGTGCTTGCTGTGAGTGTTTTAATCTTCTTTCAATAAGTATTTATTCGGGATCGAATCCAGCCAAATGACAAACGTTCTTCTATCGTGAGGATAGTAAGAAAAAAAAATTTAAAGATTTTATTGCATAAACTTTCCATATAATGTCCTAAAAGAAATAATACTCTTGGAAATCTAGCAATGGTTGACATTTTTACATTATTGCACTCTATCAGCTTATTTTATAACTGGTATATTTTTATATAACAGTTACATATTTTTAGCCATTATTATTACTATGAACTCTCTATGGGCAAGCAGCGGTTCTTCTTCAATTTACCGTGTGGCTCGTCGCTCTTTTCAAAAACCCAACACTATAAATAAAAATCCTTAAAAATTAAAAGCCTAACAATTTCAATAAAAAAAAACGTTTCCCTTGGATTTATTTTGCTAATGAAAAATTATGTATTATAACACTAACTCAGTTGTAGTTAAATCGCCTAAATAAGCTGTTATTGCAATGAGAGATAAATGAAACAGTCAGAAGGGAGTTATGACTAATGATTTGCAAAAATTTCTAGGCTTATTTCAATGATGCGAAACTTGTTCAAACAATGTTTTTATTACCTTGTTATCACTTTTTGGCATCTTTCGAATGATGAATTCAGTTCAAATTTGATTATTTTTTTCCTAAATGTGTAGTTATGAATTAAGGATCTTATTCGCGGTTGCATTTGTGTTGCAATCGTTATTTTTTACTAAAACAACAAATGTACATTTTTGCATCGAAAACTTGAATTTGAAACCTATGTATGTTTATTGCTCCTTTGTAATTTACGCATTTAAAACTTTTTTAATGCAGTTTCGTTTAGGAGGGGCAGATGTAACCGCCTGAAATGGTGACGTGTTTCAGAGACTTATTTAAAAAGGAAGGAATCAATGAATCGTTTTGAAATAACTACTTTGTTTTGTTTTTATTTTTCAAAATGGCCGCCGCAGGGTGCAGTAACTAATCTCCTGAAACCCTCACGGCAAAAGGCATCCCTCGGTGAGATTTTAAACTACTAGAACAGTGATCAGAAATCAAAATTTATTGGCCCGATTCTGAATGAAAGAAGATCGACGTTTACCGTTTTTTTTCAGTGTTTTTTGGGTAAAAAAACAGTAGTTTTTTTAAAACAAATTTTAGTATTTTTGAGGTTCAACTAGAAACTAATACTAAGAGAATACGCATATCAAATTTCATACGAATCTGTTAAAAACCTATTTAATTTTCTTGCCCGCCAATTAAAAAAAAGTAGTTTTGAGATATACGTGCTTTAAGTTTAAGCAGGTAGAAAATGAGTTTGACTAAGTTCTGACAGAAGCCTTTCAGTGCTCTCGTAGCACTAGTTTCTGTTCTTAAGTTCTGCATAAGTTCACCATACAATAGACACCAAAAGGGTCAGAAATATGAAAAGCAGGTAGATCTGCAACTTTTATCCCATTTTTGCTTAGAAAGCTTAGCTTTATTGAAAAAAAAAAACAGTTTATGTTATGCAAAGGAAGAGGGTATAGTGAGCATCCGCAATTGTCCATATCTAGATTTAGAGATGGGCAATACCTTCTCGTATTTAACGTGCCAAAGAGAATTTAAATCTAAACAAAGTATAATTGTAACAGTAGTTGTCAACCTAGAGGAGTTTTCACTTCCACAGATGATAAACAAGTTGGTTTGTTACAGAATCTGTCACTTGCACCGCTTCCACACAACATTTTACGCTCAACAGGAAACGCACTAGCACCTCAGAAAGAAATTCGCCAAACAGGGCCTTTGGCTACCTTCAAGTCAAACTTTTATAAACAAAAATTGCCGCCTCGGTGGCTGAATGGTTAGCGTACTAGCCTTTGGAGCTGCTGAGGTCGGGTTCGAATCCCGGTCAGGCATGGATGTTTGTGAAAGTCAATAAATGCTGTTATTTGTCTATGTGTTATTCATTTCTTTGTGACTGTAAAATTTCTTTCTGTGTCTGTCCCACTTGACGAAAGCTTATAAGCGGTTCTATGAACAAGCACACAAGCTGGAATATATATGTATCATACCATACCATACTAAACAAAAATTGATAGTTTTCTTTAAACTTCTTTTGCAGATTTGATAATTAATCTTTATCGTTTGCTAATTTTTTGAACTTCGAAGAATAATGATGGATTTTTTTAATAAGATCTTTTTGCAGTCACAAGTTTACATTTCGAAACATAAACTAGTAAAATTGTAGCTTTAAAAATAAAAGCACAAATTTGCATATTTTTTATGCATCTTTCTTCATACACATAAAATGAACCATCAAAATAACTTTATTGTGCTATTACAACAATCCAAATTAAATTATATCGCAAATATATATATTTTTTTCAAGAATTTTATTTTTATTTCAATGAAAGTTTATCGTACGTTTGATGTCATGGCAACAGTGAAAATATTGAATAAAAATGGAATTTGCTTGTTATTTCAAAGTAGATTAAATTTTTAATTATTTAATTTTTAAATAAACTTCTAATTAAAATTTTTTAATGAAATTTGGAATGTAGCCTAAACTGATTTTTTGCTTCAAAATGACGTATCTCAATTTGCTTTTTAATTTAAACATTAATCGCCATTAATGCCTATCTTCATTTACTTTCTTTCGCAAATTAAATTGATATTCTTTATTATTAGCTTAATTAATTTGCAGCTTAAAGAAGAAAAACTTATAGTAAAACTAGCCTTTATACAACCGGAGTAGGGTGGGTTACCCTTAATAACGGTGGCTTGTATATTACTATTTAACTTTTACTTCAGGCCAATCGATCCCCTGACCTGAATCACTTCCATCAGGACATTGTTGGCAACCCACCCCAACCCCTGCTGATGTCAGCATTAAAATTTTCTTAAACTTGGATATCCGATTATTCCTATTTGGTTTTTATTTTTTATTGTTATGAAGTAACTCTATGTTTGTACATAAATATTCCTCGATATTTCCGCGTAATTTTAATTTGCAAACAGCTAAAATAAACAACGATTTCAAGCATAAAATAAATTAGGAAATATTATTGGAACCAAGTACAATAAATTTGACTAATAAGCTTTCGCAAAAATTCCCAATGCTATTCCTAAGGAGAAATAGTCTACCGTTTTGTCCTCCTAGACCCGTTTCGGTTCGAATTTCTAAAAATGCTTTTTTAAATGATGCCTGCAGTACAAAGTATAATAAGCTCCTAAAAAATTTGAAATATGTACCTCTAATAGTATTGATATGCGAGTCAGTCAGGACTGGTTTCTTTATAGATATAGATTGGCTAGTTTCATGTGACGAATTTACTTTTAGCTTTTATTCCATGTACTTTCTTCGATCGGTGCTCTGTTACGTAACATTGATTCCCCAATCGTGGCTCAGAAACAAATTATTTTAATTCAGCATTTCGGGTGCCACTACAGGCTTGAAACATGCCCACTGCTCTAAAAATATACGCGAATCTTATTATCTTTCTTTAATTCGCTAGAGTAAAAAGTAAACAACAAAAACGCTAAAATATTTATGCAAAAAAATCTATCTCTGCCGCTTTCTTAACCCACTTATTATGAACCATCAAAATAGCTCTATTGTGCTATATACTATGACGTTATCCATTACCTAAACTGGAATATTAAACATTAAAAAAATATTTAAATTTTAAATAAAGTTTCTCTTTCGTTTGACAAAGTGGCAACAGAGGACATAACGTATAAAATAAGGATTTTTCTTGTTATCTCTTAAAGGGAGATTAAATATTTAGTTTTAAAGTTTTAAATATACGTCTAGTTTTGAGTATTTTAAGTGGAATGTGGGTAATATAGCCTTGTATGATTTTTTTTTTTTTGCCTCAATATGAAGTAACCCATTTGTTTGGAAACTTGTGATTTTCTATATGAAGTTAGGTGACGGGCAAACAAACAGACCGAACAATTATAAACGTTTCACGTTTTACGTTATAAACTTATTGTGGAAGATAAATTCAAAACACTCCAATTCTTATAAGCTATCAGCCTACAACTATTTTTATATAATGCCCCTCCTCTTCAATTCCAAACAACCGGCATAACTAATATTAATATAGAAAGACTCTAATATCTGATACATTACTAGTATACATAGTTAGCATTATCCAGATTAATAAAATAAATTAAAATACTTCTATTATAATTTTTTAAGATAATTTGAACGTTTTTTGAAGAGAGTATTCACAAAAATACTTATATTTTATTAATATTTTCCTACTTTTCAGGACTTTGCGGGACTATAGCCTGTAACAAAAAGACATTTTTGGCTAGACTCCGATCCGCGGGTAGTGCAAAGTTGCAAAGCCAATAGCCTTCTCAAAGTTACAGCTTAGGTTATAAAGTGAGACAAAAAGCAGGAATGTTTCACCAAAAACGTCTGTTTCAAATATTCTTATCCCGTGATATCTCTTTTCTTTTCTAATTGAAACTGGATTCAAACAGGTTCTTACTTAATTGCCTAAACAGCTGATAACTGCCACTGAACTGGGTGGGGCTAAATATCAGCCTTTGTATAACCCCCAGTGAATCTCCCTCACCCCTTGGAGGCAAAAGGGGGGAACAAATTTCTTGGAAGAAATCTCCGGCCAGGACATCGACAATTAGTGCGGAGCAGGATGTCAATGGTCAATGGGGTTCTATGTAAGGGTGTGATTACCAGATTTTGAAATATATCTCTTTTCAATGATCGCCAAATTGTCAAAAACTGCAGCACCATCTAGCGTATGGTTATTTAAATTATTTGGACCAAACAAAAACATCTTTTGAAAATATTTGTTTGTAGTTGAGACATTTTTAAAGTAGTTAATGATTTTCTATTTTATGTTTTAAATTTTCTAATTAGGTATCCAAACATTTTGGAGGAGAAATTGTTCTTCGTTTATTATGTAACTACAAAAAATTATTTAAACTTAAATATAGTAATTAGTAAATAATGAATAACATTTAAAACGAAACAAAAATAACGATAGGTTTGAACATTTAGATTCATTCTTAATTTTAATTAGTCCGTGTATTTTTCGTTAAGAAGGTGCGGCATTTTTTATATTAAAAAAATGACAAAAAAAAAAAAAAAAACGATGGCCTACAACAAAGATTTTTTTAATGTATAGTCAAATTTGAAAATTATGCATTGCAATCTTGATTTACCTGAAATTTGTTTCTGGATTTTTTTAAAAATTCAATTAAATAAATAATGCAATGCTTCTGGAATTACATTAAAAAAACGATGAAATAATGAAAATTTACAAAGAAACTTACACAAAAATTATAACAAAGTCAGAAGGGTTAATATTAATGAAACTTTCATTCGTTGAAAAATAGTAATAACTATGAGATGACTATAAACACATTTTGTTTCATTTCATTATGCAATTTTTTTTAATTAAATTAAATTTTCAAACAATCTGGCAGTAGAATATGAAAAAAAATATATACTAATTTCTCTTGGAAACTTTCGAGAACTATCTTATTTTGCCGATAAGTGCCGAAAAATAAGTTAGAGCAGACGCAAATAAATATTTGAAATTGGCTTATTTCTCTCTCAACACATTGCCATAAAAAACAACCATCAATGGCATCGCAGTTAAACAAACCAATGAGCTATTTGAACACTTTTCAAAGAAAACGCAACAACCAATGAAATCGCAGTTTAGAGAGCGTGACGTCCTAAGAAATATTCCAATTTAACCCTGTAATACATGAATTTTTTTTTCATTACGGAAAAAATATATCTATATCTTTAATACTCGTACATTATGGGAAAAATACTGAAAAAAATATTAACTGCATTGGAAATTAAATAATTTCAGTTTTTTAAAAAAAATTCCATATGGCAAAAACCAACTACAAAATTCCAATTTTGATAAGAATGACTAGAAAACAACTAAATATATTTTAAAATAACCCTCTTGAACGATAATTATTTTTTAAAAACAATTTATTTGTATTTAGTACTAATATTATTATACTTTGAATACTGCCAATGACGACATTTTACAACAGTTAATAACTTTTTCTTCTTTAATTTTGAATACACTTTTACTACTGTCATCTATGAGGGTAATTAGTAACTAAAACTTCATAATGGAATGTAATAGAGGAAAAAAAACATTTGTCGAGAGGGGGCTCTATATTAATAGAATAAAGTGGATTATGTTACTTTTGCCATATATATATGACAACAGTATGCATTAGAGAGTTAAACTGAAAACTTTATGAAATTAAACAGATTAAAAAATTATAAAAAATAAATAATTAAAACCGATTGTGGTAAATGGAAAATTTGGATTTGTAAATTCATTTTTATGTCTGTGTTTTTTTCTAAATTAATGGGTATATATGTGAATAAATTAATGGGTTTTTTTACATTTTAAACTTTAATTTTTCTTTGGTAATTGAATTTTATAAACTCAAACATTCTAAAAAATACTAAAATCATAAAAAGTCGGCAAAAGGAAAAAAATCGATTATCTTTTATGAAAAAAAAATGAACAAATCAATAGTGGTTTTTTCATTTTTAATTCAATTTTTTTCTTAGGTATCTAATTTTTATAAAAAGGGAGGTTCTAAAAGTACGTATATTAAATAATCCAAAAACAAATTAGAAAATTAAAAAGAAAATAATAACAATATAAGAGGAACCAACTACGCAAAAGTTTATTTTAAAATAACTCTTCATCACTATTTGCGATTTTAAGAAGCTTTGAATTTTATAGGATATAATATATAATTTTTAAATACTAATTATAAGTTTAAATAATGAAATGTGTGAAAAATAATAAAAAAAAATACGATAAAATAATGAAAAAGCAAAGAAACACACTTGAACTTATAACAAATGTCAATATGGTTCCTTTTAATGAAACTTTTATTTTTTGAAAAATTATAAGCATGAGTTTAAAGTTTTAAAATATCTAGCAATTTAAAATAAATTGGTTCAAAGATATATCTAAGTAATTTCATGGAACTTCATAGTATTAAAAAAAAAACCTCCCTAGTTGCCAAGTATTTGACTTCTCGTTAAGAACCTAAGTGTACTGTCATAAACCAAGTCTCCGTAGCATAACGGATAGCGCGCTGTTCTATAGATATGAAGGTCCATGGTTCGATTCCCGCTTGGAGCATCTCCCAGCATTGAAAATGAAGAACTTTGTAAAAGAAGTTATTCGCTCAGTAGGAGAATCCAACAAATAAACCTAGTTCAAAATAACTTTTAAACAATAAAATAATTTTTAAACCCATTTTAGAAATTCCTTAGTGGCGCCACCTATCTTTGCATTTTTTAACTATTTGTTCTAAGTACTTTCTATCAGATCCATAAATTCAAAATGCATCCAACATGTCTAGAATTGGTATATTTATTAGATATTCTAGACCTCGTCGAGAAATGTTTTGTTGTTAGGGTTGGTCTAATAGATATCCACAAAGTACATAAGGCTGCTCATGGAGTTTGTTGACCTCTAATGGACGTTCACCATAGCACGAATTTATCCAGAAAGTCTAAAACACGTCCGTAATGTCTAGAATATCGCTGTCAAATAGATTCCTAATGGATATCACTCGGCGGAAACTACGGATGTCTATAAGACGTCTATGGATGGTAAACTCAAATTCTAATGGATATCATGGATTTTCCGAATAACGTCTTATAGAGGTCTACTGGATAATGAATGGCTATGTGGGATCTCTTCAGGGATTTCAATTCGGCGTTGCAAGGGAGACTTACCTTATAGTCTGGAAGACAACTCATATCAGAAGAACTGTTTAATATAAATCTTGCTGCATTTTTTCACAATTTTTCTCAGTGACATTTCTTTGCCATTGTTTACCGTAACATACCCATCTTACAAAATGCGAACCCCTTTTTTGATTCTCTAGTCGAAACCCCAGCTTAAATATCCCCATCCCTCTATGGAGAAGATTTTTATGTACAATGGAATCAATTTTTTTCAAGAATTGAATAGCAAGTCTGTAGTATAATTATTATTCTTTCACCCTTTGTGTGATTTTTTTCTAATAGTTGAAAGAATTATTGCATAATTTGAAGTGTATTAAAATTGGAACAATAAATGAACAGTGATAGTGTAATAATGAATCATAAACTGAATATTAAAAATAAATTCTATTCAAATCAACAGTTCATTATTGTTTAATATGTATATATTTTTATGTATGGCCCAATCAATTAAGGATAGAATGTAGCGGTTAATTCCAAAATGAGAACTTTATAGTATTATTATATTTATTGTATTTAATATATTTACAGTAGCAATTGAATCTTTCATCTATATTGTGTGTGCTTTATTGTATAAAGAAACTATATAAATATTTGATTTTACTACTTTGCTTTTTATATATATATCATTAATTATATGACATCTGATTATTTTCATTTCATGTTAAAGTAAATGGGCAACCATATTGCTTTTTCATAACAATGCAAACACAAAGTATACTTAAAACTATCAATTGAAACTGTTTTTGAAGTTTCACTATATAATGTAATAAACTTCAATACATGCTATAAGTAATGCATCGGCACAATATAAAACATCGAATTTTAAATCACTTTAAGAGTATGGATGAATATGAAAGATCTTCTGTTGTTGTAAAAATATCATGTATATTAAAATTATGTTTTGGAATTTATTATCTCAGTGAAAGCAAACTCATCTTAGATTGGTTAAATTTCAGTATAATGGAGTAATAAGCATTTAAAACACATCAAAAGGTTAGATTTTACAGCTCTTTCAAATTATCTTCGATCAATTATAACTTGATCTGAATAATAATAACTTTTGCTAGAAAGGACGGCCTGCTATCCAATCCGCAGAGAATGTTCTATGGTTGTAATAAACCAGACGATCAAGCAATTAACGGAAAAACACAACTTTAATATCTTCCAAACATAACATAAAAATAAAAGGTAGCTACACGTAAACAAATTAAATCATATTGAGGTAAAGTTTCAAGAGCGCGTTTACAAACAAAGTCACGGTATATATAGATAGCAGTCAGTTACAGTTACAGGTGTGTGTCAGTTACAGGTGCAGGTAAAAAAATAAAAAACAACATCAATTTGCATGAAAAAAATAAAAAAAAAAAAAAAAATTAAAAAAAAAAAAAAAAAAAAAAAAAAAAAAAAAAATAAAAAAAAAAACTAGATCCGCCACAAACTTTTATTTACTATTTATATTCAAAAAGTGTTTAATAACATAAAAAGAGTTTAGTGAAATAGCAATAAATGTAATTCGGCAATTTAATCGTGTCCAGCTGTCAATGTCTAGCCCTAGCCAACAATGAATAAACACTCGTTTCAACCTTTTTTAAAACTGAACAACAGCAATTCTTTTTTACGTATCCTAGCAATTTTTCAAATCTTGTAATTTTTTTTATTTTTTTTCTCAATTTCAATAATCTGTGTTCTGTTGTAACACAAAACTAACAGTCAGTAGTTTCGAAGATTCAGTTTCAAAACTCCATCATTAGGACGGGCCTTTGAGCCTGCTGGGATCGGGTTCGAATCCCTGACAGGCATTGGCTGTTTGTGACCGTCAATGAATGTTGTTATTTGTCTATGTGTTATTCCTTTCTTTGTGACTGTCAAAATTCTTTCTGTGTCAGTCCCACTTGACGAAAGCTTATATGCAGTTTCTCTGAACAAGCACACCAGCTGAATATATATGTACAATACCATACCATACCGTACTAACCTGTAAAAAGTTTAGCATTCATTTTGGATTTAATAATAATTTTTAATACTTTATAAAATATTTCAATATATCTGTGTTTCGTGTTGTAACAACAACCTAAACAGTAGTAGTTGCGAAGATTTCAGTTTCAAACTCAATCATTAGGTTGTGGCCTTTGGAGCTGCTGGGATCGGGTTCGAATCCCTGTCGGGCATGGTTGTTTGTGACGTCAATGCTTATGTTGTTATTTGATCTATGTGTTATTCCTTTCTTTGTGACTGTAAAAAATTCTTTCTGTGTTGTCCCCACTTGACGAAAGCTTTATAAGCCGTTCTCTGAACAATGCACACAAGCTGGAATATATATGTACTAGATACCATACCATTACCGTACAAGGACGGTAATGTTTAGCATTCAATTTTTGGATTTAATAATAATTTTTAATAGCTTCATAAAATTTTAAATAATTCATAAATGCAATTATACAATGAAATATTTCTTTCAAAAAGAAGATTTAATTTTTTCAATTTAAATGTAGGGTCAAGTTGGGAGTAGTGTGTTGGGGGTAAGTTGTGATTGGGGTAAGTGTGATTGGGTAAGTGTGATAAACAGCTCTTGTAACTTTGTGAAATGCTCATTTCTGCTAGTAACAAAATCCCTGAAAGTTTGCAATATATAACAATATAACAATTGACCACTGTATAATTAAATCTAAAAAGAAATAATGACCTTATTTTTTGTTTAAAGAAAGTTTTGGGCTTTTGAATATGCTATTATTATTGTACATTATTTTCCCTATGTGGGGTAAGAGGTGATATACAGCAATGGATTTTGAAATGCAAATTTTGTACACTTAATAATTGGAATTCAAACATATAAATTTTTTTTTTTCTACATATGTGTGTTTTCTATATAATAATTCAACTACCAATTTTAGGGATTTGGAATTTACTTGAAAGCAGAGAACGAATTTTTTTAATGAAAAATGCAGAAAACCCTATTCACACTTACCCCACTTGATCTTTTTTTTTACCTTCAATCAAAGTAAATTAAATTAAATATATTTTATTGTTGTTTCAAAATTGTATGCCATAAATTATCCCACATCAAAGTTTTACAATCTCGGTTTGTATTGTGTAATAAAAAATGAGGTTATTTTAATAAGTATGCAGTTATTACAATAATCAAATAACGTGCAATAGTTGTTACAATCATTCAATGTTCATGCAAAGTTACTTTTTTGATTATTAAAAATATAAATACTTTAAACGTAACGATCGTGATTCTAGAAATTAAATTGCTGTTTTAATATTTTATCTTTGCATTAGACTTATGATCGTATTACGATTTTTTTAAATAAAATAAAATCAGGGGGGAAATATTAATTATTTCATTGGTCATGATTATCCCATGTTTGCTTCTATAAAAATCCACACATTTTTGATTTTCCAGAAAGTTTTTGGAACATATACCTTTTCTGAACATCTAAACTATTAACTTCTCATCGGCTATGAAGATTGTGTTATTGGTATAGTTTGGTTTGAAGTATCATTGTTATTCTGTTTGGTGATTAGGTCAAATTTTTCCAGAATTCTTTAGTAATTAATATTTCAGCGATACAGTAACATTAAAACCATGAAAACTAAATAATTGATACGGCAAAAAAAAAGAATGCTTTTATTTGATGTATAAACTTCAAACGGAAAGAACAAATAAAATTTTTACATATTAAAAAGAAGAAAAATGCATTTTTATTAAAAATTTAGGCCTTTTTCCTTCATAAAAAAGTCAAAATTTTTCCTGAAATTCTTTGGAATTTCGAACCAAAAAACTGCAATTTTCCCTTTTGGTTTTATTGACGTTTTTTTCCGTGACGAGCCTCTGGTATAAAAAAAGTTATTTACCTGTGTTTAAAGCTCCTAAAAAGGGGCCTAGGACATTGACAGCCGGAAGCGATACAAATACTAAATAACATTTATTGTTTTACTTCACTAAAACTATGTTTCTATGTTATTAAACTCTTTCTTAGATATGAGCAATTAATAGAAGTTATTATTCATATCAAGGTTATAATTCAGATAAGTTTTTTGGAGGTGAGCTGTATAAATCTGATCCTTGTGTCGTGTGTTTTTTTAATTGCTTACGCCAGGGTACTGAAATCA